>JAJPCS010014759.1:0-17556 GCA_021164005.1 Willisornis vidua nigrigula | reverse complement strand
GGCAGGCCGCGGGGGCGAGGCCGGGGCAGGGGCCGGCGGCGCGGCGGGATGTTGGGCGGCGGTGAGGACGAGGCGGCCCCGGCGGACGGTGCAGGCGGGTCCCCGGCGGGCGAGGCCGGGCTGCGGCGGCGGCAGAGGCAGAGCCCGCGGCGGGCGGAGAGGCCCGACGGGCCCGCGGACGAGGTGGACGGCGCGGCCGGGCCCGACACGCCGCACGGTGAGCGGCGCGGGCGGGCGCAGCGCCCCGCCATGGATCGATCCTGCGGTTGGGGGCGCGGGACGATGGGCGGGCGGGGCGGGCGGGGCGCTCCGCAGGTCCCCCCGGGCGGGGCGGGCGGTGTTGGGACGGGATTGCCCCCGGGAAGCACCGCGGGAACCCAGGGAGGCTGAACACGTACTCTTGGAGGTCAGGAGCCTCGGGTGGGCTCCAGCCGAGCTGCGCGGCCGCGCCCCTCACTCGTTTCTCGTTTCAGGGGTCGAGCATCCCTTTGGGACCCCAGAATCCCTGACGCGACCCCCTATCAGGTCGTACAGATCGCCAGGTAGGCTCATGCCCCACAGCGTACTGTCCGTGCCTTTGGCAAGAGGGCTGCAATGCCCAAAACTTGAGGATATGGAGTTTATCGGGTTTTAGTTCCATGGCAGGTGACTGTTTTCCTAGTGCATCACTTGGAACAACGTTCTATCACAGCATTAAAATGGGGAGTAACCGATTTTACTAACGGTGCTTGGTTTTGAAATTCTGGATTGACAGAATTCTGAGCAGCAGAAATAGATGTCTCTGCAGAGGCAGCAGCAGAGCTCAGGAGGAGGTACAGCTGGGCTTGGATGTCCTTCCTTTAGAATCATAGAATCAGTTGGGTTGGAAAAGACCCCCAAGATCATCAAGTCCAACCCTTGGTCCAACTCCAGTCCTTTAACCAGATCATGGCACTCAGGGCCACAGCCAATCTCAGTTGAAAAACCTCCAGGGATGGGGAATCCACCCCCTCTCTGGGCAGCCCATTCCAATGCCTGAGCACTCTCTCTGCAAAGAATTTTCTTCTTCTCTCCAACTTCAATTTCCCCTGGCAGAGCTTGAGCCCATCGTGCCCCCTTGTCCTATTGCTGAGTGCCTGGGAGAAGAGACCAACCCCCACCTGGCCAGAACTTCCCTTCAGGCAGTTCCAGACAGTGCTGAGGTCACCTCTGAGCCTCCTCTTCTCCAGGCTAAACACCCCCAGCTCCCTCAGCTTCTCCCCACAGCACTTGTGCTCCAGTCCCTTCTCCAGCCTCGTTGCTCTTCTCTGGCCCCGCTCCAGCCCCTCAGTCTCCTTCCTGAACTGAGGGGCCCAGAACTGAACACAACACTCAAGGTGTGGCCTCACCAATGCAGAGTCCAGGGGAAGGGTCACTGCCCTGGGCCTGCTGGCCACGCTATTCTTAGGGCACCAAAAGCCTCTTTTGAGTCTGTCCTTTTGCTCCTGGACACTGGGCTGAGGGAGCTGCTGTGTCAGTGCTGTGGGGCACCTTCTTGTTGCTTTAGTTGATGAAACCTGTATCTTTGTAAAAACTTCAGAGAGTTACTAACTCTGTGCAGTGCAGTCATGTGGCTTTAGCCCGTCATCCATCAGACAACTGTGAGTAAACTGTACTTCCTTCCCTTTTACTCCATTTTGGATTGTGTACAGTGTTATCAGTGTGTGGCACTGCCCAGGGATGAGCTGGGCTAGTCAGGAACTGCTCTCCATTCCATTTGTGTTCCTGTCCACATGCTCTTGCTACTGTTCATTATACAGACTATTCTGAGGGACCCTCAAGGATCATCGAGTCCAACTCTTCAGTCAATGGCCCACACAGGGGATTGGACCCATGACCTTGTCATTATTACAACCAAGTTTTAACCAGCTGAGCTAATTGACCTTGGTTATGTGGCACTGCCCTTAAAAAAGGGCTGCCAACATCCTGCTTCAGAAGCAGGATTTCCAGGAGGCATGGAAAACCCTGAACTTGAGGGAGGATAAGCAAGGTTATGAGTGTTTTTTTGGAAAAGTACAAAGGTTTATCTGTGGAAAAAAGATGTGACAAGCTGTTGCTCCCACGTGGTGGCTGACAGGGTACTAAGAGGCTTAGTGTTTTAAACAGTGCTTTAGGGTTTTTTGTTTAGATGAGTGTTGTTTTTTAATTAGATGTCTCAAAAAACAAGGCTGGGGGGAGAAGTCCTTCCCCCTCCTCCCGAGCTCTTGGCAGCTGTGTTGGACTAGAGTCACAACAGGTGTAAAAGTGTGATAGGAGACCCTATTTGTTTCTGCAGCAGCAGAGGAAGAGTTTTCCTCCCTCACTGTCCTCTCACTGCTGTAGTATTGTGGTTTTCCTGCAGAGTTTAGGGGATAGTCTGTGAGGCAGAGGGACAAGCAAGGTGGGTTTTTATGGGAACATAATTGTCCTGTTTTCCTGAGAACAAAATGGAAGCAAAACCACAACTTGAGAAACTGGTTTTTGGCTTCTGTGTAGAGGTTTCAAATGCAGATCAGGCAACTTCTAGAGCTGAAAAGATTTGAGAGCCTACAGGCCCTGTCTTGAATCAGGCAGCTTCTAGATCAGTGAGCTGCAAATACCATCTCTGTGTAAGTTGTCTTAAAATATGCAAATAGAGCATATGAGTTAAAGGCAGGCACTGGGTGTTCTTGGCACTGCAGTTTGTGTTCTCTGCAGTGCTGTGGAACAACATTGCAGCAAATGCATCTCAGGCTTATCTCTGTTGAAAAAGACTGAGCCCACAGGGATAGACAAGCACTAAGACTTAAAAGAGCAATTTTCACTGTCTTAAAATAGCGGCTTTATATTTTGGGTTATAAACCTGTAGTTTGTGAGCTCAGAGATTGCTGATCCCATCGATGAACATGGGGTATGAAATGGAGAGGGTAAGAGGGTCACTCTCTCTTGGCAGGTGGCTGGCCAGCAGATTTATGGTGGGTTGAAAAAGATGTCACTAAACTGCCTGGGAGGCAGGAATGAGCCTTTGGGTTGGAGGTTAAGGCCTTGTCAAGAAAGAACAGGCATGTCTGGACTGGAATTACATATATTTCCAGGAAAGTTAAACTTCATAAAGGAGTTTGCTTGCTGTTGGTGATACCCACTGGTACAGAAGGTGCTGGTTCACAGCCTGCCTTCATGAGAGAAAAGGTGTGTGTATATAAACCTTCCTTTGTACAACAACTTCTAAGAACTCTTTGAGACAGAGAGTACTGATTGATGCAAAGAAGGGGAGAAGAATTGAAAAGCAGGGACTGCACTGAGTAGCCCTCTTTAAATTCAGGGATCTGTCTGGTCTTTTGGTCACCACTGCTGGTGAGTTGCCGTGCAAAACTTTGGTACATATTAAAATATTATGGGTATGTTGGTTGGCATTTCTGAATATCAAGTAATTTAGTGAGTATCTTCATAGGACAAGAAGACAGTAGGGCAAGGGGGCACAGGCTTAAGCTCTGACAGGGGAAATTGAAGTTGGAGAGCAGAAAAAAACTTCTTTGCAGAGAGAGTGCTCAGGCATTGGAATGGGCTGCCCAGAGAGGGGGTGGATTCCCCATCCCTGGAGGTTTTTCAACTGAGCTTGGCCGTGGCCCTGAGTGCCATGATCTGGTAAAGGGCCTGGAGTTGGCCCGAGGGTTGGACTTGATGATCTCAGAGGTCTTTTCCAACCCAATCCATTCTGTGATTCTTAGCTTTGTGTGAAATTCATCAACAGCTTTATAGGGTGATTTGAAAATACAGTGTCTCAGTCACTGTGTGCAGTTACTTTACTGTTGCATCTCTGATCTTAGTTTAGAAAGTGCAGTTTTCTCCCATTTTTGCCATTTGAGTGGGTTTGGTGGTTTTGTTTTTTCTCCTTTCTGTGTTTCACATACACTGGCTTGCTAAACTTGCCAGAACACAGGAGAAAAGGCTGTTTTCTTTCCTGAAGTGAGGTTGCTAAACACTAGGTGGCAAGCTGTGCATTGCCCTTGACATGTGGTAAAAGAGCTACAGAAACACATCAAGCCCCGGGAGAACCCTGGACTGTTTAAAGAATAAAAGGGCCAAGTGTGAATGCTAGAGAGAAAATGTTTTATCAGTTGTAATTTTTCTCTTTGCTCTTTCCTCTGCTGATGCCCTTCAGCTTGATCATTGCACCTTGGTCTCTGTTCCACAATTGTATTACAACTTTTATTCTATACATGAACTTTTTCACCAACCCTTTGAATTTTAGAAACCAAAACCACGTGGTTGCACTTTACCCTTTCAAACCTCTTTTCCTGTTGTTCTGCTTCTGAGTGGCTTCCCAGGCCTGGCCCTTGCTCTGTGAGTCCTGACATCTTTTAGGACTTTACTCTTTCTAGTTAGTTACATGGACTAAGCTGAATGTAATTCGGAAAACAATCTAAAGGTGTTTGTTTAGTTTGTTCCCAGCTACCTGGGTGGGTTAGATGAGGATCATGGATACACCAGGTTGCTTTTATGATTAATGAAAGAGACTCAATCTAAACAATGGCTTGGATTACATAAAAAGGGGGTTTATGTTTATGTTCTATATTTGCTTCTCTCTCTTTTCCTCTTTGCCTGATACCACATAAGACAGCACAGTTATTGTTTGTAAGTTGTGAGCCCAAAGCTGTGGGAAAAGCTCTCCAGACTTTCACGGTGTGTATTTACTAATTTACACTGAATCTTTTTAGTGTGGGGCATTTCATGGCTTAAAAACTCAGGTTTTTAAGCCAAGGATTCCTAAAAATAAAAAAAAATAATAACAAAAAAAGTGTGGTGGTGTAGACAGCTCTATTTGTAGTGAATTCAAATTTACTATAAGCTTTTCAAGACTTAGTTGCTTTTAATTACATTTGAACAATGTCACTCTCCTCCTCTTGGGAGGTCACAGCTTGAAAAATCACTATTTTAGATCATGGATGTTCTCAAACTGTCTTGATCCTTTGGATTTATGATGTTCCCAATCCTCTTTTTGTTCTTTTTTGCCTCCTGACAGGTGGTTCTGTGACTAACTCTGAAGAGACTCCAGCAAAGGAAAAAGCAAAGGTTTATGGCAACAATAAAATCGAGAAACCAGCAAGGCACCAACCAAACATTTATACACCATTAAAAGGTAACACATTTTCCAAGTACCTTTTCCAAGATGTAACAAATGATTGCTTGAATGTGCTAAAATGATGATCTTTCACTTCTGTTAGAAGTTGTCCAGCCAAAAGCTGATTGGATGAAAAAGTTTTTTTAAAAAGTTTAATTTTCAGGCTGTACTCCTGCCTGAGTCAAAGTAAAACTGATTGTGGCATGATGGGAATCTGCTTGGGTGTAAAACCTTAATGTTCAAGGAAATGCAGATTACACTTTTGATAAACACACAGTGTTTGAAAAGGAAAACAAAACCATGAGTTCTGGCCAGGTGGGGGTTGGTCTCTTCTCCCAGGCACTCAGCAATAGGACAAGGGGGCACGATGGGCTCAAGCTCTGCCAGGGGAAATTGAAGTTGGAGATGAGAAAAAACTTCTTTGCAGAGAGAGTGCTCAGGCATTGGAATGGGCTGCCCAGAGAGGGGGTGGATTCCCCATCCCTGCAGGTTTTTAAACTGAGCTTGGCTGTGGCACTGAGTGCCATGATCTGGTAAAGGGACTGGAGTTGGACCAAGGGTTGGACTTGATGATCTCGGAGGTCTTTTCCAACCCAATCAATTCTATGATTCTAATATCATACCCCCTTCAAAAACTCTTTTGAGAGTGGATCTTTAATTGCATCAGGCAAAGAAAAAAAGACTTCTCTTTCTAAAAAGATGCATTACCT
Source organism: Willisornis vidua nigrigula (assembly GCA_021164005.1). Classification (NCBI taxonomy): domain Eukaryota; kingdom Metazoa; phylum Chordata; class Aves; order Passeriformes; family Thamnophilidae; genus Willisornis; species Willisornis vidua. Next base: position 11,748 of record JAJPCS010014759.1, on the reverse strand, counting down.
TTGACTTAAAGCAGGGAAAGGCTGAGTAACCAAGTGAATTCCAAGTGAGGGAGCACTTTGTCTGTTGCTCAGAGAGTCTTCTGAATTTGTGTTAGAGAAGCAAAGGGGAGATAAAATGAGGGAAAAAATGGGGTAATTTGTAGCAGAGCAGGAGGTTACTACAGGTGGTTTGGATACTGGGTAAGGGAGCTTTTTAGGAGTTGCTAAGGCAGCCAAGGTCATGTTTGCCATGGTCCCCACAGGTCTGATCTCAGTGTTGTTAAGGTGCTTCACTGTCTTTATTTTTTCTTCTTTTTGAATAGTGTTAGTTTCATAAGTGACAAATACCATACCCCCCGTTAGCAATCAGTTAACATTGCTGATTTCCCACCCTTTGCCTTGGATCATTAGTGCATCTATGCTTTTTAAAATCAAAACCAAGAAGGATGATGATGTGTCATATTGGGAAAAGCAGAGTGAAGGCCAAATTAAGGCCTAAGCTTTCTCTTTCTATAGAAGAGATGAAAAGGAGTCCAAGAGGCTGTCACATGGTGCAGGCTTGGTTTGGCAGCACAGCCAAATGTGGATTTCATAGAAAGAGCTAAGCCTGTATGGCTGGTCTGTCTGATTCTGACCTCTGATGTGGTAACCAACTCTGTCCATTTGTGCTTTGGTTTCAGAAATAAAGACTGACTTCCTTGAGAAAAATCAAGAGGACTACTCGACTTCTACAACACAGAGTAAGCAAAGACAAACAGATACTTAGTCTTTCCCTGTAATTAAGTAAAAAAATTAGAATTATTTTTCTTTCCTCTGCTTCTGGTTTTTCTTGTGCCCTGGGACACTGTCTGGGAAGATGGAAAGGGACCCTGGAGGCAGATTCAAATGGAAGCTGGAGAAGGCAGCACACTCCAGTCATAGCCCTTCTGTGAGGTTATTCAATTCCTGACCACAGAAAATGCCCCATTCTTCTTTTTTTATTATTTTTTTCTGGCTAGGTTAGGAAATGGAGTTGACTCATGGAACTGTAAGTGCAGAGCATGGACTGCTGGTGTTGTGGGGCTGGGCTGAGGAAGGGAACAAACCCTTCACCTTTGGTGGCAGTGAATGTCAGTCTGTACACAGCAACACCTTTTGTCCTCTCTCTGAGACAGGGTAGCTTGATATGGTTGAATTAGTTGTCATGTACTCTGGGAAAGGTGCAGCATTTTTCTTTGCTGGCAAAATCCAGTCTGGTCATCTAATGACCAGCTCCTTGTGCAAACATTTGGTTGTTTATATGTCACAGAATCCCAGACTATTCTGAATTGGAAGGGACTCACAGGGATCATCGAGTCCAACCCTTAAGTCAATGGCCCACACAGGGGACTGAACCCATGACCTTGGCATTATTACAGCCAAGTTTTAACCAACTGAGCTCATCTCAGGGTATATGGATTTATTGTTTCTGGGTTTTTGGGTTGTTTGTTTGTTTGTTTGCTGTTTTTTTCTCCTATTCTAAGAGTACTTAGAAGAAGAAAAATGTTCTGAATCCCTAGTGCTTGTTTCTATCCTCAACAGTATAGATAAAGTCTTGTAAATCAGAATTCAGCCTGGAGAAGCTGGAGGGGTTGTACAGGTTTTTGTTTCTTTTTGGTTTGGGTTGTTGTTGTTCTTTGAAAACCTCGGCGCCTTCAGGAAGAGCAGCTCGTCTTGTGGTGGCTGCACATCTGGAACTGCCTCTGAAAAATGAGCTGAGGCAGGAAGTTCTTGCTGGTCTGGTCCTCTTTGTTTCTTGTCTCAGAGGTAATCGGTGCTGCAGGAGTGGCTGGTTGTGTGCTGGGGCAAGGACCTTGGAAGAACACTGGAAACTCTGAAAGCTCTAAGGTTGCTGCAGAATTTACACTTTGTGGAGTCAGGCAAACCAAATAATTTGCTTGGCCTTTGTGCAAATTGTGTTGTAAATAAAGCAAGATTCTTAGGCAGGGTAGGGTCTGGTTTTAGAGCGTTTATTGAGTTGTTTTTTCCTTCAGAGTGAGTTCCAGCTGTCTCCTAAATATGAAACCCAGTCTCTGCAAACAGGGCTTCATTGTGCAGCACTGAAGAATGGAGGTGATTCTGATCTGTTCACTGTTAGAAGACTGAGATAAGCTGAGCCAGAGACAGGTTCTGTGGCTGTGCCCTTTTGGGGTGGGGGTTGAAATTACAGAATAGTGTAGTTCATTAAGCCAGTTAAGCTCCAGCTTAAACCAGAGCTGCTTTTAGCACCTTCTACCATTACATTTGTACATAAACAAGGTTATAGAATTTATTTCAGTGCCTTTAAATAACTGCTGTGGGGTATGTTTGTTCAATTTATTCTCAATAGTGCCATTGACAGTGTCTTGATTTGGTTATGTATTATTAAAGAGCCCTCAGCTTCGAACCAGTTGCTGTTGTCCACAAGGAGCCAGAAATTCTCATGTCTTTTTAATTAACTGGCTAAATGCAGAAAACATGCTGACCACTAATTGCACTGTATATATTCATACCAGTCTCCTGGGAAAGTTGTTTATAACACTTTTATGGATAATGCCTCTTGTCCATTGCTGTCTGGGCCCATTTAAACAAATAGACCAAAAGTATATTGTGAAGTTGAAAGCTTGCATTTTGCTTTAAAAGCACAATTCATCTCCAGAAAGTGACTGCTGATGAAGCAGGTCTGCAACCCAAGCTACATGGAGAGGGAAAATAAAAGACTCTGCATTTAACATATTGGGGTTTTTTGGTACTTACATCTTGCATTATGTTGGTCTTCTAATACATCTGTTAATTTGAGTTTCCATTTTCATGTCCCTCAAATTCTGGAGCAAAATCAGGGAAACTTGATTGAGACGTGGCATCCTTGTGCAGAAAATAACAGGTTGTTAAACCCCTGCCATTTTGTCACCTTGAAATCTGTTTTTATTTGTGTAATTTTTCAACAGTTAAAAGTCTTTGGGGGTGATATGTTGTAGGTTGAGGACTTGGTAGTTTTTGTGCAAGATTGTCAGGGTGTCTTGTGAACTGGCATTTGGCAAATAGATGGAGAGTTGGTCGTAATTGTTGTCTTTGTATTTTTCTCATGTTCCTTTCTTGAATCTTTAACAGGCAGAAGTAAATCTCGGTATCAGTCTGGTGCAGGGAAGCAGTCACAGCCTTTGGCCAAAAGTAAGAGACTTCTGCTTTCACTTCTGTTTTATTCTTGTGTTACGTTTAACCATTTTCATGCCTCTCCAAGGATTACAGTTCCTGGAAACTGGTATTAAACCCAGGGTCCTTGCCAGAAAAGGGAAGGAAGGAAGGGAGGGTGTTGTAACATTTTCACCTGAATTTAAGGTCTTCCCTCTCTAATGTTTACAAGATTAAAACAGAGGGAGGCCTCTTGGTGGTGTTATTTAACCATTGCTGTGTTGCTATCCTGGTGAAAGTTCGGGTATGAAAAGGTAGCATAAGAAATACAGTTCTTCCTGTTTCCAGGAAGGTTGGTGTATTTTGTCACTGATTTTACTGGGAACAGAATCAAGCCTTTTGCTTGTAGTACGTGAAACAATTATTAATTTAACTGTCCCAATGCAAACCCAAATCTAAGTAGCTGATATTGGGTGTGTTTCCTGTGCATGTTTGCTGTGTGTACTCTTTGTGAAACTCACTGATCCAAAGGCCACAGACATTTTCTGATAGTGCTGACCACCAGTCTTGGAGATGCAAATGTTGCTGCAGGAACTGCTTTTATCCTTATGGCAATGGGAAAGAGAAATAACACAGAAATGTTCTGGTGCTGCAGGTTTTGTACAGGGCATTTTCTGCACAGCCTAAATATAGGAAAGAATGTGACCTTTTTCAGAACCATTTTTAAGCTCTTAGTTTGGATTTGATTATATAGAATGAAGTATTGATAAACTTTCAGAAGAGCTCCTTTTTCAGAAGAATGTCCAATTTGTTACTCAATCTGGAAATGTGTAAAACTGTTCTTTTTTTAATGCTGTGACTTCACTAAGTTGCTTAAGAAGTTCAAAATTGTGTTTTGGGTGTTTGTTTGCTTGTTTTTTTTAAACTAGGACATCTTCTCTACTCTTTAACTACTGTACCAGGAGATTGAGAATGGGATGGTTTCACTAAATTCCAATGTCTCCTCTTATTTTCCTCTCACTTACTGACTTTTTATGCCTCTTAAACGTTGTTTTCTTGTTTGCTCTCTGTTTCTGTAGATGATGGTGAATCACAGAGCGGGTTTCACAAGGGCCAGACTTTGTTACTGGTTCTGTTAATTAGTGTCCCCTTGCTTTATGTCCTGTGGAGTGGAATTCCAAGTCTTCCATATGGAGCTTCAAACAGAGCTGCTGAAGTTCTGCAAACGTTTCGAGCCCGGATGAAGGAACTGAAAAACACCTACCAAAGCCAGGACCCCAACGTGTGGAGAAGAGCCCACGTGTTCCTTGAGAAACACCTCAATGCTTCCCATGTGCACCTGGAGCCGGCGATCCTGCTGTTCACAGCTGGCAGGGAAGCTGAGAAGGCACTGAGGTGCCTCAGTAACGAGATTGCTGACGCTTTTGCCTTCTCCCAGAATGCCACCACAATCCAGATCAATGGGGTGGACAAAGCCGTGCTGGACAGTGACGCTGTCAAGCTGGAGGTGGATAATGAGCTCAGCTCTGGGTTCAGTAAAGGCAAGAAGGTGGCAGTGGTGCATCGGTTCGAGCTGCTGCCTGCAGGCTCCACCTTAATCTTCTACAAGTACTGTGACCATGAAAACGCAGCCTTTAAGGACGTGGCCCTCCTGCTGACGGTTCTCTTGGATGAGCAGTCGCTGAGAAAGAGCCTCACCTTTCAAGAAGTGGAGGAGAAAGTCCGAGATTTCCTGTGGGCAAAGTTTACCAGCTCTGATATTCCTAGTTCTTACAATGGCATGGACACAGATAAGCTGAGTGGACTGTGGAGCCGCATATCTCATCTTGTGCTGCCTGTTTGGCCAGAGAAGGGCCTCCCTCTGGAGGGATGCACATAAAAGTTACAGCAGAGGACCTGGGAAAGGAGGAAGACACAAAATGAAATGGATGTTGCAGTGGATGAGCAGGGAAGAACTGGGTGCTGCTGAGCTCAGGCAGCAGTGCACAATACAGTCCTTTCTGTGCAGAGACATTCCACCAACTGGGGGGGCTGTTTCTGCTAAAGTCGCTGGGACTTCTCTAAATAAACCACAGAGTGCAAGCAAGGAACTTGCTGGTTGTTGGTGAGTTGTGTTCAGTGGCGTGTTCAGCCTTGGTGTCCTGGGGCTGGACACAAGTGTCCCTCAGTGCAGAGTCCCTCATCTGCCTGTGGAGCTTGTCTGTTGGCTTTGCTGTGAGGATCCTTCTCTGGTGGTGCATAAAGCTGGTGTGTCACATTGGACAAGGTAACAGAGTGCAAATACATCACCTTCATCTGCCAGAGTTGCTCAATTTTTGTCTAACATAAGAAATAAACTGAAAATGATGATCAAGTGATGTGAGTCTAAGCACAAGCTTATTCTTGATCCATCTGATCACAACACAAATGTCAGCTGTCTCTGGGCACTTCTAGAAAGATCTGTGACTGGTAGAGGACCTTTCAGCAAGCATTTTTTCCTTAAATGAGCCTTCCCCAAACAGTTCTGGAGAGTGAGAAAAGCTGAGGTACAAAGGTTTGCTTAAGGTTATAGTACTGATACCAGCTAAACAATCCCTCAGCACCTCTTTGCCTGGCTGCTTCCAGGAATTCTCTACTCTTTGTCAAAGTTCTGGAAGTCTTAAAATTTGGAGGGAAATGGTAAAATGTCAGCCCTGTGTGTGTATTATCTCCTTTCCAAACAAAACCTTAGGAAGACATAGGTTATTTCTCATTTTACTAAGATAATTATTTTTGCATCCAGAGACTTTATTTATTTGTGGTACTTGGTATTCCAGAAAAATAACCCTTGTATCTGTGTGTAACCTGCAGCTTGCTGTGTAACCTTCTAGCAAAGAGCAGATTTGCAATGTGCGTTTTTACAGTGATTTTTAGTCTCTCATGTCAAGAATTGCTCACACCAGATTAAAAACATGTACCTGTTTCTATTGTAAGTACTTTGTGTAAAAAAAAAAAGAAAAAAGAAAAAAAAGAATTGCAGCACTTCCATGTCATTGCTGTTACTTTGTGCTCTAAACTATTTGTGTACATTTTGTTTGAGGGAACATGTGAAGATGCTCCCAAATTAGTAGGATATTTTCTTGTAACAGCTGAGAGATTGGGACCATCCTTCATTCACAAGCCCCTGTTGCAAAAAATCCTTTTTAATCAGGAAAAAACCTATTGAGGAGTTTGGGCTTTTGGCTTCTTTGTGCATGAAAGGATGGGGGTGTTATGGGAATGGACCAAAATCACCTGAAGGATATAAAAGATATAAAAGAGCACAGTTTGAGAGACAGACCTGTCATCACTTAAACCAGGGGTGGATTTTTTCCTAACTGTTGGGAGCCAGCAATAGATAGTCCTTCCTATTTTAATGGGAGATACAAAACCAGTAAACAGACATGGAAGTGCTGTTGTTCTGGATGTTTAAGAATAGCTCAGGAAGGAAAAGATGGCATTTACATTTTGAACATTTCACTGGACAAATGTGTTTTTTTTAAAAGAAAAAAACAACACCAACTGTGATTTCTTTCCAAATGTGTCCTGACAGCATATTTGTTTGTATATTATGGAAGCTATTTTAGTAATGATTCAAAATAAATATACTTGTTTGTTTTATAAGCTGCTTTAAGATTTGTCCATTGAATTTAAAGTGGTCAGATTTTTTTTTATGTGGTTAAGTAATTCATTTTACCTTTGGCCAAATACAGATGCCTAAAATCCAGCCTTGTACAAAACTTAGAACTTTTAAGAAACTTGAGTGGGGTGGTAGACACTGGGATGCAAATCCATGTATTTCATAATATCAGGCCTTTGACAGGGAATGTTTCAGGAAATGGCTGTGAATTGTTTTTTTCTTGGTGTTCTTGTTCTTGTGCTAATTCCCCAGTTCTGATTTCAGCTGGAACTAATGATAAGATATGGTTCACTTGTTTCATTAGCCCAATACAAGAGTCAGCAGCTGACAAAAGGAATGACTTCATTCTTGTTCCACTCCTGGCTGCATGTTCTGTACCTTTGCTGTTGCAATCAGTGCACTGGGAACTGACTGAAGGGACAGACTTCCTGAAAAGTAACTTTAAAATGAGTTATCAGGACTGTCCACCACAGAAAAGGACAAACTTGCAACATGAAGGCAGGAGATTCCATGTTCTCATACAAAAAAGCCCCATATTTAATCCAGGTTATTTTCTGTTTCTAAAACTTTCCCTCCCCCTGCCCTTATGGGTGTTAAAGAGCTGTGTTCCTGTTTCAAGAGAAAATAGGAAGGTGCCTGGAAACTCAAGACTTAATGTTGTGCCAATCAAAGGAGGAACAGTTTGTTGTTGTCAACTGTAGGGAAAGTGGGGCTTATTTCCAAATACATGGTGGGCTGCTCAGTGGGGAAAAATAAATGAAAAGCCAGATGGTGTGGGCAGACAGCCCTCCATGGCAGGGGAAAGGCTCAGGGTTAGAACACTCTTGAAGTGGCTGGTCCTTTTGTAGCTGTTTGTGGCTTTGCCCTCAAAAGGCTCTCATTAAATATCCACAGGTACTTAATGCGGATCTGATTAAGCAACTCCTGCTCAGCCAGAGGTGAAGAGTAATGTCTGTCTGTGTTGCTCAGAGGCAGCTGATTACCATCCTTCTTGTATAATTATTTCATTGCCTGCAGCAAATGGAGCTATTTGATGTTTTCCAAACTGTAAAATACTTTGGCTTCTTCCAGAGAAATCTCACTTGTGAAGTTGAAGTGTCCCTGTCTGTCAGCAGATCACGAAATGAAATAGTTTGTGACAGCAGAAATGCAGAGCAAAGACACCAGAGCTGGCCTTGGGACTGAGCAGGGGATGTTCCTTCTCCTGTGGCCTTCAGCACACAGACTGTGGGCAGAACACGAGCTCTGAGGGGGCTGAACCAGCTGCTTGTCAAGCTGCAGACAAAATGCGTTGGTGAGGCCACACCTTGAGTGTTGTGTTCAGTTCTGGGCCCCTCAGTTCAGGAAAGAGATTGAGGGGCTGAAGCGAGGCCAGAGAAGAGCAACGAGGCTGGAGAAGGGAGTGGAGCACAAGTGCTGTGGGGAGAGGCTGAGGGAGCTGGGGGTGTTTAACCTGGAGAAGAGGAGGCTCAGAGGTGACCTCAGCACTGTCTGGAACTGCCTGAAGGGAAGTTCTGGCCAGGTGGGGGTTGGTTTCTTCTCCCAGGCACTCAGCAATAGGACAAGGGGGCACGATGGGCTCAAGCTCTGCCAGGGGAAATTGAAGTAGGAGATGAGAAAAAACTTCTTTGCAGAGAGAGTGCTCAGGCATTGGAATGGGCTGCCCAGAGAGGGGGTGGATTCCCCATCCCTGGAGGTTTTTCAGTTGAGATTGGCTGTGGCCCTGAGTGCCATGATCTGGTAAAGGGACTGGAGTTGGACTTGATGATCTCGGAGGTCTTTTCCAACCCAATCGATTTTATGATTCCCAGCACTCTGCAAACAGGACTGAAAAACACAGTCAAACAAACTGCTCCTTGGGCTGTGAACAGACAGACCTGCACTGGTGAGAGGGAAGGTGGAGTGGGCCCCCCTCTCCTGCCCCTCCTGCTGTCGCCTCTGGGCACTTGGAGGATGGGAATACCCTTATTGCCTTCAGCAGTAGATGTGAAGTACCCAGAGTGATGCACTGCCCATCTGTTGTTACCTTCCCTCTCACACCCTGCTCTGAGTCACGCTGTGCTGAGTAGACTTTGGAGCATGCTGAGCAGGTTTGGTAAAAGGAATAAGCTTTTCCCCCTGTTTTCACAGCAACAAGAGCATATTTTCATTTTGTTGCTAATTAAAAATATTTGTGGTTTTCCTATTCTTCTTTTTACAAAAATATATTTGTTTTGAACTTGCAGTTCAGTTGAAACTGAGTGCAAAAGGCAAGGTGAGAGCTCCAAGTCAAGGTAGGCAGCAAAGTGTTTGCTGTGTAGGACTTTGCTCCATGAACCATCTGCAGTGTGATGCCAGCAGGGCATATTTAGGAAAAAGAATCTGGTTTTGGAGGGTGTAATACATGAACAACTTGCCAGATTCTGTGCCAGGACCCTGTGGCACAGCTGGGAAACTATAAGAAATCTGAAGGGATGCCTTTGTTTTATAAGAGAACAATTTTTCATGTTGTTTCTGCTGTCAGATGAAGTGCACAATTGTAGTACAGAGGAGGACGGGGGTGTCCTGTATCCTCACAGCTGTCCCGTGTCCTGGTTTATTGTCAGCTCCTGACAGTTGGATTTATAACTGAATGCCTGGAAAATCTCATTCCATGTCCAACAGGTGGGAGCCCCCTTCCCCAAATTCCTCCCTGGCACTTGGGACCCACGTCCGTCTGGGGGAGGGGGAGGGAGTCTGGGGGTCTCGAGCTGCTCTTTGGGCTGCAGTGACCACCTGCCCCTTCCTAATTTTAGAAGGGGTGTGCAAGAGTGGTGTGGGGTGGAAAACTTTCCAAACCTCTCTCTTAAAGCTGCCATAACGGAGTTAATGAAAGATGAGAATGTGGGTCCTTGCTTTTAACTCACTCTGTGTTTCCATCCACCCCTTCCAGCCTTGGGGCAGTGCTGGCTGTGGGTCCCTCTGCACTTTAGGGAGCTCATCAAACTGGATCTGTTCAGTCCCTCCTCTCCTCTCCTCTCAGCTGTGGCTGTTTGCAGGTAAACAGTTTATTTCTAATTGTGGAGAATTTCACAAGGTGACTGCATTTTCTGTAAGAATGTCTTTCTTCTTCAGTGATATTTGCTTTCCACTCATTGCTAGGGAATCTCTGAAAAATTAAGATAAAATCTTGCAGATACAGAGAATAAATAGAAGCAAAACCAGTATACACACATTGCCTTTTAATTTATTTATGACTGAAACCAAATGATTTCCATGTTTGAGAAAGTGCTAATGGGATTCTCTGAAGGGGAGGAGAGTGAAACTAGACGAGCTGCTTCCAAGCAGAAAAGAGAAACTATGTTTAAAAGCATAATTAAAGAGCCAGTGCATTACGAAAGTGCTGAATAATTCAAACAGGCTGCCAGTCCAGCAATATTAAGCACTAAATTTAAGCAAACACCATGTGATGATAGAGAATAATAATTTAATTTAACCTAGTCAGCAATCAGGGCTCCCATACATTGCAGTAATGCTGTTTCCATTGACTGAAATTGTCAGGACTTACTTTGGGAGCTGCAGGTTTGCCCCTTGAGGACTCGGGAGGGAATTCGGTGCTACTTTATCACTTTTTGCCATTGGAGCTGTGCTTGTCTTTTGGTGTTCATCTATTTTTTTCCCCAAAACAAAATCTTTGTCAAAGGTTTAACCACTGGCATCTGGAGCTTACCCCTTGTTTCAAAGGAGGGGGGGTGCTTATGATGGAAAATGTTCTCTGTAATTAGTTTGTATATGCAAAAGAGCCAAATTAAGGTTAAATGAGTATCCTGTAATTGTCACATGATTAAGTTCTACATTGCCTAAGCTTCATAACTAATCTCTCAGTGTTTAAGGTGTTTTCCTGTGGGGTTCCCATACCAGGAGAGGTTATGTAAAAATAGTTTAATCCCTTTTAGTGAAGGAAAAAAGGGAAATAAAAAGGTAGAGTAGTTTTTGGGGTAGATAACTTTAGTGTTTGGGGTAGACAACTCTCCACCCCTGCACTCCCCCAGGAAATTTGGCACCAAACCATCACACTAATGACTGAAAACCAGGGTGGGGAAGTTGCAGACAGGCCCTGGAGGGAACATTCCCAAAATAACTGTAGGAAGAAATTCTTTTTTTCCTATTCTAATGACTTTCCTTCTTCGGTGGAAAGGACTTTGCTATAGCTGGATAACATCTTGGAGCTATTTCTGAATCGTGGGTGGGTTTAATGCATCTTTGGGGTGGAATCTGTGTGATAGAAGTCAGTAATACTAACAAATTCTTCAGGGCTTATAATGCCTGTTAAAAGTGAAATTAAGCCAGTGCTACTCAGTCATCTCTGTGAAGTTTTGCAAGTGTTTATTTAAACTTAAAGTTGGCAACGAGCAGGCTGTAATCAGAGCTGCTTTCATTTGGGACAAAAAAAATTGAATTGTATTTCTAAAGGTGACTTAACTATGAACACAGATGACTTAAAAGCAGTGCCCCAGTTTCGGCTGGAGCCGCCTCAGGAATGCCAAAATCAGCGCTGGGTTCCACCAACGCTGCCAAGTCCTGGGCTGGCATCAACACCGAGGGCTCTGTGTGAATCAGAGAATGGATTGGGTTGGAAAAGACCTCCGAGATCATCAAGTCCAACCCTTGGGCCAACTCCAGTCCCTTTACCAGATCATGGCACTCAGTGCCACAGCCAAGCTCAGTTGAAAAACCTCCAGGGATGGGGAATCCACCCCCTCTCTGGGCAGCCCATTCCAATGCCTGAGCACTCTCTCTGCAAAGAAGTTTTTTCTGCTCTCCAACTTCAATTTCCCCTGGCAGAGCTTGAGCCCATCGTGCCCCCTTGTCCTATTGCTGAGTGCCTGGGAGAAGAGACCAACCCCCACCTGGCCAGAACTTCCCTTCAGGCAGTTCCAGACAGTGCTGAGGTCACCTCTGAGCCTCCTCTTCTCCAGGCTAAACACCCCCAGCTCCCTCAGCCTCTCCCCACAGCACTTGTGCTCCAGTCCCTTCTCCAGCCT
>JAJPCS010014756.1:0-13301 GCA_021164005.1 Willisornis vidua nigrigula | reverse complement strand
CAGTATATTGATGATGTCATTGTAAGGGGAGACACAGCAGAAGAAGTTTTTGAAAAAGGACAAAAGATTATCCAGATTCTCCTCAAAGCTGGTTTTGCCATCAAAAAGAGCAAGGTCAAGGGACCTGCCAGAGAGATCCAGTTCCTAGGGGTGAAATGGCAGGATGGGCGTCGCCAGATTCCAACCGATGTCGTCCATAAGATTGTAGCAATGGCTCCACCGACTAACAAGAAAGAGACCCAAACCTTTCTGGGAGCCACAGGCTTCTGGCGGATGCACATCCCAGAGTACAGCCAGATCGTGAGCCTTCTCTATTTTGTGACCCATAAAAACAACATTTTCCAATGGGGTCCTGAACAACAACAGGCTTTCAAGCAGATAAAGCAGGAAATCGCACATGCTGTGGCTCTTGGACCAGTCAGAACAGGACCAGATGTACAGAATGTGCTTTACTCCACAGCTGGGGATAAAGGTCCCTCCTGGAGCCTCTGGCAAAAAGTGCCTGGTGAGACATGAGGGCGACCACTTGGTTTCTGGAGCTGAAGCTACAAAGGCTCTGAGGCCAATTACACCCCTATGGAGAAGGAAATCCTAGCGGCGTATGAAGGCATACGAGCAGCCTCAGAGATAATCGGTACTGAAGCACAGCTTTTCCTGGCACCTCGACTACCGGGGTTAAACTGGATGTTCAAAGGAAAAGTGCCCCCTACACACCATGCCACCGATGCCACGTGGAGCAAGTGGATTGCTTTGATTACACAACGTGTCTGAATCAGGAGCTCGAATCGCCCTGGAATTCTAGAAATTATAATCAATTGGCCTGAAGGTGGGAACTTCAGCCTGGCAGATGAAGAAGAGGAAGAGTCAGTGAGTCGAGCTGAAGAAGCTCCACCATATAATCAGCTGCCAGATGAAGAGACGCGCTACGCCCTTTTCACCGATGGTTCTTGTCGTATCGTAGGGAGGAGCCAGAAGTGGAAAGCAGCTGTGTGGAGTCCCACCCAACAGGTGGCAGAAGCCACTGAAGGGAAAGGCGAATCGAGTCAGTTTGCGGAACTCAAAGCCGTCCAATTAGCCCTAAACATCGCAGAAAGAGAAGGATGGCCAAGGCTCTACTTGTACACCGACTCCTGGATGATAACAAATGCTCTTTGGGCATGGCTAGACCGGTGGGAGAAAATGAATTGGAGGTGTAGAGGGAAACCCATCTGGGCTGCTGATCTGTGGCAAGACATTGCTGCCAAAGTGAAGAAACTGAACGTGAGAGTCCGCCATGTAGATGCCCATGTGCCCAAAGGTCGAGCTACTGAGGAACATGATAATAACAGACAGGCAGACCGAGCTGCACAGATCGAGGTGTCACAAGTAGACCTTGACTGGCAACAAAAGGGAGAATTGTTCCTAGCTCAATGGGCCCATGATGCTTCAGGCCACCAAGGCCGGGACGCAACTTATAAATGGGCACGAGACCGAGGGGTGGATTTAACCATGGACAGTATTTCCCAGGTTATCTGTGATTGTGAAACCTGTGCTGCCATTAAGCAGGCAAAAAGGTTGAAGCCCCTCTGGTATGGTGGACGCTGGGACCAGTATAGATATGGAGAAGCCTGGCAGGTTGACTACATCACATTGCCACAGACTAGCCAAGGTAAGCGCTAGGTGCTCACCATGGTAGAAGCCACCACTGGGTGGTTAGAGACATATTCGGTACCACATGCAACGGCCCAGAATACTATCTTGGGCCTTGAGAAGCAGGTCCTGTGGAGGCATGACACTCCAGATCGCATTGAGTCAGATAATGGGACTCATTTCAAGAACAATCTAGTGGCCACTTGGGCACAGGAGCATGGTATTGAATGGGTATATCACATTCCATATCATGCACCTGCTGCTGGAAAGGTTGAAAGGTGCAATGGACTGTTAAAAACAACTCTGAAGGCACTGGGTGAAGGAACCTTCAAGAACTGGGATAAGCATTTAGCCAAGGCCACCTGGTTGGTTAACACCAGAGGCTCTGTCAATCGAGCTGGTCCTGCCCAAGCAGAATCCCTCCACACGGTAGATGGAGACAAAGTTCCAGCGATTCACTTGAGAGGCATGTTAGGGAAATCTGTTTGGATTACTCCTCCTTCGGGCCAAGACAAACCCATTCGTGGGATTGTTTTTGCTCAAGGGTCTGGAAACACCTGGTGGGTAATGAGGAAAGATGGTGAAATCCAGTGTGTGACCCAAGGCAATCTAGCCTTGGTGAAAAACTAATTATGTGCTTTGAGTTGTGTTTTGCAGGAAACCAGACACCAGATGAGAAAGACCCAAACAAAGCCAGTACTGGTATCCCATGATGTCCAACGATAAGGCAGCCCTAATCTGTGAACCAGTCCTGAACTTGGAACTGTGACTTTACCCAAAAGGCGAAGGATCCAAGCTGAACTGATGCTGGTGCTGATCCTTGATGACAAGACATCTGCCTCGAAGGACTGCATATGGACTATATATATGTATATATGCGCGGGATATAAGCGAATGCAAGAATACAAGGATTGCGTGGAAAGACCAGTGTGGAATAAGGGGTGGAGAATGTAATGGTTTTGATCCATGGCTTCCTCAGTAACTAGGTGTAACTAAGGAAGCAGACATCACAAGTATTCCACACGTGTTTTCCACGTAACAGAGGAGGAGTTTAGGTTTCTTCCTTCTTCCGGGGAGCTGGGTGTGGGAGAAGCCTGGACGGTCTGTTCTGTTTTTGTGATGTTCCTGGCCCGGGACATGGGTGAGATCGTTTCATGCCTGTTCTCCTTTAACTGCATTTGTCTGTTTCATGTGTTTTGGTTTGGTTTTGTTTCTTCCTCTTTTCTGGTTCACAAGTGTTTGGTTTTTATTTTCCTTTTTCCCTTTTCCCTTTCCCCTGGGGGTGGGGCCTTATGTGGTGTGTACACATAGCATATTGTGGTTGCAAATGTTGCAAAAAATATAATTTCTTTTTAATTCAGTTCAGTTTCTTTTGAGTTCTCTTTTCAGTTTTTTTCAGGTTTTTTTTCCCCTTTGCTGGGAGGACTCTGGGGGGAGGGAGAGGGCAGTCCAGGGTTGGTAAGAAGCTAGGCCAAAAACCTGAGACAGCTGTTTAAAGAAACACTGAGACACTTAAAATGACTCAGCACATGCTGTAGCAAATTAAACATGATATTAGAAGCATTAAGACTATCTTAACCAAAGTTAAACAAGTAAAACCCCCACTAATGAGTCATTTTTATAATCTATTTGCCCACTGCCTCACAAGTCTTCAAAGTCCCTGGTACACCCAACCATAATTACAGCAGCAGCAATAATCTTGCTGGCACTGCTCAATGTGCAGCTACAGTGCAAATAAAGCACTAAAGCCAGAAAAGTATCAGTAATATCAGCAATAGCACGTGCATAGTGAAACCCACCAGTACTGAAACTGAACTAAAGACTTTGTATACTTTGAAACACAGGGGGGACTGAAAGAGAAAAGAGACCAAAAACCCCCTAGTTTTGTGAAATTTCTGATAACTGCTTTGCAAAGTGTTGTTTGCACAGCAAAGCCCCTGAACAGCCTGGAGTGCTGAATCGGTTTGTTCTGGTACCGTCTGGTAATGAGAGACCAGGTACTGTGGGTAGGAGTCATACATTGAACTAAGCTGGACACTTCAATGGGATGAAATGGTAAAGAGCCAAGATTTTGGAGAGTTGGAGCCAAGGTTTTACAAGTTTTACAGGTCATGTCACTGAACAAGGAAAAGGCAAAAGTCCAGCAGTGATGAAGACGCTTCAAGACCACCCCGAGGGACGAAGTCAGGAGACCACGACCCAGATTCGAAGCCAAAAGGAAAGCTCTGCCCAAGATTCCACCCAGTCATTAATATGGAAATTAGAAGGTGTGAACTATGGACTTAAAGCTATAAATGGCTTATTTTCCACAAACAAGTTAGGCAAAGTTTTTGCCCAGTATGAACTGTCTTTGCCTCCAACGTTGTCAATAAATACCTTTGCTATTAGAACATAAAACTTTCTCTTAGCAGTTATTTTTGTGGCATTTTCACTTATCAGGTGAGAAAGGGGGACCCCAAGAACCTCAAATTAGAGAGATCACAGCAAGCAAATTTCTGAGAGGGTATTTTAGAGCTGAATCTTGGTGCTTTGAATTCCTTTGGCCTAAATTTTCAAAATTTACAGGAGTTCTTTTGCCAAATCCTGATCACAGAATCACACAATTGATTGGGTTTAAAAAGACCTCCAGGATTATCAAGTCCAACCCTTGGTCCAACTCCAGTCCCTTTACCAGATCATGGCACTCAGTGCCACATCCAATCTGTGTTTAAAAACCTCCAGGGATGGGGAATCCACCACCTCTCTGGGCAGCCAATTCCAATCCCTGAGCACTCTCTCTGGAAAGAATATTTTTCTGCTCTCCAACTTCAATTTCCCCTGGCAGAGCTTGAGCCCATCGTGCCCCCTTGTCCTATTGCTGAGCGCCTGGGAGAAGAGACCAACCCCCACCTGGCCAGAACTTCCCTTCAGGTAGTTCCAGACAGTGCTGAGGTCACCTCTGAGCCTCCTCTTCTCCAGGCTGAACACCCCCAGCTCCCTCAGCCTCTCCCCACAGCACTTGTGCTCCAGTCCCTTCTCCATCCTCGTTCCTCTTCTCTGACCCCGCTCCAGCCCCTCAATCTCTTTCCTCAACTGGGGGGCCCAGAACTGAACACAACACTCAAGGTGTGGCCTCCCCAAGGCAGAGTCCAGGGGAAGGGTCACTGCCCTGGGCCTGCTGGCCACGCTAGTTTGGATCCAGGCCAGGATCCCATTGGCCTTCTTGGCCACCTGGGCACACTCTTGGCTCCTGTTGAGCTTCCTGTCCCTCAGTCCCCCCAGGTCCCTTCCTGCCTGGCTGCTCTCCAGCCACTCTGTGCCCAGCCTGGAGCGCTGCAGGGGGTTGGGGAGGCCAAAGGGCAGGACCTGCACCTGGCCTTGTTGAACCTCATCCCACTGGAATCAGCCCATCCCTCCAGTCTCTCCAGGTCCCTCTGCAGAGCCCTCCTGCCTTCCAGCAGCTCGACACTCCCTCCCAACTTGGTGTCATCAGCAAATTTGCTGATGATGGACTCAATCCCCTCATCTAAATCATCAATAAAGATGTTAAACAGGACTGGGCCCAACACAGACCCCTGGGGGACACCACTGGTGACCGGCCGCCAGCTGGACACAGCCCCGTTCACCAGCACTCTCTGGGCCCGACCCTCCAGCCAGTTCCTGATCCAGCAGAGGGTACACCTGTCCAGGCCATGGGCTACCAGCTTGCCCAGGAGTATATTATGGGAGACAGTGCCAAAGGCCTTGCTGAAGTCCAGACAGACACACCCACAGCCTTCCCCTCATCCACCAGGTGGGTCACCTGATCATAAAAGGAGATCAGGTTGGTCAGACAGGACCTGCCCCTCCTAAACCCCTGCTGGCTGGGTCTGAGCCCGTGCCCATCCTGAAGGTGCTGTGTGATTGCACTCAGGGTGATCTGCTCCATAACCCTGCCAGGCACCGAGGTCAGGCTGACAGGCCTGGAGTTGCCAGGGTCAGCCTTGCAGCCCTTTCTGTGGATTGGGGTGACAATGTCCAACTTCCAATCCTCTGGGACCTCCCCAGAGAGCCAGGACTGTTGGGAGATGATGGAGAGTGGCTTGGCAAGCTCTTCCAGCAGCTCCCTCATCACCCCAGGATGGATCCCATCTGGCCCCACAGACTTGGGAGGATTCAGGTGCCTCAGTAAGTCACTATTTCCTCCTGGAACACAGCGGGACTGTTCAGCTCCCTGTCTCTTTTCTACCAGCTCAGGAGGCCAGTTGTCCTCAGGGCCACCTGTCTTACTGGTGAAACCTGAGGCAAAGTAGGTGTTAAGTACCTCAGCCTTCTCCTCATCTCTGGTAACAATGTTCTCCCCCAAGTCCCACAAACAATGGAGGTTTTTCTTGTCCCTCCTTTTCCTATTAACATATTTATAGAAGCACTTTTTGTCATCCCTGACAGAAGGAGCCAAACTGACTTCAAATTGCACTTTTGTCTCTCATTTTCTTCCTACAGGACCTAACTATGTTCCTAAACTCTTCCTAAATAGCCAGCCCTTTTTTTCCACACTCAGTCAGCTCCCTTTTTATCGCTGATTTCCTTCAGAATCTCCCTGTTCAACCAACCTGGATGTCTTCCCCATGGGCTGCCCTTTCGGCACACTGGGACAGGCTGTTCCTGTGCACTCAAGACTTCCTTCTTGAAGCACATCCATCCCTCCTGGACCCCCTTGTTTTTGAGGGTTGTTTCCCAGGGTATGCTCTGGACCAGTCTTCTGACCAGGCTGAAATCTGCCCTCTGGATGTCCAGCAAAGAGGTTTTATTGATGGCCCTCCTCATATCCCTGAGTACTGAAAACTCTGTTACTTCACGGTCACTGTGCCCAGACAGCCTCTGACCACTACATCTCCCACCAGCCCCTCTCTATAAACAGCAGGTGTAGAGGGGCCCCACCCCTGGTAGGTTCATTTACCAGCTGAAGCAGGAAAATATCCTCTATACACTCCAGGAATCTCCCAGACTGCCTCTTCTCTGCTGTGTTCAGCTCCCAGCAGGTATCTGGCAGGTTTACGTCACCCACAAGAACAAGGGCTGGAGATTTTGAGACATCTGCCAGCTGCTTGTAGAATAATTCATCCCCTTCATCATCCTGGTTGGGTGGCCTGTAACAGACACCCACAAGGGTGTCAGCCCTGTTGGCCTTGCCCCTGATTCTGGTCCACAGGCACTCAACCTTGTCACTGCTGACCTCAAGTTCAACAGACTCAAGAGACTCTCTAACATATAAGGCCACCCCTGCACTGGGATATACTGGGAGTGAGGGGAACCATAGTAGGGGTAAAAGGGAGCAACTGGAAGCATGTGGGGGGAACTGGGTTAATAGTGGGAGCACTGGAGTCATACTGGGATCACAATGAGACTACCTGGGAGGGACTCGGATCATACCGGCAATGACTGGAAAATATCTGGGAGCACACTTGGAGCTAATGGCATGAGACTGGGCTGATACTGGAAGCAAGTGGGACCATGTTGAAGGCAACTGGGATAACACCAGGAGGAGCTGGGCCCAAGCTGGAGGACACGAGGGGCAGCAGGAGGCCTTGTGGGACCACCTTCTACTGCCTGGGGTGGCTCTGGGGGGCCCTCGGCTCCTCGGGGCTCTTCCTGCAGCCACAGAACTTGGAGGGACCCTCCTCCAGGTGGATCCTCCACGTGATCCAGGAGCTTTGGGTTCCTCCTGGCACAGACTGGGGGCAACTGGGATCATCCTGACACCATACTGGCAGAGACTGGAAGTCACTGGAACCATACTGGGGGTGACTGGGACCACAGTGGGAGTGACTGGGACTATGCTAGCAGAAAACTGAAACCACATATGGGGCAACTGGGAGCAAGTCAAGTGATTTGGTCTATACTGGAGGCTACTGGGCAGCACTGAGACCATGTTGGGACAGACTAGGGTCATACTGGGCCAACTAGGATTCTGTTCTGGGCAACTGAGATATAGTGGGAACAGCTGGGCTCATACTGGAGGTGACTGGGCTCATAGTGGGAGTGACTGGGCTGTGGGAAGCACAGGATGGGCAGCATGGGGAGGGAAACCCCCCACCCACTGCCCTGAATTCCCAAAATCCTTGTTCCCAGTGCCTGCTCTGGCCCTGAGCAGCAGATCTGCTCTGGGATCCCTTTCCCTGGGGACACTTCCCTGCCCTCTCCCCACTTTTCTGCCTTTGGAAATCAGCACTTTGGAGCCCCATCCCATTATTTTCTCCTTTTCCTCCCTACTGTTATCATTATCCCCCTGCACCTCCTTTTCCTGGGCTCTGGGACCCCCCTGCGTGGCTATTCCCTGTTCTCCAACCTCGGACACCCCTTTCTCTGACTCCAGGATCCTCCTGCCCCCCTTTTCCTGCCCATCTTGCCTCTCCCAGGCCCTGGATCCCCCTTTTCTTTGACACCAGGGATCCTCAGGCCCCCATTCCCAGCCATCCCACATAACCTCACCCCTACATTCCCCTTCTTTGACTCCAGGATCCCCCT
Source organism: Willisornis vidua nigrigula (assembly GCA_021164005.1). Classification (NCBI taxonomy): domain Eukaryota; kingdom Metazoa; phylum Chordata; class Aves; order Passeriformes; family Thamnophilidae; genus Willisornis; species Willisornis vidua. Next base: position 5,186 of record JAJPCS010014756.1, on the reverse strand, counting down.
GACCCCCCTTTCCCACACATCTGTTATACACCAATAACTGAGAAATGGAATAAATATTATTCCCCCATTGTTCCCCTGTCATAAACATCCTATCCAAGAACTTTCTGTCAGCAGTTCGACACAAAGCCAGAATTCTCTTACAAACAAACACCTGCCAAAGCCTTTCACCAAGCTTCCTGCAAGTCATGGCATGGAGAACCACAGCCAAGAACCTCTCCCACCTCCCCCTGCCTCACCCATCTCACCTTCTTACCCTCCTCCTTCCCCACCCAAGCTGCTTGCCTGCCTGCCCCTGCAGACTGAGGAGAAGGCTGAGCTCTGCCTTGCTCCCTGCGTCAGTTCTGCTCCTGCTGACCCAGCCCTGGCCCTGTTCAGCCTGGGGTGGCTGCGCCGCTGCTGCCCGTGAGCGACAGCTCCGCGGAGCCCGAGAGCTCTGCAGAGAGCGAGGAGCAGCCCTGCTGCACAAGGGAGAGCAGCACAGACTGAGCATCCCATCTGCACTGCAAGGGCTGCATTGCACACCTCTGCCTGCAGGAACAGAGACAGCATCGCTGCTCACACACACACACACACATTAACTTGGCAGAAAAAGTTGGGTTTGGTGGTAAACTTTTTTCTTTGCTTCTAAAAAGTACTCTTAGAGTTTTTCTAACTGTTCTTATTTCCCTCTTTGAATTTTTAAACAATTTTTAATTAATATTAAATGCCATTTTTTAATTAAGAGGTAATATAGATTGAGTTTTAATATTGTTGGGAAAAACATTTTGAACCCAAGCTATGTCTGCAATATTTAAGCAGATTGTAACACCATCCTGTCTCTCCCAGACTCCACACTCCCTGTTCCTTTACCCTGCCACCCCCTGGACTTCACTTTTCTGGTCACAGACACAACCTGCAGCCCCCAACCACCTCTCCCCACCTCTAGTCCTGCTTTTTCTTGACCTTGGGACCTTCCTGATCCCTCATTTTCAGGCACTGGGATGCCCCTGCACCCCCTTATCCTGCACCAATACCCTCCTGCACCCCCTTTCCTGGCCATCCCACCTACTCCAGCCCCCACACCCCTCTTTTTCTTAACTCTGGGACCCCCACTCTTGCATTTCCAGACCACACACCTTGCCCTGTTTGGAACACTGGGGGACAATTTTAACCCTTTTCCCAGCTATTCTGGGTGTCCCTACCTCAAGACCCCCTTTCTTCAAGGGTCCCACGTGTACTGGGAAATCCCCTCCCCAACCTGCCAATGAAGGGCCTGACCCAGGCACACTAACCCCACCAAGGGGGGTCCCCACATCCCTCCGCCCACCAAGGGGCTCTGCCAGGAACCGACACCGGGACACCCAAAAACACAACCCGGGGACCCCCAATATCCCCCAAGGGGCATTCCCAGCTCAGCTTTGGGGTCTCTCAACCATCCCCCCGAACACAAACCAACCCCCCAGAGTCCCCCCAGGCTATTCGGGGCTCGGCTCGGGGGTCCCGCAGCACTTTGTCGGGGCCCTTTGCTGTCCCTGTGTGCAGCTCCGGCCCCGCCCCGCGGCAGCCCCAGCGCGGGCTCCAAAGAGCGGCACATCCTGGTGCCCTTGGGGGCTTTGTCCGGGCCCATCCCTGCTCTCGTGTTCCCTGGCACAGCCCTTACGGCCCTTGGTGGGGCAGCGGGGGCACTGTGGAGTTTGGAGGGGCCCCTTCTGTTTCCCACCCTGTTCTCCCGCTCACCCGAGACTTCTTCGGGTGCTGATGGAAGCCAGAAAAAGGAAGAGGAAAAGGAGGAGCATGGCTGTCCCCTCCTCTTCTCCCGGGGGTGTTCCATGCTCGGCCCCGCCCCCCCCCCCCCATTCGCAGGGCGCGCCGAGCAGGGCGGACACAGCAGGTTTGGGAACAGTGGGTGGGGCCGTGCTGAGGGAGAACAGGTCTACCCGTTCGCCGCTGGCGCCGCCAGGTCTGCCCGTGGAGGGCTGGAAAAGGGAGGGAGGTCCGTGGGTTAAAGGTCCGGCGGAGAGACAGCAGGTCTACCCGGCGGACCGGGAGAGAACAGGTCTACCCGTTGGCCTGAGAAAGGTCCACCCGGCGAGCAAAAGGAGAACAGGTCTACCCTTTGGGCATAGAACGGGACTACCCGGCGGTCTTAGGGAGAACACGTCTACCCGCCGGACCGTGAGAGAACAGGTCTACCTGTCAGGATGACAGAGAACACGTCTACCCGTGGAGCTGTATCCGCCGGGCTCAGAGAGAACAAGTCTACCCACCCACCCGAATACACGTGGGTCCCTCGGCATCCCAGACAGGGGGTACCTTGAACCCCAAAGTGAAAAGACCAGAGGAGGGGAACTTCTGGGAGGGTTTTTTTTCTTTATCTCCATATTTTGGAGTGAGTTTTGGATGAATCTTGATGTTTTGCAAGTTTGATGTCGATGAGGGGTTTTTTGGCCTGAATCTCGGTAGTTTGGAGCTTATTATGGACACCAGATGCCTGGTGATCTCTGGAGTGTGAGAAATAAAAAGAGAGGGTTCGTTGTGGGAGGTGTGGAAGGAAGAGGTTTTGGTTGATTTAAACAGTTGAATTAAAAAGTTCTGTGTTAATTGCTATTTGGAAAAGCATAACTGGCCCTTTAAGGGGGGGGAATTCTCCACATGCAGGTCAGACAGGCGAATATGGCGGGCAGTCTGTGAGGCAGCAGCCTCAGCAGCGGGGCTGTTGTCAGGGTCTGCGGCCGGTGGTAGGGCCTGAGAGGGCGACTGGATGGGCCAATCAGCGTTGATGGCACAGCAAGAAATTGCCCAAAGAAGGCAGTGAAGAAGTGAAGTGATGGAGTAACTTCGAATCAGCGTGCACAGTACCATACATGGACTACGGAGGGATGGACTCCTGGAGGGGAGGGAAGGGGGCGTGGCGTGAAGGAAATAAATGGGGGTGACCCCCCCCTCCCCCGTGTGCTCCCCGGCGACTTCGCTGTGGCGAGGCACCCTGTGTGTGCAGTTTGGACAATAAACCCTATTTTGCTTTGCTCCTTCAACTCGTCTCTCTAAAAATTCTTCGAGCTGAGATTTTTCTCACAATTTTGGGGGCTTCGTCCGGGATCCAAAGTCCGCCGTCCTGGGTGGGGATTTGGTGAACCCCCGGAACGCGCGCCCCGCCAATTTCGGCGGTCCGAGGACCCAGGTCCTCTCGCAGGAGGGGAGCGATGGAGGACCCGAGACAGACGAGGCAAAGCAAAAGGGTAAAAGAAGACTGGATCCAGCCAAAGGGGAACCCGCGGGCAACGAGGGATAGGACCACCACCTTCTGGAGTTATTTGGTGAGGCGGGGCGACAATCCCCGAGCCCTATCGGGGAGAGAAGGCAGGGAGGGAATAAGAGGGAGTGTGACGAGATCGGTCAGCGAAGGGGCAAAGCGACTCCCGTAGGGTGGTTTGAGTGAGACTCCTCAGGGGAGGAGGGAGATGGGACGGGGGCCCTTCGGAGCTGTTTTAGAACTGTAAAGACTCCCGGCGGGCGGGGGCCTGAGGACCCGAGAGGGAAAAGGGTGTGGCCTTGATAGAGGGAATTTACGCCACTAATCAAGGGATTTGGGGAGCGGCGCGAAAAGGCGCGGTGCGAGCGGTTCCGGGAAACTGCCGGGGGGAGGAGTTCTGTTGCCCGGCTACCGAGAGAGGCGGGGCCGGGGGGAGGAGCTCTATTGCTCGGCTACCGAGAGAGGCGGGGCCAGGGGGAGGAGTTCTGCTGCCCGGCTACGGAGAGAGGCGGGGCCGGGGGGAGGAGTTTGAGGGCGTGGTCGCCGACGGGATGGCAAAGAGAGGCTGTGCCGTTGTAGGGGGCGGTGACTTGAGCGATTGAGGCGTGCCCAGAGCCGATGGGTGGATACTGGAGGGCTGTGCCGAACCCTAGGCGAAGGGGGGGGAGGGGGTTTGTACCCTGCTAGTGCCCCGTTGGACCCTGGCAAGGGGGAGATACCTGCCCGGTGGTGCGCCACCGATAGGCCCCAGAGGAGGCACATAATACCCTTTGCGGTGGCGGACAGGCCGCGCCACCGATTGGCCCAAGAGGGGGGCATATAGTACCCTTGGCCCCAGAGAGGGGGACATAATACTCTTGAGGGTGGAGGCCAAGCCTCGCCATCGATAAACGTGACTGGGCTCCTCCGAGAGGGGGGAAATCTTGCAAAGACCTTGACGGAGAGGGGTAGTGCCTCTGTCAGGTCCTGCAGTGAGGGGAATATAATCCTTGCCAACTTATAAGTTGTGGTGTGAATAACTAAGATGGGTTCCTTCCAAAGTAAGAATTCAGAGGAGGAATGGGAAGAGGAAATGACCATAGATAATATTCCCTCAGACAGTCCACTGGGACGAATGTTGGAAGCTTGGTATAGGACTCAGTGGACGAGGGATTTGGATAAGACAAAGATGATAGAGTATTGTGCTGTGGAATGGACAAATTATCCCATCAGAAGAGATGGGATTCGATGGCCTCCCTATGGCTCCTTCGAGTTTTGGCTGTGTCAGGCTTTGAATAACTATGTGCATAACAAGTGTGCTCGAGGGGCTGAAGAGATTAAATATGCAGAATGCTGGATTAAAAGTGTTGGAATATTTGCGGTACGAGTGGAGAAGGGAGACCATGAAGGAGAGAAGGGGACAGGACCCAAGAAGAAGGGGACCCCTTGGAATATATGGAGAATGGGAATTTGTTTAATCACCCACCATATAACCCTGGGGCGGAGGGGGGACAGGATTTGCAGGAGGAAGCTCCAAGACCCCCAAGAACACGGAGTGTTACTCGACGGGAACGAGAGAGAGAACAGGACTCAGAACTGTATCCCTTAAGGGAAGTCCCCATGCAAGGAGCCCAAGGGGGAATCGGGTTTGTAAATGCACCCCTGACTAGCTCAGAGGTACGGGAGTTTAAACAAACGATGAAAAAACTGCTGGAAGATCCTGTGGGATTGGCTGAGGATCTGGATCAGTTCTTGGGGCCTAACATGTATACATGGGAAGAGATGCAGTCTATATTGACCATCCTGTTTTCAGGAGAAGAGAGAGAGATGATTAGGCAGGCTGGTGTCAGAGTATGGGACAGGGAGCACCCTGGTGGTGTGGGAGGTCAGAGGGGCGAACACAAGATGCCTTTAGCTCGCCCCCAGTGGGACCAGAATACAGTTGAAGGGAGGCGGCATATGTCGGAATACAGGG
>JAJPCS010014746.1:0-13496 GCA_021164005.1 Willisornis vidua nigrigula | reverse complement strand
CCTCTGTTCTCTGTGCATTCCACACCGATAGTGGAGCTGCTGGTGCAGCTTCACAAGTAGGAATGAGAGGCAGAGGGAATCAGTTAGGAAATAAACCTGGAAAATTTAATTACTTCCAGGAGTTGCCTGCAGAGCAACAGGACATTTGGGATGGCTCCATCCTGGAAAGCGGAGCTTCCCTATTTCCGTGGGCAAAACAAATAAATTAGAGGAAAAACCACCCACAATAGGAAAAAATACCACTGTAGTCCCCTTACAGTGTCAAACCACCAGAAATGGAAGCCATGAGCTTGTTCAGTGGTGCTTGTTCAGGGTGTGAGAGATGATGTGATGGTGGCTGTGAGTGCCATCCTAGTGGCTCTGGCCTGCTCCTGCTCCCACTGTGCCATGTCCAAGCTCCAGAGGCACCTGAAGGCCACAGGACAGGGTCCTGGTGAGACTGTGCTCTTCATCTTGGGTAAAGTGGCCTCAGCTATGGCATGGCACTCTCAGCCCCCTGGTTTGAGCAGGGGTATGTGGCCATAGGGAGATCCTCCCCCTTCCCAAATGCTCTGTGTTGGGCTGGGGGGCCACAAAGGTGCTGTGCCTCCTTGTTCTGTGCCAGGGCCAGCTGTCTTACCAGCCTAATAGCAGTTCCTGCAAGGCAAGAACCTACTGGGAAAACCCCACAGGGTCTCTGCCCCTCTCTGTCCTCCTCATTTCCCCCAAGGGCCTCCCTGTGTCGCCCTTGGCAAGGCAGCTCTCCCCACACCCTCTGGCACATCCTGCATGGCCCAAAAGCCCCAGCTTCACCAGGGAACAGCCTCGGCCTCTAATGTCTCTCCCTGCCCCTCTTGGTTCCTGGCCCTGCCTTCTTCATGGCCCTTTGTGGGAATGCTGCTCTTGCCCTGCGTGCTGTGCTGAGCCATGTGTGGATGAGCCAGATGTTGCGCGCTGTCTGCACTGCTGAGTGTCAGGTCCTTGACCAGGGTCCCAGGGACAGGGTCTGGGGTGGCCTTGGATGCCTCCTTGTGATCTCAGAGGGAACACGGTGTCAGGCTGCAGCAACGTCAGTCTTTGGCAATCCCGAAGCACTGTGAATGAGGAGCAGGGGGGAAGCCTGGGAGGTTTCTGTGAGCAGGATGTGGTGCTGCTGTATGGAGGAACTCCCAGGTTCATTCTCACGCCTTTTGTTCCCCTGCTTTGCTCAGGGGCTTAAAGTCCCTGTGCTGAAAGGATGAGTACATGGGTGAGAAAGTTCAGGGGCCACAGTGGAAAAGGTTGGAGGGGAGCAGACACTTGCGAGGAAAAGGTGTGATGGGAGGAGGTGTTTGAATCCGCACACTTCAGGGCATGGTGTCTGCTTGGATCCAGATCTGGTGCAGGGCCGAGCTTGAGACTGTCTGTAAAGGAGGCTTTGGCAAGGGTGCAAGCAACCTTCCTCCCTGCAGATTCTCGCATGCTCCCTTTGCTTCTGGCTCAGTTCTGGAGCAATGGTCAGAAGGGGTCAAGATGTACTTTTGCACCCAGAAGCACCACCCCTTCCCTCACAGCCGGGAAGTGCAGTCCTGTGAAGACATTTACCTTGTCTTCCACTACACGCTGGTAAATTGTCTGGGCTGTGAGGAGGGAGGGGTGGGAGGTGCTGTTTCCCATGCCTTGGGCTGTAGCTGGGATGGCCATATCAGTGGGCCCCCTGTGCCTGGTGGGACACAAGGAGAGGGGGCTGGGAAAGGCTGTCTGGATGAGAAAGTGCTCCAAGCCAGAAGCCTGATGGTGCTGTGCCTGAAGCTGGGGGCTGCCTGGAGGGACATAGCTGAGTCCTGGGGCCTTTCTGTAGGGAGACCTGGGATACCAACATGGGGAACTTTTGCTTTCTCTGCTCTGGAGGGAGCCCCTGGAGGGAGCCCTTGCAGGGCAGAAGGGAAAGGGAAACCTCTTCCAGCAGGGAGGGCAGACCGTGGTCCAGGGGATGCTGAGTGCCAGACTGACCTTCAGCCCTCCCAGCAGAGCCTCTTCCTTCCCTCTCCGGGACAAACAGGCTGTCCTCAGGGCTGTGACTGCCATGACAAAGGTCCTTCTGCATGAGGAGAAGCACCTGGGAGCAGCTCCTCCGGCTCCAAGATCAGGAGGGCCAAGACACCCCCCAGATCACTGTCATGGGTGGGAGTGGAAGGCCAAGACAAAATTTATTAAAGAAGCCCTGCCACTGAGTCACTTGGGGCAGGAAGGACTCCCTTGCTTTCTAGACTTCTCAGAAAGGAGTTTAGGTGTGGCTGGATGGAATCTTAGCCTTGAATCATGTCAATGGTTTATATTTAAGGAATCCTACGTGTGACTGAACCACTTTTGTCCTGCAGGTCTTAAATGATGGCAACCTTAGAATATTTATATAAAAGGAATCATTTATTAGTACAAGTGATAAGAAAAATGAACAGACTAGAGAACAGATGCAAGATCTTAATCAGAATTACTTACTACACAATGAAACACTAAAACTACCAGTAGCATAGTGTAAGATAGGATAGTGCACTCCACTGAAGCAATTATTGAAGCAATTCTTTAAAGCCAGCAAAGGGGATCTACTCATTAAGTAGAGATTTGATGTAACTCACCCATACCAACTCTTGTGGGGAGATCACTTTTGCTCAACCTTGAGCAGCCCAAGCAGTCCCCAGCCCAAGAAAGCAATCTTCACACATACAGCCCAAGAAGGGTTAAGTTTGAAGAAACTGTCTGTATTAAAGGGGACTGGACTTTTATAGTATAAAGAGATTGACTGCTAGTCACAAATTTACAGGCCAGCTACCAGTTTATCTGCCACATCCAACTTCAAAACTAAGATGTGGGTTTGGAGTTTGGGGAACCAGGCTGATTTTAGCATAATGAAACACCAAAACCATTACCATGGCACCACCAGTAACTCACCACAGACAGCTTGCATGAGAGCTTGCATTGCATGTGTTCTCTGGACTCTAGGCCTGATTGGGGTAGGCCTTCCTGCCACAGTCCACCCCTTGACTACAGTCAATCATCTTTACCTCATGAAGTGGTAGTGCAGGTACCTCTTGCCTTCATGCTATAAAAGTGTCCGCCTCATATGTGTATGTTATCAGTAGGTATGTTGAGATACATCAATCTCCTGGGCTTTACTGTCTTACTTTATCTCATGTGGTTTAAAAAGGGCCTCGATCCCCTTCCCATACTTTGGGATGCCACGTGTGTGAGCAGTTGTTTCCTTTCGTAGTCTGCCGTGGTGGGAAGTTTTGTTCTGATGCATTAATGAGGAAGTTACCCAGATCGGCCTCGCCATGCCAGGAATTAGCTCTTTGCTCTTGCAAATTCCTCCCTTCTGTGCTTATCTCAAGTTCTCACAGTCTGCACAGGGGGACTATTTTGTCCAGTGACTTCTCTTACAGCAAGTTCTTTCTGTGGCTTTGACAGTGTTTTGAGGCAGGCAACTGCATTCTTTAAGTCCTTCCACCACCCTGTGGCTCCAACACTGTCTTCCAGGGACTTTTCCTCAGTTGGCGGGTTGTCCGTCAGGGTGAGGTGCACACAGAAAAGGCAGAGGAGAAAAGACAGAGAAGACAGAAACAGCAGAAGCCAAACCATTGGTAATCATACAGCATACACCAGCTATTCCAATCATTAAAAATGCAAATCCAATTGAAACCATCAAGGCAAATCTCATTGGCCAATGCCCCCATCCCAAGAGACTCAAGGACTAGAATATGGACATCGCCCAGGAATTGGGGCAAATTCCTTGAAGCCAGTTTGGGGGTTGGAGTGATTGGAAAAGCTCTGACATTTGATCAGCCATTTCTTTCATTTTGGCTTAGGTTTTTTCAATTGATGCTGTTACATTGGGAATGGGAATACCACATTCAGTTTCAGTAAGATTTAACATTCCACACACCCCTTGTTCCTTTAAGGATAACGGATCTAATTCCAATCGATTTTGTAAAGCCATTTTTGACACTTGTTGGACTTGCAAGTTGAGCTCTCTGAGTGTACACCAGGTCCAATTACTGAGAGCATGTACCTGCCCCGTGGTATTTTCCAAGGCCCACTGGTGGTGTGCTGCAACTATAAAAGGTGTAAAAAATACCCTAAGATGAAAAGCTGTCTTCTGTCCAACCGTATAATAACCTGGGGCATGTACATCAGTGATCCATTCTCAGCTTTGCTCAGGAGAACTTAGTTCCTGTAGTCTCCTTCCTGCCAAGAGATAATGAGAGACACGATCTGGGCAAATGGGTGGGAGCACAGTCGTGCACCTTAGAGCAGCTGAGTTAGGAACGTCCCCAAGCTAATCCAAGTGGTGCAGGAGTGCTGCTTGTCTTACAAGTCCAGGTGTCTGTCAAGTACATTTGGGGCTTGGAAGGAGTCACAGAATTGCACAGTGGGGATTGGTTTTTAAAAGCCATACAGGAGGATTCCCAACAAATACAAGTCCTGTTTGAAAACACGTATTTTTCAGCCAAGACTCAAAGGGGATCTCCAGGTGGCATAGCAAATTGATGACCTTTGCACACTGGAACAAGTGTGAGCGGGTTTGTAAGGAGGTGTTCATGTAGTTTCAAGGCTTGAAAATACGGTTCTCTCTCAATCACATCCACGTACAGTTGGAAAAATTTTTAGGTAAGGTTCTTGCCCCACTGGGTAATTCTACACACAATGAAAAATTAACTTTCGACATACAAAGGTCTCATAGAAAATATTTAAAAGTTTTTATATTAGCACATCTGTACATCAGGCCTATACTCCATTATCCAGGGGTAGAGTATCACTCTGTTGTGATTTAATATTGACAATAAACAAAAAGTGGTGGCTTTACGGTCGGTGAGGTCATAAATTAAATTATTCCCTTTCAAAGTTAAACAATTTATCCCAAGTTGCATTTTTTCCTTAGATTTTAGTGGGAAAATTACCCTCATCCCTTTCCTTTACAATTGCTACTGCAATAAATTGCACCCACAATCTAGAAGCAAGTGTGGTGCAGAACGCACTGTAGTTACCATATTGATTAGCATAATTAAAAGAAGAGATGCAAAGTAAAGATCCTGCTTGATGCACATGGGAGGAAACCCAGTAGTACCTCAGACATGTCCAATTGTGAATACAAGTATTTCCAAAAATGGTTACAGGTCTTCAGAGCTGGTAAAAGGTCATCCTGTATTTTATCCATGTCACATTTGCAGTCCATGGCCATCCCTCCGTCTGGTTTCGCAAGAGCCAATCAACCATTTGCCATGTAATATTTTCTTTTGTTAAGATTTTTTAGTTCACTCATTATTATCTCTGAAAAAATTAGCCAAATCATAATAAATCTCAATCCTTCTGAGGCAGGACTGGAAGGTTAATACACGTTTTCATGATTCCAAATATGCATAAATTCTTGTACCAACTCCCAGGCTAATTTAATTGAATTTTCTGAGACAAACTTAAATATCCAGGTTAAAGATAAAAGCTTTTCCCACATCATTCGTTTTAGTAAAATAAACTTAGCAAAAATCAAACTGGCAATACATCAAATGGTTTGACTTATAGAAACGCACTAATATTTTTACTTCTCAACAAGTCCCATGCAACGAACACAAAAACAAATTATAAACATTAATAAACTGGTAGCAGAAGCAGTTATGGGCCAGTTAAAAGTTCCACTGGTTTCAGGCAGCTGCATTTCATCTATTAACAGGTTCCCATAAAAAGAAAAGGGAAAATTTGGCCTACTATAGACCAATCAGTGAAAAGGAGTAAAAAGCCATTTCTTGTCTGGCACAAGGCTACTAAAGGAGCAAGTCCCCAAAAGCTGAAACGGCCAAAGGGAGAAATGACTATCACATCTTGACTGTCTGTGAGCCTTCTCAGGTAAAACCACTGGCAGCTCCCCCATGTGGAACACATTCCTGTGATCTTCATTGCTGGGGAGTGCTGGCATTCCTAGAAAGAGAAAACAACACAAACTTCCCCTGCCTTTCAGGGAAGTCTCCTCTGGTTGGCAGAGCAGCAGTTATGGCCAAGCATTGCTATTCCATTGCCTGTAATAAACTGGCCAGGGAAGAGAATTAGAAGGGCAGGGCAAGACCACTCCTGCAGCGTTGATGGACACGTGTGCTGGTGTTGTGGCTCCAAGGTTTGCAATATTTAATACTGCAGCTGTTAGTGGAGCCAAATTACCTGTAACTTCAGAAACTCTATTTTGTGTTGCAGCAAAACCCCAGCACCGAGATGGTGCAAGTCTCTGGTTTTCTTTTAGGGTTAAGATGAACAGATTTCCACTTTTCAAGCAGGAGACACAAATTTACCTCAGCAGTTTGGCAGATCACACTTTCTCAGTTTACTGCAGTGATTTTAACTCTTTGCTACCCAGGAAATACACTCGGCCTCTCAGCATCCTGCAGCATTAATACTGACTGGATTGCAATCTCACCTGATTCATGGCCAGACCTTCCCATCTCAGTAGCCATATATGGCACCATTTCAGCAGCAGTTTACTGACCCTGGCAATCGTTTGTGGTTTCAATTTTAATGAAGGGTCCTAATGTTACTTCCTCATCATCGGATTTCAATGCAAACAGTAGGTTTTGCTCTTTATCAGAGTAATACTCTGTCCTATTTCAGCAGGTGGGACCAGTTTATCACTGTGTGGGGGTGACCAAAGCTGTGTATTTTACACCCTGTATTCATTTCCCATGAATTGTTTACAATGGACCATTTGCAGTAGCTGCCCAGGGCACACCCAACATTTCAGGGTGTGAGTTAGGTGCGAAAGACACCTGTGAGATAAGAGCTGTGATAACTCCCTTCCAGGAATTCATTAGCACCTCCACACCCAGCCTGAGGTGTCATGTCTGCTAATGGGCCATCAATGACTCCAAATACCCCATGAGTCACAGAGTGAGATTACTCATTGTGTAATTCCCCGCCCTGGGGGAGGTGCTAGGCAGTCCCAGCTGGACCTGAGGGGATATAATCTTGGGGGTTCTGGGACTTGGGGGACCAGTTGTTGGATCCAGGGAAAGACCAGAACCTTGACAGGACTGTAACCACCACTCTTCACCACACTGCGACCATCATCTGCATCAACAGAGAACAAGGAGAGAGAGAGTCTGCTCCTCCTCTCCACCACTGAAAAGGCTCCATCCTGAACCACGTGAGTCACACACTCTGTTGACTCTGCCTCGCTGGGAAAAGACTGAGAATTCACCTCGCAGCCAGCTGAGGTGTGACACTGACACTGTCCATAAATGTCATTGCACCAGGAGGAACTTACAGTTTTGGGGGTTGTTCTTTTTTTGGTGCTGGTGGAGTAGTTTGCTCTGGTCCGTTTATATTTATATCTACATATATAGAGATATATAGATAGTAGTTAAGAACAGTTATCCTTCTATCCATTCTCTAATTAAAGTTGGTTGGGTTTTTTTATATTTAGTAAGGGGTGACATGGTTATTGAGGAGGAATCCTCTCCTCTGCTTTTGGTAAACATTTTTGTTTTCCTCCAAGCAAGATATTATTTGGTGCAAATAAGGATAACAGTTCTGGTGTCACCATGTTTGTTTTGAGTTTAGGTTCTATCAGGAACATCCTGGACAATATATTGGCTTTTTGTTGGCACAAATTCATGCCAAAAGGAGTGGCAGGTTTAAGTCTCATCAACAAATCAGTGAGTAAAACCCAAATATGCACAATCATCATTGAGTTCTTTTTTTTTGGATTTCTGGTGTTACGAATTCAATGCTTGTGGGTCTCATTTGGATTGTGTTCTCAAGGCTGTATTCCTGCCCTAACCTAAATTGTTACCTCTGGTGGTTTAGTGATAATGGTACTGACCCTGGGGAAGTGTAGCGTTGTTAAAGTGAGAAAAGTCTCTGACAGTGTCAGAGGTATACAGGGATGAGAACTCTGGCAGTCTTAACTAGTCCTGTGAGAAAGATTTGGGGGTTGATCAAAACAAGGTGAGATAAAGAGACTCTCAGGTCAGCTTGCCATGAGAAAGAATTTAGGGAGTAGAACTTTCTCACAGAAGAGAAGAAGCAGCTGCACCAGAGTAGCATCCAATGAGAAGCTGTAGTAAGGTGTATAGACACGGCGAGTCAACAATGACAGGTGACTATAGGCGGGATTTAGGATTATATATTGAGTTTAGTTGGGATCTTTCTTTTCTTGTTTTTCCTCTCTCCATGGAGTTTTTTGAATAAACTCTCTTTTGTGTGGAATCTACCAAGTGTGTCCCTTTTGTTTTAGCCACTGCGGTTTTACAGCGACACAAGGATTTTTAACAACTTGTCTTTTACAGGGAAGGAACACAGGGAAGAATTTTCTCCCAACCTTTCACCCACTCCCCTTTCAGTTTTGCTACAATGGCTTCCAGGATGCTTAAATTCTCTCTAGATGCCAGAGATACCTTGCTCTTTGTGGTTTGTCTGAAAGTTTGTGTTACTATGGCCTACCTTATGTTTGAAGGTAGGGCCTGGGCTTTTGAGAATACATTCAGAAGCCCAACCCAGCACAGGGGGAAAAGGAAGAGAGTAAAACCCCTGACATCACAGTGACGCTGGACGGGGCTAAACCAGGAGAACAGTCCAAGCAAATGGAAGTTGACCCTATCCAGAAGAAGAAATAGAAGACCAAATCAGTTCGTTCAGTGGATGATGAGGGGGTAGTGGCACCTTCATGACCAGCAGACCCTGAGCCAGAGGTCATTACCTAGTCGTTGTCATTTGATAACCTCTGTGGTTTGTGGAAAGACATTGCTCGACACATGGCCGACCCGATCCTGACCTGGTTGATCCGAGTTTGGGACATTATGGGTGAAAGCTTACAACTGGATGGTGCTGAAGCCAGGTTTTTGGTGGCTCTGGCCCAGTATGTAGGTATTGAACAAGTGTTTGTGAGGGAACCAAAGCCCCTTTCACTCTGGGCACGACTTCTAACGAGTGTAAGACAGAAGTTTGTTTATAGAGACATCCTGCAGGAACATTACCTTAAGGCTTGGAAGACTATGGAAGAAGGAATCTTATGTCTGAGGGAAATGGGACTGTTAGAAGTGCTTTTTGGAAGGGACAGGCAATGCAATAATGACCCTGACAAGTTCAGATGCACATCACAGATGTGGTGGAGGTGGACCCTTTCACGCCAGGGGCCAGCTGAATACACCAATTTCCTGGCATCCATGTATATGGAAGGGAACGAAGAAACAGTGGCCTCTGTATCAAGTAAACTCCAGATATATGAAGGCATGACCCACAGCCACTACAGGCCTGTATTTCTGCTGTAGAGACATTGGTTAAGAGTCTCAAATGCTACCTGCAGAGGTAAAAGGTGAACAGAGGAAATTTAGAGAGATTAGAGCGGAAATTAAGGACAGTCTTCAAGTGGCACCAGTGAGAATCAGAGCCAGACACCCCCCAACTACAGAAAGTGGACAGACCTCACGAACCGAGATGTGGTATTTCATGACCAAACATGGAGAAGACATGGGATGGTGGGACACCAAACCCACACGTGCCCTTGCAGCTTGAGTACGAGAGCTGAAGGAGAATGGAAGAAAGTCGGTGAGAGTAAGTGCGGGACCAATTTCCCATGGGCAAGGATCTGACCCACTAGAGGGCACCTCCCAGATGTATTCATCAGGAAAAAGCTCTGACGACTATGACCAAGACCAGTGTCAGGAGAGCCCTGCCCCTAGCCAGAAAGAGGCACGGGACAACCATGTCTCTTGGACTGTGTGGATTGGATGGCCTGGCACGTCAGACCCAAAAAAGTATAAAGCTTTGGTCAATACCGGTGCTCAATGCACATTAATGGCATCAGGACATGTGGGCTCAGAAACTGTTTCTATTTCTGGGGTGACAGGGGGGTCTCAGGAGTTGACTGTGCTGGAAGCTGAAGTGAGCTTGACCGGGAGAGATTGGCAGAAACACCCCATTTAATACTACATATTTGGATGACACCATGATTGAAAAAACTCAGAAATATAAACATCTTTTGTCTGAGATTCAAGACCTTACGAACGCGACGGACATTCAGTGAGATAACGACCGGGCAAAGGGACCCTTTGTCCGTGATTAACGAAGTTAGCCAGGACTGTTATGGATGCCTGGGAGAGACGTGCCTGACCAACAGGCAGCCCTCCACTAAGCCTAAACGAAAGAATCAGGGTCTGGACCGTGGGAAAAGACCTGCTGCCTCATGGATGAAAAAGAGAGCAGTAAGAAGAGGTAAGTATCTGAGGTTCCAGTGACTGTTCCATCTAGATAAACTGGCACGGGTCCTCCTTGATGATTTAGACTCCATGAAATGTGAGGTGCCACTCGAGGAAGTGTACTCTGTGTTCCAAAGCAGATGGGAATCATCTGGTGCCTTTCAAAGCCTGGGGACATTTACAGCTGAGGGGGGAGCCGACAATGAGGCTTTCCGGGCCATGATCACGGGTAAGGAGATTTCCAAGAATGTGGGGGAGATGAGTAAAAACTCAGCTCCAGGGCCAGATGGGATCACTCTGCAGGCCCTCCGCAAGATGGACCCGCAGTTCTCCCGGACAGCGGAAATCTTCAACCTGTGGCTGACAGCTGGAAAGATCCCGGACATGGTGAGGGGCTGCCGGACAGTGCTAATCCCGAAGTCCACCGGACCTGAACGCCTGAAAGACATCAACAACTGGCGGCCGATTACAATCGCGTCCATCATCCTGCGATTGTTCTCGAGGGTCCTGACTGCGAGGTTAGCCAAGGCATGCCCCATCAACCCCAGGCAGCGAGGCTTCATTAGGGCAGCGGGGTGTTCTGAGAACCTCAAGCTGCTGCAACTGCTGATCCACCGGGCCAAGCAGGAACGCAGAGAGCTGGGAGTGGTCTTTGTCGACATCGCAAAGGCTTTCGATACCGTAAGCCACCAACACATCCTCATGGGTCTGCATCAGAGAGGGGTGGACCGGCATATCATCGACCTCATTGATGATTCGTACAAAAACATCTTCACGCGCATCCGGACGGCTGAAGGGGAGACAGGTGAGATCAAGATGCGGGTTGGGGTGAAGCAGGGGGACCCAATGTCACCTCTTCTATTCAACCTTGCGCTGGACCCCCTGGTATGTAAGCTGGAGGGCAGTGGGAATGGGTTCCACCTGGGAGGGAAGTCTATCACCACGATGGCATTTGCGGACGACCTGGTTTTGCTTAGTGGATCCTGGGAGGGGATGCAGGAGAACATCAAAATCCTTGAGGCCTTCTGTGAATTGACAGGCCTCAGGACGCAGGGTGAAAAGTGCCACGGCTTTTTCATCAAGCCAACCGAGGTTTCTTATACTATCAATGCCTGCTCGGCGTGGACTGTAAACGGCACACCCCTGAATATGATCACCCCCGGCAGTTCTGAGAAGTATTTGGGCCTTCAAATTGATCCCTGGGTGGGTATAGTTAAGCCCGGGATTAAGAGTAAATTAAAGAATTGGCTAGAGAAAATTGATAAGGCACCACTAAAACCTATGCAGAAATTGGACATGCTTAAAACATATACACTCCCTAGATTAATCTATTCGTTGGACCATACAGAGGTCAAAATAGCGTTCCTGGTAACCCTGGACGCTCAGATAAAATCAGCGGTCAAAGATTGGCTGCACCTTCCGCCCTGCACCTGCGATGCCATCCTGTATTCTAGCGTTAAGGATGGGGGTTTAGGTATTCTCAAACTGATGGATTTGATCCCGAGTATCCAGGCCCGGAGGCTGCATCGGCTGGCGCAGTCGTCGGATGACACGGTAAAGGGGCTTCTGAGGGAGGGGCACGTCGAGAAGGCTTATGAGAAGCTGTGGGTAAGAGCTGGGGGTGATAGGGAGAAAATGCCATCTATCTGGGAAACTAAACCCGTCCAGGAGATTGTGGGGGAGGTCGGGGAGGGGGTATCTTCCGAATGGGAGGTAAGCCTGCCCAGGACTCTCTATCCTAAACCAGCGAATTGGCGAAAAGCTGAATTTAAGAAATGGACAGGATTGGTGTCCCAAGGGAGGGGGATAACAAATTTTGAAGGGGACAAAATCAGTAATAATTGGCTCAAAATTTACAGGGGCATACCTCACAGGAAATTACTCACGGCACTGCAACTGAGGGCCAACGTCTACCCCACGCGAGAATTCCTAGCGAGGGGTAGAGGTGGCGCCGCCAAGACCTGCAGACATTGCGGGCCTGGGACTGAATCGTGTGCCCATATTATTGGTTTATGTTCTGTGGTGCAGGACGCGAGAATTAAAAGGCACAATTTCATTTGTAATAAATTGATTGAGGAAGCTAAAAAGAAGGCCTGGGTAGCATTCCAGGAACCCCTTCTCCGGGACGACTATAATGAACTCTTTAAGCCAGATTTGATCTTTGTTAAGGACGGGCACGCTTTGGTTGTGGATGTGACAGTGCGATACGAGTCCGACAAGCAGACGCTGGAGTTGGCTGCTCAGGAAAAGGTGGCGAAGTACCAACATCTCAGACCGCAAGTGCAAGATCTGACCAACGCGAGGAAGGTGACCTTCGTGGGCTTCCCGTTGGGCGCACGTGGAAAATGGCACGAGAAGAACTCTGAGCTACTTTGTACCCTGGGACTCTCAAAATCGAGATGGGAGAAATTGGCCAGATGGATGGCCACCAGGGCTCTCTTCAGTTCGGTGGACATGGTTCACATGTTTGCGAGCAAATGCCGCGCGATGGTGTCGGGTGCTTAGGATGTTTTTTATTTTCTGTATTCATATTTTATTTATTGTGTGTGGGCAATACTGGGGGGGTGTATCTTGCATGCACTTTATTCACTGCTTGTGTTTTGTTTTCTGCACACCACTGTACACTTTCAATAAACTTGCGACCGCTGGGGACGTTAGGGCCGCCACAAGCCAGGTAGGGTAGTAGCCAGGGACTTTGGGAACCACATTCGACCAACCTTGTTTCACATGATGCGACACTTTTTGACCGGCTTGGACAAATTATACCCTGATTTGACCACGGTGGACGGGCCACCGTTACTTAACCCAGAAAAGGAACATATATTAATTATATGTGTTCGATAAATAGCCAAATGCCTCGTCATCTAATTAGTGACGCGCATGAATGGATGAACGAGATTCCCACTGTCCCTACCTACTATCCAGCGAAACCACAGCCAAGGGAACGGGCTTGGCGGAATCAGCGGGGAAAGAAGACCCTGTTGAGCTTGACTCTAGTCTGGCGCTGTGAAGAGACATGAGAGGTGTAGAATAAGTGGGAGGCCGGGCGCGCGCTCGGCGGTGCGGGGCGACCCGCCCGCCGGCTTCCCGGCCGTCGGTGAAATACCACTACTCTGATCGTTTTTTCACTTACCCGGTGAGGCGGGGGGGCGAGCCCCGAGGGGGGCTCTCGCTTCTGGCGCCAAGCGCCCGGCGCGTGCCGGGCGCGACCCGCTCCGGGGACAGCGGCAGGTGGGGAGTTTGACTGGGGCGGTACACTTGTCAAAGCGTAATGCAGGTGTCCTAAGGCGAGCTCAGGGAGGACGG
>JAJPCS010014744.1:0-10499 GCA_021164005.1 Willisornis vidua nigrigula | reverse complement strand
CCAACCCTCAGCCCTGCACAGGCCCGTCCCCAAGAGTCACACCCTGTGCCCCAGAGCATCATCCAAACCCTCCTGGAGCTCTGTCAGCCTTGGGGCTGTGCCCACTGCCCTGGGGAGCTTGGTCAGTGCCCACCACCCTCTGGGGGAAGAACCTCTTTGGAAGATCCAACCTGACCCTGCCCTGACACAACTGCAGGCCATTCCCTGGGTGCTGTCCCTGGTCCCCACAGAGCAGAGATCAGTGCCTGCCCCTCCTCTGCCTCTGCCGAGGAAGTTGTACCTGCACTGAGGTCTCCCCTCACTCTCCTCTTGTGCAGCTGAACACACCAAGTGCCCTCAGTGTCCTCACACGTTTCCCCTGCAGGCCCTTCCCCATCTTGGTTGCCTCCTTTGGACACTCTCTAATCGCCCATTATCTTGCCTCTATTGTGGTGCCCCAAAGTGCCCCAATATTGCAGGTGAAGGAACTGCCAGGACTGTGTGATGTGGGGCCTGAGTGTGCCCAGGGGCCACTGTGACACTGCAGGGTCTGCTGGAACCCAGGGGACATTGTGACACTGCAGGGCCCAGGGCACACTGTCACGCACACAGAACCAGCCAGCCCTGCCCGGCAGCAGCACAGAGGGCACTGCCCACCCCTGGCACCCCTGGCACCACAAGAGGAGCCCAACTGGCCTCTCTGTGTCCAGCAGCAAAGGCAGACACAGCCCTGGCACAAGGGGCAGCTGCAGCTGCTCCTCACTGTGCCCAGCAGGGCACACACACACACACCCTGGCACAGCAGGAGGCACATCCAGCTGCTCCTGAGCCAGCACAGGGACAGCCCCTGTGCCCCTCCAGGCCTGCACAGCTCCCTCTCTCCCGTCATCACCTCGGGCAGCTGCCCTGCACCTCTGGGGATGCTCCCTTCAACTTCTCATCCTGAAACTGGAGGTCACGACTCCAGCAGATCCCTTCTCTGTTCCCACTCGTGATGGTGCCAAATGCCCTGTGGGGTGGGTGCAGCAGTGGCAGCAGAAGAACTGGCAGCACAGGGGCAAACCCATCTGGGCTGCTGCCTTGTGGCAAAGGGATCAGTGCCCTGGTGGAGCACCGGCTGTGAAGGTGTGTCATGGGAGTGCTCCTGTACCCAAGAGTCAGGGCCCTGAAGAGCAGCAGAACAACCAGCAGGTGGGTCAGGCTGCTGGCATTGAAGGGGCTCAGGTGCCTTGGCATTGGCAGCACAAGGGGGAATTATTTCTGGCTCCTTGGGCCCAGGACACCTCGGGCCATCAAGGCAGAGACGGAACAGATGGATGGATTAATTGTATGACATTGATAACTATCCAACACTGGGCATTATCCCTTCTGTGCTGGCTGGGTGGGCATCACCCCCCTGAGCACCCCATGGCATCAATCTCACCCACAGCTGTTCTGGGCATCTCAGCCTTGACTTCCCTCTGATCGTTGCCCTCACACTAAGGGAGAGTGAACTGTTCTAAAACTGGCCTAGAGCAGCAGTGCTGGAATCAGAACTGGCTCAAATGTGCAACCTGCAATAATCCAACACCCCACACCACCTTCCCTTCTGGAGAGACTGTTCCCAGGGATGGAGGCCAAAGTCATGGCCTGAGTGAACTCAACAGACAGTTTTGTGGCCATTTTATGAACCACTGACAGAGCTGCTCCATTCCCTAAGGGAGTGATGTCTGTGTGTGTGTGTCTATCAAAAGAGAGAACTGGGGAAGGTGATGGGGAATTGCAAGTGTGAGACTTGGAATGACATAAAAGGGATGGAGTAAGGGCTGGATAATGTCCCGGTTTCAGCTGGGATGGAGTTAATTTCCCCTTAGTAGCTGTTGCAGTGTCATATTTAGGATTCAGAAGGTGAATAATGTTGATAACTCACTGATGTTTGGTTGTTTCCTAAGTCATGTTTATACCAAGTCAAGGACTCTGTTTTGTTGTTTGCTTTGTCTCTCCTGCTCTGCCATGAGGAGGTTGCCAAAAGAAAAACCTGGGAGAGGTGACCTGAAGTGGCCAAAGGGATATTCCACAGCATAGGACATCATGTTCTGTATCAGTATATAAAGTGGGGAGAGGTACCTGGAATGGGCTGATGTGGATTTGGGGAGTCTGGTATCGGTTAGTGGGGGTGTGAGCAATTGCATTGTGCATCACTTGTTTAATCCCTTTTTCATTATTATTACTATTATTTGCCATTACTATTGTCTTTTACTTTTTTTTTAATTACTGATCTGGTTTTACCTTAACCTACAAGTTTCACTTTGATTGCCCTCCCCATTCCACTGGGCTGGAGGGGGGAGAGAGGGGAGGCTGAGCAAGTGTCTGTGTGGGGCTTCACCTCCAGCTGGGCCCAAACCAGGACACCAGGGAGTTCTCCCTGCAGGCACAGAAATGCTCCCTTGCTCTTCTCCAGGGCATCCCCTTCCCCAGGTGAGTGTGTCCACTCCAGCCTGAGCAGTCGGTCCTGGGTCCCACCCTGTGATCCCTGCAGGGCCCTGAGCTGGAAGTGCTGCCCTGCAGAGGGAGGGGCTGTGGTGTCCTGGGGCCATATCACAGGTCCAAAGGGAAAGAAAACGGAGGAAAAGCAAAGGACAGGGAGCAATGAAGACAGACTCCTCTGACAAAGTCACACCAGTTTTCAGATAAATCTCCCCCAGACAGAAATGCATTTCCTTCCTCTGGTCTGTGCTGGCTGAGGGTGGTGTGAGCAGCAGGAGCTCTGCCCATGTGCTGCCAAGGACTCAGCTTTGCTCTGCTGCACTGGGGACATGGAGCTGCTTTGTGACAGCTCTGACCATCATGAGACGTGTCAAATGTAACCCACCTTTTATAGAAATATCAGCCATTTTCCTTCTGACTCTTCAGCAGAGAGTCTGAACATGTCCTTGGAATAATTTTCTCTGTGTTTTTATATATTCAACCTCAATTCATGGAGAATATTCTACTTAAGGTTATGAATTTTCATGCTTTTGACTGAAAATATGAAAAGCCTTGAAACAAGACACGATTTAAAGGGGCTCAGCTCTCTGTGGCTCAGAGCAGAGCCAGGAGAGCTGCAGTGTCCATCACTCTGTATCACATCTACTCTGAGCTTTCCCTGGTGCTGCATTCACATTGAGTTCACACCAAGAAATCTTGGAAAACAAACCCACAAGTGTCTGTGCTGTGCTGAGAGCAGGGCAGTGCTGCTTCCAAGGGCAGATCTGGGACATCTCCTCAGTGCCAGCCCAGAGGTGCAGCTGGGATGGACAGAGTAGGATAAGAGGCTTCCTGGAGAGAAGGTCCTGATTTACTCACCTCTTGGAGAACCAGATTTGCAGTTTCATTTCATCATCCAGAACTAAAATATTGATTTGTATGTGCCATGGCCCAGGCAGATATGCCAGGCCAGAAGATATAAAGAACAGGATCCTTCCCTTCCAGGTCGGTCCTGCTTTAATGTCCTCTCTGAAAAGTGCCATGGGAACTGTCTGGGGTTGATGTGGGGGCTGTGAGGAGTCCTGAGCCCTGCAGCAGCCCCTGAGGGAGACAAGGAGCCCTCCCAGGGGCTGCTCCTTCCCCACAGCCCTTCCCCCCAGCCTTGTCAGCAGCTCCCTGGGCAGGCTGAGAGCTGCCCCTGGCAGGCAGCAGAGTCCCTGCCCCAGCACAGCGCCCTGGGCTGCAGGACCCTGCTCTGCCCCACAGCCCTGGGCACCCCTGGCTGCACCCCCCGGCTCCACAGCTATTCCAAAGTGCCCCCCAACAGCCCCCTCCTCACACATCCCATCAGCTGGGGCTGGGCCAGCTTTAGGAGATGCCTCCAGGTGCTCCCAAGGGCAGTGGGCACAGCCCCAAGGCTGACAGAGCTCCAGGAGGGTTTGGGTGATGCTCTGGGGCACAGGGTGTGACTCCTGGGATGGGCCTGTGCAGGGCTGAGGGGTGGACTCCATGGTCCTTGGCGGTCCCTTCCAGCTTGGCATATTCTGGGATTCTGTGACACCAGCTGGTCTGGTCAAGGGGAATGACGAACTTCAACCCCCAAAGAGAACTGTGGGTGCCTCCTGTGTGGGGAGGGGTCCCAGCCCCACCCCAGCAGGTCTGGAGGAGGAGGGGACACCCTACTGCAGGTGGCATGTGCATGAAATGTTGGGTCCCCCACAAGCCACTTGTAACATTTCAGAATTATGGATTATAACCCCCCTCAGCCATCAGTGGATCCAGGGGGTCACTGCAACTCCCAGGGAGAGGGGGGAGGGACTCACAAGAGGCATTTATAACCTCTAAATATTGGCTGAAATTAGGAGGATCTTCCCTCATATAGAGCCATGTCACTGACACCAAAATGCAAGGTGTTCCCCTCGGCCCATGAAAAAGAGGAGGGAGACCCCCAAAAGGTGACTTTAGCCACAAAGAAATGGTAGAAAGCAGCAGAACAAGCTCCCTGTGTCCCTCCCTGTGGGGCCCCACTCCAAGAGCTGGAGCCACACATCCCTCACACTCCCTCACAGTTCTCCCCTCAGGATAGAAGGGCACCCTAAAAATTTCCGCAGTCATTCCAGGTCCCATCTCATGCCTGCCAAATTCCTCCCCAAAATCCCAGTAAATGCTGGGAAATTAGGTATCTTTGTTCAATTTCTTTATTTTTCATCTAACAGTGGGTGATTTTAAGGGATGAAGATGGATCAAAAGAAAATGAAGGACATAGAAAAGCATTATTTGAGCGTGCACACAGTTGAGTTTGGTGGCCAATAGAGAGAGAGGGTCTTAGAGAATTTGAAATGTTATGAAGTTTGAGCAGAGGAAGAAACTCCTTCTGCAGTCGGGGCACTTGTAGGGCTTCCCTTAGTGGTGGGTCCGTTGGTGTTGGGTCAAGGCAGAGCTCCGGGTGAAGCCTTTCTCACATTCCCTACATTCATAAGGCCTCTCCCCGGTGTGGATACGCCGGTGGATGACAAGGCTGGAGCTCTGCTTGAATCTCTTCCCACAGTCGGTGCAGCAGAAGGGCCTCTCCCCCGTGTGTGTGCGCTGGTGCTTGAGGAGAACTGAGCTCCTCTGAAACCTTTTCCCACACTCCCCACACTTGTAAGGCCTCTCCCCGGTGTGGATACGCCGGTGGGTGATGAGGTTGCAGTTCCGGTTGAATCTTTTCCCACAGTCAGTGCAGCAGAAGGGCCTCTCCCCTGTGTGTGTGTGCTGATGCCTGAGGAGATCTGAGCTTGTCTGAAACCTCTTCCCACACTCAGAACACTCATAGGGACGTTCCCCCGTGTGAGTCATCTGGTGGTGGATCAGGTTGGAGCTGTGCCCAAAGCCCTTCCCACATTCCCTACATGTGTAGGCCCATTCCCCAGTGTGGATCATCTGATGGCGGATCAGATGGGAGCTCTGGCTGAAGCCCTTCCCACATCCCAAGCACTTGTAGCGCTTCTCCCTGGTCTGAAGTTGCTGCTGCACCCCAAGGTCAGAGCACCGATTGAACCTCCGTCTGCCTTCCCCGTCCTGGGTGGGTTTTAAGACCTCGGAGCACCTGGTGATGGTTTTGGAGCTTCTCCTCCTTCTGAGGCATCTCCATGAATTTTCCTCCCCACTCACTTCCTGCACTGTGGAGCTGTTCAAAACAGCCTCTGCCACCTGGTTCTGCCGGGGGGATTTGTCCTCTGTGTTCCCCGTGCTCAGCTCGGGGCCTGGGGCAGGAAGGAAAATGAGAGGAAGGAACAAGCAAAAGGAAAAGGAGAGGAAGAAACAAAACTAAAAAAGAACAAGGAGAAGGAAGATGAAGAAGAAATAGAAAGAAAACAAGGAAAAAAAGGAAGAAAGATAAGAAGGAACACAAAAACAATGAAGTAGAAGAAAAAGAAACAAGTAGAGGGAGGAAGGAAGGAAGAAGCAAAGAGGAGAAGCAAATGGAGGAAAGAAGAAAATGAAGAAAAGGAAGCAACAAGAGGTAAACACAGAAAGAAAGGGAGAAAGGAAGAAGAAATAGAAGGAGGAGAAGTAGGAGAAAGATGGAGAAAGAAGAAGGAGTAGGAAGGAATAAGGGAAACAAAGCAGGGAGAGGAAGGAATGAGGACAAGAAGAACAAAGTAAGGAAATAGGAAAAGGAACAAGCAGAGGAAGAAGGAACAACGAGAATGAAGAAAGACGGGAATGAGAACAAGGAAAAAAAACAATAAAAAGGAAAGCAAGGAACGAACAAAAAAAACAAACTAGGAAAGAGACAAAGGAAGAAAGTGAGGAAGAAAAAAAGCAGAAAGAGAAAGGAGAGGGAGGATAAATGAGGAGGAAGAAGGAGAAAAAAAGGAGAGGAGGGAAAGGGAGGAAAGAAGCACAGGCAGGGCATTTGCCTCCGGCCCACAGGGAAGGCCAAGGACATCCCCCCAAACCCGGCCCCGGCAGGACGGCACAGGCAGCGGGGTTGTCCTGCAGCCGGGGCCATGCTGGGCTGGAAGATGCAGCACAAGGGAGGGGCAAAGGGGCACTGACTTCCTCCTCACCTGCCTGGGGGTCCCGGGGCATCTTCCTCTTCCTCACAGCCTCCTCCTCCATCCTGACAATCCTTGGGAAGGAGAAATCCTGCTTTCTGAGGAAAAACATGTTGGGTTGGTGGTTCCTCCTGCCCAAATCCATCCCTAGAACTCACTGAGATTCCTCTGTCCAAAAAAACCTCCGAAACACCATTTTCAGCCCAAGAAAACCCTCCCAGGGGCTCCTCCTCTCTGGCCTCTCCAATTTGGGGTTCTGGGGGTTCCCCCCTGTCCAGGCTGTTGGGGGTCTCCTGTGTATTGGGGGTCCTGCCTCTCCAGGGTCCCCACGCTCTCCAGGCTGCCAAGGCTCCAGGACTCCCTGCCTGGCCATTCCTGGTTTTCCAGCCTACACACCCTCCTTTCATTGATTCCAGGATCCTCCTGCCACCAATTCCTGACCATCCTGCCTCTCCCAGCCCCTTCATCCCCCTTTTCTTTGACCCCAGAGACCCTCAGGGCCCCATTCCCAGCCATGCCAGCTCACCTCACTCCCATAAAACCCATTTCTTTGACTCCAGCACCCCCTGACCTCCCTTTTCCACCAATCCCACCACTCCCAAACTCCATACTCCATTTTACTTTACCCTGACACCCCTGGACTCCCAAGTCTCTAAGCACAGGGACCCCCGGGGCCACCAACAAACTCTCCTCAACCCCAGTCCTGCTCTTCCTTCACTATGGGCCCATTCTCATCCCTCATCCCCAGGCACTGGGACACGCCTGAACCCTCTTATCCTGAACCAATATCCCCCTGCACCCCCTTTCCAGGCCATGCCCCCTCTTCCACCCCCCGCAGCCCCCCTTTTCCTTGACTCTGGGATCCCATGGACCCCCATTTCTGAATTTCCCAGACCAGAGATTCCCCTTTTCAGAACACTGGGGGGACCCCTTGAACCCCCTTTTCTGGTCATTCTGGATGTCCCTACCCCATGACCCCCTTTCTCTTAGAGGGGGAACCCTGGACTCCCCTTTTCCTGGAATCAGGTTCCCCCTGGACCCCCCATCCCACTTCTCCAAGCCCCTATACCCCCTTTCCTTAGCCCTGTAATACCCTGAAAACCCCCTTCCCCAGCTCTGTGTCCCCCCTGACCCCCAAGATTCAGTCCCAAACACCAAGATTCAGCCCAAAAAACCCTGCCAGGAGTTCCCGCTCTCTGGTCTCTCCACTTTAGGGTTTGCAGGGTCTCTCCTGTCCGGGCTGCTGGGGGGCCCCGAGGGTTCCCCCCTATGCAGACTCCCCTCTTTGGGATTTTTGGGTTCTCTCCTCTCTGGGGTCCCCCAGTTTAGGGATGCTGAGGGGATTTGTGGCCCCTGCAGTCCTTCCTCCCCCGACTCTCTGCTTGGGTTCATGGTTCCCAAGCCCCCCCCCGCCCCCTCCAGGATGCCAGGGGTCCTGAGGGTGCCCCCTCTCTGGGATGCCCGTTTTGGGGTCCCAGGGGGGTCCCTGAATAGAGAGTCAGGGCAGAGGTGACCCTGAGACCCCTGCTATTCCTAAGTGGGACCCTGGAGAGAGAGAAATCCCAGAACTCCAAAGGGGTCAGACCACAGAGTGGGGCACCCCTGGCATTCCCGAGATCTCCAGCAGCCTGGAAAAGGCACAACCCCAGAGAGGGGTCCCCAAAACACAAGGCACCCTCAACAGCCCAGACAGGGGGGACCCCAGAACCCCAAAGTGGAGAGACCAAAGACAGCAAATTTTTGGGAGAGGTTTTTGGAGATGAATTTTGGTGCTTTGAATTTCTTTGGCCTCAATCTGCATATTTTGTCTTGATGGTTTGGGGTTTTAGGGGGTCTGTGCCAGGCACCTCCACTTGGGGGATGGCAGGATCCCAGGAGTTTCCAGCATCCAGGGATGCTCCCCAGGCAAAGCCCCCTTTGGGGGTGAGTCCCTTTGTTCCCCACACTGTGGTCACTCCTCACTCGCTCACACCGTTCCCTTTTCCAAGAGCATCATCCCTGATCTCCCCCATTCAGATTCTAGGAAAAAAACCCCACAAATAAATCCTATTTTCCTGCTTTTTATGGCTGCCCACGTGTCTCACTCAGCTTCAGATCTCTCTGTTTTAGTTGCCCTATCGAGATGCAAGTTTAGGAGTCTTTGGGTGGGTTTGGGGGGTGTGGGAGGGGGTTTGGAAGGTTCTGGGGTAGTTTTGGAGGGTCTGGGGGTAGTTTGGTGGGTCCTGGGTGGTTTGAAGGTCCTGGTAGGGATATTAGGGGGACCCTGGGGTGGTTTTCAGTGTCTGGAATAGATTTTGGGGAAGTCCTGGGCAGGTTTGGGGTGGTCTGGGAGAGGGTTTGGAGGGAGGCTGATGCCATTTGGGAAGGTCTAGGCGGGGTTTGTGGTCCCAGGGTGGTTTCTAGGGTCTGAATGAAGTTTAGGGAGGTCTCTGTGTTGCTTTGGGGGTCTCTGGGAAGTTCTCTGGGGTGTTTTGGAGGACTCTGGGGGAGTCTTGGAGTTTTGGAAGAGTCTCTGGGGTGTTTTTAGGAGCTCTGGCAGGTCCAGGAGAAAATCTGGGGCATCCTGGTGGAGTTTTGGGGATACCAGGTGAGGGGATTTCAGGATCTCAGGGGGTTTTTTGAGAGGGGTGTTGTGTGATGGACCTGATGACAGTGCCAATTGGGGGGAGGGGCTTACCCGGCTTCTGCACCTTCTCCGTCACGGCCAACACGGTGCCGGGGGGTCCCGGGGGTCTGTAGGGGATGGGTGGGTCATGAGGGTCCTCCAAACCCCGCCCTGAGTCCCCAAAGCCCCCCAAACTTGCTGCTCTCCCCTCACCTCTCCCCCCAGCTGTCCCGAGTCCCGCCCTCCGTCTCCGCCGCCTCAAATCTTGTGTCCCTCAATACCTCCAAAACACCAAAATTCAGCCCAAAACAACCCTCCCAGCAGTTCTTCTTCTCTGAATTCTTCACGGTGGGGTTATTGGGTTCCCTCTGACTGCACTGCTGGGGGTCCCACTTGTATTGGGGATCCCGTCCCACCCTCTCCGGGCTGCCGGGGATCCCGGGCATCCCACGGCTCCTTCCTCTCTCGGCTCTCGCCTTCTTCAGGCTCTTGGGGGTCCCAACTCCCCCCTGCATTGCTGCTCCCCCCTCCTCTCCACACTGACGGGGCTTCTCCCTCTCCGGGACCCCCGTTTAAGGGGCCCGGGGCTCCCTCTGTGCTCCCGCCCCCCAATTCCACCATTCCGGGGCTTGCCCAGCTCCGCTATCGCCCCTCTCCGCTCTCCCCACTCCGCGGGTCCCGGGGGTCCCTCCCGGATCACCCGAGGGGCCCCAAAACCGCTCTCGCCCCCCCGCCCCACACCGACCTTCCGACCCAGCGCCGACCACGCGGTGCTTTGTCCTGTGTCCCCTGTCCCGGCTCCTCCCCCTGCTCTGTCCCTCCTCTCCTGCCGCTTCTCCGCCCACACAGTCCCGCCCCCTCCAGCCCTTCTCCTCCTCCCCCCAGGCCCAGCGCCCCCCCCGGGCCCCCCTTGCCCCCAGCCCCGCCGCCCCCCGCGGGAGGAGCAGGGATGGAGCTGGGGCAGCTCGGGATGGGGCAGCGCTGGGCTCTTGGCCGTTCCCGCCCGCACTCGGCCCCCGCCGCAGCCCCCCGCCCCAAATTGCCGTCCCGGGGGGCGCTGGGGGCGAGGGGGGGGCGCGGGTGGGCTCGGGGTGGGGAGCGCGGGGCGCTGCGGGTCTGCCTGGCAACTGCGGAGTCATCAGCGCCGCGCGCTCTGATTGGCTGGAAAATGATTCGGGGCCTTCTCTCACTGATCCCCCCCCAGGCACCCCCAGTGACCGGGACTGGGGAGAACTGGGAAGCTTTACTGGGAACACTGGGAGCAGCCGGCTGGGGGCAGAGGGACAGCAGGAGAGGGGGTGACACGCGACGCCCGCTGACCCCCTGCCCTTGTGGCACAGGGAGAAGCCCCAGCCCAGAAGGACAAACCCCGACAGGGAGCCCCGACCCCCGGCAGCGTCTTGGGGGGCGTCCGGCGGCAGCTCCGG
>JAJPCS010014739.1:0-14355 GCA_021164005.1 Willisornis vidua nigrigula | reverse complement strand
GGGCAGTGCCGGAGGAGGGTCCGGGCCCGCCCCAAGATGGCGGGCGGCGTTGGAGGCGGGGCTGGGCCCACCATGGCCGCGACGCGGCTGGAAGTAAACATGGTGCGGCTGCTGAGCCGCTGCGAGGCGATGGCGGCGGAGCGGCGGGACCCCGAGGAGTGGCGGCTGGAGAAGGTGAGGCTGCCCGGCCCCCCCTGCCCCTCAGCACCGCGGCGCGGCCTCTCGGCAACCCCCGACCCCTCGGCAACCCCCTGCCCCTCAGGAACCGTCGGCACCCCCGACCCCTCAGCACCGCGGCGCGGGCCCTCACGAGCCCTCGGGGTCCCTCAGGAGCCCTCGGTTCGGCCCCACATCAACTCGCAGTTCTGTCCCAATTAAATACTCCCCGCTGTTCTGTCCCTCCATACCCCGCGGTTCGGCTCCTCAGGAACCCCCGGGGCCCCTCAGGAACCCTCAGTTCTGCCCCCCAATACCCCCCACTTCCGCCCCCAATTCCCCCCCCTTCTGTCCCCCAGCACCCCGCGGTTCTGCCCCCAACACCCCGCGGTTCAGCCCCTCAGGCCCCCTGTGTGCGCTGTCGAACTCGCAGCCTCTGCCATTATTTATTTCTTTCCCTTTTCCCCCGCAGTACGTGGCGGCCCTGCAGGACATGCTGCGGCAGCTGCAGCAGCAGCAGCACAGGTGAGGCCGCGGTGGGCACAGGGGAACAGCCTCGGACTGTGCCAAGGCGGGTTCAGGTTGGATATTGGGGAAAATCTCCTCACTGCCTCTGGAAGTGTTCAGAAAGCGAGTGGACGTGGCACTTTGTGTAGTGTGGTTCAGTGGGAATGGGGGGATTCAGTTGAAGGTTGGATTGATGGTCCTGGAGGTCTTTTCCAACCTCAACGATTACGTGGTTTGATAGTCCCTTAGCACATCCCACAGACGCCACAGCACGTCCTTCCCTGTGCCCTGAGTGCTCCCTGCCTTGGAAAAGCTCATTTGCAGGGGGTTGCAAGTGTGTCCCTGTCCCGAGGCTGCATCTCTTAAAAATGCTTCTTTGAAGAACCGTATGGGATTTTTTTATTCTATCATATTTTATTTGGAAAGGCACCTGAACAGCAGGAAATGCTGGTAACTTTTGGTTTTTCTTTTATTATCTTTCAATTCCCATAGCAAGCCAGCCCCTGAGCTGCTGAATGAATACTCCCGCAAAGTGGACTTCCTGAAGGGCCTCCTGGAAGCTGAAAAATTGGTAAGATCTACTAGTTCAGCTTGAAAAGACTTCAGTGTTCTCTCCTTATATTCACCTTATTGCCTGGTTTCTGTGTTTACTTTTACCTTGTATCTCAAAATAACAGGCAGTCCTTGGTAAAACTGTGAATAAATATGTTGGATCCATGTTTGGTTAAAAGGAGATGTTGCATGAACTCTGAAACTTCTTTGCTCCTTTTCAGAAGCAAAGTACACCTTGCCCACGTCCTCCTCCCTCCTTTGCTGGGAGGGGCAGGGGCAGGCCCTTCAGCCCTGACCCCTCTCTGGGTGGTGCCAGAATCATGGAATGGATTGGGTTGGAAAAGACCTCCGAGATCATCAAGTCCAACCCTTGGTCCAACTCCAGTCCCTTTACCAGATCATGGCACTCAGTGCCACGGCCAATCTCAGTTTAAAAACCTCCAGGGATGGGGAATCCACCCCCTCTCTGGGCAGCCCATTCCAATCCCTGAGCACTCTTTGGAAAGAATTTTTTTCTGCTCTCCAACTTCAATTTCCCCTGGCAGAGCTTGAGCCCCCCTTGTCCTATTGCTGAGTGCCTGGGAGAAGAGACCAGCCCCCACCTGGCCAGAACTTCCCTTCAGGTAGTTCCAGACAGTGCTGAGGTCACCTCTGAGCCTCCTCTTCTCCAGGCTGAACACCCCCAGCTCCCTCAGCCTCTCCCCAGAGGGCTTGTGCTCCAGTCCCTTCTCCAGCCTTGCTGCTGTTCCTTCAGCCCTGAACCCTCTCTGGGTGGTTCCAGGTGCACCTGCAGAGCTGGGAAAGCCCAATAAGATGGACTTTTCAGCTTGTGGGGTTACAGCAGTGCTGCTGGTCAGCCTGACTTCTCTATGGGAAGGAGAAGGATGCAACAAGGATTAGGGTGGTCACCCCCCGCAAGTGCCTGTGATATCCATGACCTTCCACTGCTCCTTCCACTCACAGTCCTCACCCACGGAGAAGGCTCTGGCAAACCAGTTCCTGGCCCCCGGGCGCACCCCCACGACAGCCAAGGAGAGAACCCCGGCCACCAAAACAGTCCACCTGCAGGCCAAGGCTCGCTGCACGGGCCAGATGAGGAGTGAGCTGCTTGGCACAGTAGGTTTGGTGCTGCTGCTTCTTTGCTGTGCTTCACAGATTGCCCTTGTTGTGTTTGGCTGGCTGTGCCTGAGCTGTGTCCCAGGCTGGGGGAGGGGGGTCACCTTTTTTCCCCGTTTGGATGTTTGGATGGTGTGAATGCCGGGCGCAGGCACCCTGCCAGGCCTGGAGGGCTGCATCTTAACACTGACCCTTTGTAATCTGTTTTCATTCTCTTTTTGCCTCCCAGGACCCCTTGGCTACCAATGGTAAGTTTGATTATTGTTTTCTCCAGCTTTACTCAACTTGAGTCTTACAGGGAGAGGAGGAGGAAGGTCAGGAATTAAAGAT
The DNA here is from genome assembly GCA_021164005.1 of Willisornis vidua nigrigula. Classification (NCBI taxonomy): domain Eukaryota; kingdom Metazoa; phylum Chordata; class Aves; order Passeriformes; family Thamnophilidae; genus Willisornis; species Willisornis vidua. The sequence goes on along the minus strand of JAJPCS010014739.1, from coordinate 11,694 downwards.
TGCCCAAGGTGTGCTTTTAATTTAGTGGCCCATTTTTTTTCAAGATAGCAGATTTTAAAGGCAAATTAACCCAAAACCAGATGAAAGTCCAAGTGTTACCAATGGCATCAGGGACTTGTAGGAACCTCTTTTTGTGGCATTTATACAGAAACAGACATTCTAATTACACAATTAGCAAGGACAGTTTATTGTTGTTCCTGTTCCCTTCTGCTCTGAGCAAATCATGTGATTCTGGGCACTTGGAGTAGGTGTTGTTCAGTTCCCCTGGAATACACAGCCATGTTTTTCACTTAGGGAACTGGGAGGAATTAATTTGTGGTTTCCATGGCTACTGTTATGGTGGCTGGAGCTGGGCCAATCTAACGTGTCCTGAAAGAACACCAAGGCTTCAACCCTGCCCTCAGGGATGTGATTCATCTGGGGTTTTTTCCCCTCTTTTGATGTTACATGTCCTCTTTTCCCTGCAGAAAGCAGGTGGGCATTTGACATCCATATTCCTCAGGGTGGAGGCCAAGTAGGATTTGAACATCTGAAAATCCCTTCCAGAAGACTTGTGATTGCATGGGAATTTATAATGTGCTAAAACACAAATTTAACCCTTTTTTTTCAGATTCTGAGGAGTTGAACATAAGGAAGCGGAAGTAAGTCAAAATTCCTCATTGTAATCCTCAGCATTCTGGAAACTGTTTTACCAATGACCCCAATCCAAGATACTCTTTATTTGGGAAGTGTCTGCTGATAGAAACTAAATATAATGACATAACTGGCCTTGTTGCACCATAGAGTTGCAGGGTCAGGGGAAACCTTGGGAGATGGACCCAGAAGGAGGTACAAAGCCCTTTTTTCCCCCTTGTGCTGTTGCAGAGGCCTCACATCCGATGAGAAGCAGTCGGCAGTGGAGCTGGATGCTGTGCTGCAGCACCACCAGGACATGCAGGAGAAGCTGGCTGAGGAGATGCTCAGCTTGGCTCGCAGCCTCAAGAACAACACTCTGGCTGCACAGAACGTGATCAAACAGGACAACCAGGTAGGGCACGTTGGAGCTGTAACCCCTCAGTTTTCCAGGTTGAGGTGCTAATGAGTGAAATCCTATCCCTGTAACTCGATTCCAAGTGGGATTACAGTGGGGAGACTGGAGGCAACACCTGCCTGCTGCTGTCTGTGTGCGATTTCCTGGAGAGGGGACTGGAGCACAAGTCCTATGGGGAGAGGCTGAGGGAGTTGGGGGTGTTTAGCCTGGAGAAGAGGAGGCTCAGAGGTGACCTCAGCACTGTCTGGAACTCCCTGAAGGGAAGTTCTGGCCAGGTGGGGGTTGGTCTCTTCTCCCAGGTACTCAGCAATAGGACAAGGGGGCACGGGCTCAAGCTCTGCCAGGGGAGGTTTAGTTTAGATATCAGAAAGAAATTCTTTCCAGAGAGAGTGCTCAGGCATTGGAATGGGCTGCCCAGAGAGGGGGTGGATTCCCCATCCCTGGAGGTTTTTCAACTGAGCTTGGCCGTGGCACTGAGTGCCATGATCTGGTAAAGGGACTGGAGTTGGAGCAAGGGTTGGACTTGATGATCTCGGAGGTCTTTTCCAACCCAATCCATTCTATAATTCCTCTGTTGGGGAAAACCTCAGCCAGACTTGCAGCCCTGAGTGTGCCACTGTTTACTGTCTTTGCTCCACAGACACTGTCCCATTCCCTCAGGATGGCAGACCAGAACTTCGAGAAGCTCAAGGACGAGTCCGACCGCCTGGAACAGCACGCCAAGAAATCCGTCAACTGGCTGCTGTGGTTAATGCTGATTGTAGTTTGCTTTATATTCATCAGCATGATTCTCTTCATCAGGATTTTCCCCAAATTAAAGTGATGATTTTTATTTTACTGGAAGCTGCCAACTGGGCAGTTGGAGAGCTCAGGTGGTTTGAGAACTGTCAGCAGTCAATGTCTTTGCTACTTGTCATGTCCTTAAAGAGGCTGTCCAAGGCCTACCCTGGTATCTCTTCTTTGTGCAGGCACGGGAGGGTTTCATGGGAAAGGTTTTCCACACTTGGATAGTTGGTTACAGTTTACCTGGTGACTGTTGTTGCCTGTTGAGGGAAGAGCTGAGATATTCACACTGAGCAGCTAACAAGGTTGTTACTGGATAAATGCAGTCATTTTTAATGTGGTTGTGGCAAATGTTTTGACTCTTAAAAGACATTTAGTCAACATGAATATAAATAACAGGTGAAGTCTTACACTCTTCACAGCTTTTCTGTGCTGACCTAGGACTTGCTGCCAACAGGATATTTAATTTCAGCCCTGTACATACACAGCTGTAGGTGCAGGAAGAGAATTCTGCCGTTGAGGTGCTTGCCTGGCTCAGATTCAGAGTATCAACAGGTAAAACCCTTCTCAGGCTCACCTTTTTCTCAGGTGGATATTTGGTACTTTGGTCTTCACAATCTTCTCCAGTTTAGTCTTCCTGTAGGTCTGGAGTTGCTCACTGTTGCAATCTTTGCTTCCCTTCTGTATGTACAAATGTTCTCCCTTCTCATTGTTATGTTGATGCCGTTTCATGCAGAAAACACCCTGACCCTGCGCTGTAGAACTGCACACACAGAACTGCAGGTGGCACAGACCTCACCTGTGCAAACATGTTTTCCCTGTAAGGTGAGAGCAGAGGAAGGTGGTGTCTTCAAGATGGGAGTAATAATTTAAAAAATACTCAGCCTTTCCTTTTGAAACAAATTATTCTGGTCAAGAGTGTTCCTGTCAAACGTCCTAAGAGTTCGCTGCAATAAAACACATGAACTAGAATTAATATTTTTAAAAACACTGCTAATGGCAGGGAAGCTGCAGTAAAGCAGGGTTTGTGTGACAGCGTTGTAGGTGCTTGTGGTGAGCTGAAAGCAAACCCTTGTTTGGTGGTGTTTGTGGAGTCCTCCTGAGGAGGGGGTTGTTGTTCAGGTGTGAGGTGTGCCCCTCTGAGGAGGGCAGGGCACCAGCTGACCCCGTGTGCGCTTCAGCCCTTTCTGTTGCTGTTTGGAACCACCAGAGGGAGTGTTCCAGCCCTGGCCGGTGATCCGAGTCGCCCCGGGCCAGGAAGAGGTGAGAGAAGAGCTGTTTGTCACTGCTGGGTTCTTCAGAAAACCCAGCTTTGCTTGGAACACATCCCAAAGCACCAGGCTCTGTGTCAGAGCTGTGCCTGTCCTGTCCAAACCTTGTGTTAATGAGACAGTTAACACCTTTTACATAAAATATTTCTGTTCATTTAATAAGGTATTTGCTATTTACTATGCCATTCACTTATGAAATCAATAAATATAATATGAAGTACAGTTTTTTTTATTCAACCTATCTATGTGATACACTCCTGTTCAAGCAAACTTGTTACTTACCTTGAACTTTATAGAGATTTATAGTTGTAGCAATCGATTTATGGACATTTCTACTTTTCCCACTTGTTTTTCTTCAGCTGTAATGTTTGCCATTTCACTGTGCTTCATTAGTCAATGCTCTGTCACCAAACTATTTTTCAGTTCTAATTGTTTACTACTTTCACCGCAGGCATTTCAGTGCTGAGCTCTTCTCTTAGAGGCTGCATGTGGTGCTGGAATGTTTTTCGTGTGTGAGATTTTTGGGATGCAACATGAATGCTTCATGGTCTATAACGTTTTCCACTTTATTACTTGAAATAAATTATTTTTTTCTAGCTTGAAAAAGATTTGGTGCATCATTGCAGACCAGTTTAAAGCTGAATTTTGCTATCAGCCATGTGTTGCCTGTAATTTTTGGCACTTATAAATTGAGAGCTCAGTTGGAAAGACCAAAAAGGGAACTATCAGTGACAGCTTGTGCCCAGGAAAACATCCACTCCTCCAAGTCACAGCAATTGCTTTCCAAAGAAGCCTGCACAGAGTGAGTTCAGAAACTGTTTAACTTTTGACTGTTAACGTTTCATGAGTGTTTGTTGTTTTGAAGAATGAACTGGCAGGATTGAACCCTGTAACTAATAACACCTTTTGTTATCTCGTGGCCGTTGAGCCCTGAGCCTCCCTCTGCTTCCTGGGGGTTCTCTGCCTGGGTGGAAGAATGTTCCCTCCTGCCCCAAACCCAACGGATCCCTTGGCTCAGCAGCCAGCAATCCCTGCACACAGCGTTTGTTGCTTTCCTTTTCTTGAGTTCATTTAGCAATTACAGTAATTCAACACCACTTTGAAGATGGGTGCCGGTAGTATTTAGAATAAACAATGACTCAAAGCTTTGTGACATTTCCCAAATGAATGACAGTTCTTATTTTTGACTAACCCATGGGGGGCGGTGGATGCTGTGCTGCTCCAGCCTCATCAGCCCCATTCCATGGCACGGGGCTCGGGTGTGCTGCTCTCCACAGAATAATGTTATATATAGAAATCACTCTCTGTTAGAGTTGCTTAACTTTCCCAAAGGCTTGGGAAATCCAGATGGAGAGATGTTTATCAGGCACAGGGCTGGGCCTTGCTTGACTTCTTGGCAGACTACCCACTTTGAGACAGCAAGGAAAATGAAATCAAAAATCTTCTGGAGGCTTGGGTTATGTCAGGCCGGTGAATGCACTGATTCAGAGTCTGGCAGCAGCAGTGACTCTGGGTCAGTCTCAGCTTTTCTGGCAAACATCCTTGGTGGCAGAGACTGTGTGTTACAATACTCAGTGTTTAAGCAGTGTCCTCAGTCCCAGACAGATGGGATGTTCTGGAAGGGTTGTTTGCAGGTAATAGGTTGGAATGGCACGAGCAGAACACGGGTACAGCAGCTCCGGTGGCCTGGCAGTCCCAGCTGGTTTTGGGCACGTGTACCCTGGGGTGTACTTTTCATTCTCTGTGCATCGGACTTGAGAGGCTGTGAGCAGCTTTCCAAAACTGGCAGCTATTCTGCCAAAAGGGAATTACCTTGTAAAGAGTGAAAATGAGGGAGTGGGCAGAGCAGGGTTCTGCTCCTGGGTGTTCACTGCGTGACAATCCCTTCTCTTTGTCTGCTCTAAACCTGCCATGAATCGAGTCTTATGATTAATAGTTGCAATCTACTTTCTTTTACAGAAATTCCTCCCTGTGAGGGTGTGGGGCCCTGACACAATTTGGGCAAAGGAGCTGTGGCTGCCCCATCCCTGGAAGTGTCCAAGACCAGCTTGGACAGGGCTTGGAGCAACCTGGGCTGGTGGGAGGCGTCCCTGCCCATGGCAGGGGGTGGGACTGGATGGGCTTTAACATCCCTTCTAACCCAAACCATTTTGGAGTTCTATGAATCATGAAGACAAATGTAACCACGATGCTCTAGCAGCTGGTGGCAGGTACTGAAATATCTTGGTCTGCAGCAGAGTCTCTGCCATTCCCAAGCCCTGCAGGCTGTGCAGACCTGGCTGGGAGCTCCTGTCCTGACCTGCCCCACTGCTGAGGCTCCCTGTGCTCTCGCCCTGTGTCCCATTGAACAGGAGTGACATTAAAACCCGCTGCAGCTAAATCAATACCACCTGTCACATGATGCCACCGTGACATTTCTGGCATGAGCGCTCCCTCTAATAGGAGCTGGAAGTGGGAAGCAGCAGCAGCAGTTGGTGAATAATGGATCAGATACGCCTGGTTTGTAACATTTACAGAGGGAGGGTGTGTCTCCCAGCGACAGAACAAACCGGTTATCGAACGGGAACTGGGAGTTCTGGGTCCTCCAAAATGCAGCCCGGGAGCTAAAGCAGCGAGGGGCACGTGGGGTTTGTCAATCCCTGCTGCCAGCAGGGCCAGCAGTCCCTCCAAATTAGCCTCTGCATCAGCAAAAACATGCATTAGTGTATGGAAATAGAGGACCACAGTAGGAGGGTGTGAGCTGTGGATGGAACCAGCGTGGCCGTGGCTGTCCTGCTGTGCCCGTGCTGCGTGTGGGTGACGCGGCTGCGGCCGCTGCCTCGCACGTGGTGGCTGATAAAGAACAGGGTGCCTGGCAGCAGGTTGTGCAAACCACACCTGGGGCTGGCTCGGGGGTAGGGCAGAAGCTGTAGGAGAGGATGGAGGATGAGGAGGCCAGATCTGTCACACAACTCCAAGCCCCACTTGCCAGCCCATGGTGGGAGCTCTCACTGGCGTTTGGTTCTTCCAAGAGGAAAAGTTTGATGCTGAGTTAGACCAAAAATGTTCTGGTAAGGAATTCAAAGTCCAGTATTTTGTCTGCCTCTGTGACATCCCAAAATCAAACTGAACAAGCCCAGAAACAGACAAAAAAGGATAAAACAAGGCAGTGCTGCAGCTGGTCACGGAGAGTTGTGGTTTCCTTTGCATCCTTCATCTCCAGGGTCTTTGACCTGCATGTAGCAGAGAGATGCCCTCTGCCATTTTCACCTTGGCCAGAAGTTTTATTTGCTCATGTAACAATAGAATCCTCCAGAAGGATCTGACAATGTTTCCTGTTTCAACAGTAAAAAGCTGGGACTTCTGTCCTTAGCACGTAAAGTGACCGGATCTCCATCCTCTGAGCCTTCTCCCATCGAGAAGAGAAGAGTCACTTATCGGATTTGGTGTGGACGGAAGGAAGGGTAAGAAAGGAACTCTGTCAATCCATGACGTGAAATGTTTTATATCAAGAGATTTGGCAAATGTTCTGTGTGACTCTGAACAGGATGAGATAATTTTTCAAGGTCAGCTCTCCTGTATTCTCAGCTTTAGGTTTAGTCACTGAGAAGTCAATTCTGTAACCTTTGCAGCAACATCCTGCCAGTGGTGCAGAATCTTGGCTATTGTTGGCTTCAGCAGCAGCTCTGCTGCATCTTCAAAGGACAGGAGGCTGCACAACGTGAGTACTGCACGGTGAGAAACTTGTGAGCAGGAAATTGTGTCTGGAAATCCATAAAAACAAGCAACTCAGGCCATGGGGTAACTCTTCACCCAGGCAGCTGCAGCCTGTTGTTGAGAGAAGGCCACCACTGAATGGGTAAAGAGAAAGGGAGAATTCTGACCCTCAGCTTGGCCTTCTGCTGTGTGGCTTTGGCTCCTGAACTGGCTTTCAGCTATTTAGTATTTAGAACTAGTACCAATGTACATTTTTGGTGAGTCACCTGCTCTAAAGGTCCTTTTGGCCACAAGGTTTGTGTTCCTTGACTGTTCCCAGATTGATTAATTAGCAAGGTTAAAAAACACAACTGTCCTAGTTCAGCAGGAGGGACCAGCTAACACTGTGTGGGGGTGATTAAAGCTGTGTATTCTACCCCCTCTATTCATTCCCCAAGGACAATGGGCCATTAGCAGCAGCTGCCCAGGGAGTCATTATCACCTTCACACCCAGCCTGAGGGGGCGGAGCTGCTAATGGGCCATCAACAGTTCAATACCCCCTGGCTCCCAGAGTTAATCACCCATTGTGTGAGTCCCCGCCCAGGGGGAGGGACTGGGTGCTCCCTGAGGGTACATAAGTGGTCTGTAAGAAGACCTTGGGAATTTTCTCATCGGATCCAGAGGAGCGGCAGGACCTCAACAGGAGGAGATCAGCGCTCTCAACCAGACCACAGCCCTCGCCTGCACCAACAGGTTTCTTTCATTCCTTTTGCTCGGGACTTGGGGGAGCCACAGGGGTCTCAGCACCAGGGCTAACAAACCCCTTTGGGTTTGTGCCCAGGACACTGGGTCATACTGCTAGGTTTTATGAGCTGAAAGCAATCTTTTTTTCTGTGTCAGTCTATTTGTTGTAATATTGTTATTAAATTTTAACCTCTGACTTGTGATCTCTCTCGTGGTGAGTTCATTTTCCCTGCTGGTTCACCTTTAAACCAGCACAACAACCTAAAATCTGCCCATGTGAGTTTGGTTCCAGTGCATAGAGAGAAAGATGTATTTAGTTTTCCAGGTGTGAAGCTTTCACCAAATGTTGGTGATGGGGAAGCTGAGCCCTGTCCTCTCCCCGTGTGCACTTGTGTCAGTACAAGGATGTCACTGCTGCAATGCCAGGCTAGTTTTGCTTCACCTTCCCTATTTATTCCTGCTCCAGGGATGTGGCTGCCAGGGATGGGCTTCCAAGGACTTCAGTTCCTGGCAGCACTGATCTGAAAAGGCTGGGATCTGTCAGGAAGTTGGTACACTTGGATTGGTTTCATACGGAGGCTTCTGTAGAGCAGAGCAGTAGGATTTTGGGCAAAGGCCTGGAGCAACAGGACAAGGGGGAATAGATCCTCACTGCCAGGGGGCAAGGCTAGATGGGATGTTGGGAAGGAATTCTTCTCTGTGAGAGAGGTGAGGCCCTGGCACAGGTTGCCCAGGGAAGCTGTGTGTAGGGTGACAGACCCATTCATCACCTCAGCACGTGGAGGGCCTGGTCCCAGAAACCATTTTCAGATGATAATGGGTCACACAAGAAGGGACAAAGAGCCCCCAGAAGCTTTCTGAAACTCCTCAACAAAATGAGATTTCCCAGCAACAGACGGATAGGATTAAGGAAGAATGGAGTTTTATGGAAATAGCATTTCTTCACAGTATCCTGCAGGAACACGGGGAGCTGACCCTTAGGCCTGTGTCATCTGTTTATCACCCCCCAAAAATATTATTCACTATAGTCACTAAAACTGCCTAAGGAAAAAAAAGTATGAAAGGAGATCAGACATGAGCAAAAACCAGGGAGAGAAGTTCCATCATCTCTGCAGGAGTAACCAACGAGCTGCTCTGTCTCCTCTCAGTCCTTTGGACAATGTAGGGATGAGGAACCAGTTACTCTCTTTTTCTGTACCTTGTACCTTACACCTTAAGGCAGTTAAATGCCTCCCTGACATCCGATCCCGTCAGATCTCGGAAGCTCAGCAGGGTCAGCCCCGGATTAGTGCTTGGATGGGAGACCTCCTGGGAAATGCCGGGTGCTGTAGGTTCTAGTCCTGAGGACTTCACTGGCACTGTCCAAGCTCGCTCGGCCGTGGCAAATGAGCCTCAGGACTTAAACGGTGGGGCCAGTTCTGCGCACGCTGAGCCTCACCTAAAATCCACTGCGCAGGCTGGAAGGGCTCACCCACGTGGGGACAGCCCTTCCCAAATCTTCCTTCGGGAAGCTGAGCCACACACACACACCTTACACCTTGTATGCCTTATACCTTGTAGATTAACATCTTTTCTTCTCCGGGGACACCCCCTTGTCATGGGGGAGAAGCTTCCGTGCCCTCATGAGGTTGAGAGCTATGCTGGAGGCGGTTTGTGCCACTGGTAGGGTCTCCCATGCCAGACAGGTCTCAGCTGAAGGGTCAGACAAAGTGCCCACGGGCAGGATGGGCTCGCTAGCCATCTGGCAACCATCCTAGGAGAAGGACAACTCCAACCCCAAACCCGGGCAGATGGAGCTCGCTTAGCCCTGTAAGGCCATCCGTCTAAGAGAAGGATACTCTAACCAAACCTACGTCCTGAGGTATTCACTGTCACCGTCCAAGCTCGCTAGGCCGTGGCAGATGAACCTTAGGAGTAAAGGGTGGGGCCAGTTCTGCGCACGCTGTGCCTCACCTAAAAAATCCATTGCGCAGGCTTGAAGGGTTCACCCACATTGCAAAGCCCTGTAGCGACAGGCGAGGGTTGAAAACGGCAGGTGATAGGAAGCAGCTGGAAGCCGCAGACCCAACCCTGCATGCAGGCGGTTCAGGATATGGGTCATTCGAGACTTGACCCAGGAGATGACAGTCTCTTGTGGCAGCATCCTGAACGACCAAGCAGCCTTTTCTAGGGACAGCACTGCTTGCTCCACACGGAGAGGGGCCTAGCAAAGGTGGCCTAAACAAAGCTCATCTCCACACCCGGTTGGATAACCGCGGCCAACCGGTATCTTCCATGTGGTCAAACAAAAACAAAGAGATTTCAAAGGCATACACATGCCTGCAAAGGTGTGCTCAAACTTACACTCGCATGTTGGAACACCAGAACCATGCTTGATACTGGGGATTGTGGACATCCTGAGCGTCATTCTGCTCTAATTGCCCACGAACTGTCACGGCTCAACATTGACATTGCTGCTCTCAGTGAAGTTCGTCTTCATGAGGAAGGCAGCCTTAAAGAAAGTGGTGCCGGCTACACACTCTACTGGTCAGGCAAACCCAAAACCGAAAGACACCTTTCAGGAGTTGGTTTCATGATTAAAAATTCCATTGCCTCCAAACTTGAAAATCTGCCGGCAGGTCATTCTGATCGCATTATGTCCTTATGACTCCCACTACACAACAAGCAACATGTTGTTCTTTTTAGTGCATGTGCCCCAACTCTCCAAGCTGACCCAGCAGAAAAAGACAAATTCTACACTGACCTGCACCACCTCACCCAAAATGTTCCTGCAGATGATAAGGTCATAATCCTTGGTGACTTCAACGCCAGAGTAGGTAAGAACTCTGAAGCCTGGAAAGGAGTACTGGGCAAGCATGGCGTTGGAAACTGCAACGACAACGGACGCCTCCTGCTAGAGTTTTGTGCAGAACGGCAGCTCACCATCACCAACACTATCTTTCAACAGAAAGACAGCCTGAAGACAACCTGGATGCATCCTCGATCCAAGCACTGGCACCTCATTGACTATATCTTAGTACAACAGAGAAATGTCAGTGATGTCCGTCATACTCGAGTGATGCCGAGTGCAGAATGTCAAACAGACCATCGCCTTGTGCGTTGCAAACTTAACCTCCACTTCAAGCCCAAACCTAAGAGAGGTGGCATTCCAAGGAGGAGGATCCAAGTCAGCAATCTTCAAACAGCCACAGTGAGAGACAGCTTCCAGGTAAACCTTCAAACTAAACTTAAAGATAATCCCATAGATCCCTCTCCTGAAGCGCTCCGGCAACATATTAAAAGTTGCATCCTGCAGTCCTCTGTAGAGTCCCTAGGGTTCTCCTCCAAGAAAAACAAAGACTGGTTTGATGAAAACAATCAAGAGATCCAGGAATTGTTGAAAAAGAAGAGAACTGCTCACCAAGCACACCTCGCTCAGCCATCTTGCCATATAAGAAAAGCCGCCTTTCGTCTTGCATGCAGTGAGCTCCAACAGAAACTTTGAGACATCCAGAACAAATGGTGGCTCAACCCAGCGAAAAAGACTCAACTATGCCCAGATTTGGGTGACCAAAGAGGATTCTATGAGGCCCTGAAAGCAGTGTACAGACCCACACACCAGGTTCATAGCCCCCTACTCAGTGCAGATGGTCAAATGCTTCTAACAGATAAAACCTCCATCCTGAACCGATGGTCTGAGCACTTTCAGACTCTCTTCAGTGCCAACCGTGTAGTCCAAGGCTCAGCAATTCAGCACATTACACAACAACCGGTGAAACATGAATTGGATGCAGCCCCTACTATGGGAGAGATACTCAAGGCCATACAACAGGTGAAAACGGGCAAGGCAGCCGGGGTTGATGGAATTCCACCTGAAATCTGGAAGCATGGAGGTCAAGCACTCCATGCCAAATTCCACGAGCTTGTTGTGCGTTGCTGGGAACAAGGGAAACTACTACCAGATCTCCGTGACGCAGTCATCATCCCCCTGTACAAGAAGAAAGGAGAAAAATCAGACTGCTCAAATTACTGAGGTATTACTTTGCTCTCCATTGCTGGTAAAATCCTTGCAAGAATACTTCTGAACAGATTAGTACCCGCTATTGCAGATCTTCTACCTGAAAGCCAGTGTGGTTTCAGAGCCAATAGGAGCACCACAGACACGGTGTTTGTTCTCAGACAACTGCAAGAGAAGTGTAGGGAACAGAACA
>JAJPCS010014703.1:0-11791 GCA_021164005.1 Willisornis vidua nigrigula | reverse complement strand
CGGCCGGGGCCGCGCTCGTCCTGGCCACCTCCAGCGACGCCGAGCACCCCGCCGAGAGCGTGGCGGACGGGTGAGGGGCCGGGCGGGCGGCGGGAGTGGCTCCGGGCCCGGGCTCTGCTCTGCTCTGCTCTGCCCTGCCCTGCCCTGCGCCACCCAAATTATCCGTCCTGGGGCCGCCCCCTCTGTGAGTCCTGGTGCTGTGGTACCGCCCGGGTACGGAGCCTGCACGGGGAGGTGGAAATACCTCCTCAGAGCTGCCCCGTTGTCATGCAGGGCATTGCTGAAAACATTCAAAACAAAAATGCCTTCCCTTTCGCTGCCCTCCCCTCCTTGCCCGCTTCCTTTCCTCCCCTTGCTTCCCCCCTTCTTTCACTGTCTCCCTTTCACTGTCCCCCCTTCCTTTCACTGCTCCCCCTTCCTTTCACTGTCCCCCATTCCTTTCACTGTCTCTCCTTCCATTCCCTGTCCCCCCTTCCTTTTGCTTCCACCTCTCCCTTCCTTTTCCCTCTGAATTGTTCTGTGATAAATTTCTTCCAGCGTGGTTACAGGTGGAAAGCTGCAAGTGAGGGTTTTGTCCTGTTCTCTCCACAGGAATTCTAAAACATTTTGGATGACGACAGGCATGTTCCCCCAGGAGTTCATTATTGGTTTTCCCAAATGTGTAAAAATCAGCAAAGTCACAATCCAGTGTTATTTGGGTAAGACTTTGTGTCTACATTAAAATGTGTGTCTGTGCCTTGATGAAAATTCTCACAGTATTGTCATGGTCTGTAAATAGCCACTTTTTAACAAATTCATAAAGGTTTAACTTGACAAAGCAATTGTCTTTCACGTTCACAACCTCCATAGGTTAGAGAAAAGATGGATTAGTTAATGTTCTTAAAGTGCTTTGTGGATGAAAAGTGATGGAATAAATAAAGAATCAGAACCTGTGGTGCTATCTGAAATTTATATATATTTTAGTGCGAACCTTAAGGATTGAAAGAAGTTTATCTAAAGACCCCGTGGGTTTTGAACAGTGCATTGAAAAAGGTAAGACTGAGCCTGAAGCAACAGGGATTTTGTGGGAATAATGTGCCTCTTTTTCAATGAATCATTTCAAACCCGCATCTATTTGTTGAGTAAAGTGTGGCTTGATGATTATTTTATTAGACATTAATGTAATAGTCACGTTTAAGTGAATTTTATGAACACTGCTGGTCTCTGAAGCAGTTTGGAGAGAAAAATGCTGCATAAGGGCTAAAAGCACTACTTGTGCACTTTATGTTCCAAAAATTAAAAACAGGCTTACACAGTATAATAGAGTGCCATTTCCTGCCTTGTTTGGGATTTTAATGCCTCCTGGGTGACATTTTGTAACACAGTGTAATGACTAGGATATATATATATATACACTGGGATATTGAAAAAAAGTATTTGTTCTCTTAAATCACCTTGTAAAAATAAAAAAGAACAATTTCTATATGCAGTGTAAATTCATAGCCCTTAAACTCACTTCAACTCGGAGTCCAGTGAAAACTTTTCACAGCGTTGCATATGATGCTTCATTATTTGCTTTAAAACATGTTTTCTAGATCTGCAACACATAGAAGGACAGCTTCAAATGGAAGAATTTCCAGTGAGTATTTACAGTGTCTGGACTAAGTGGGGAGAAACCATAAAAAACCACTATGTGTTTATTTACAATTATTGCTCAGTTGGTGTCAGAGAGAGGAATTTGTAGATCAAGGTATGAAATTGCACTTCCCAGCTGCTGCTTTGTAGATTATGGTATGAAATTGCACCTGCCTAGTGCTCCTAACTACTTGGAAAGGCTGTTTCCAGAAGTGTGGCAATCCTCCCTCCTCCAATTGTTGCCTTTAAGGCTGCAGAATTCAGGAGTGATGGGACTTCTTTGAATTTCTGTCATCTGAAGAAACTCTGAAGCTTGGCTCGATGTTATCAAAGAGCTTGATTTAGGTGCAATTCAAAAACAGACAGAGAAATATCTAGATGCTTCTGTCTAACAAACTTCTGCAAATGTAGTTTGGTAGTTTTGTTAGTACAGAGAATGCAATAACATGTTTTTATTCCTTCTGCAGCTTCCTGAATTCCAGGCCACTTACTTGCGTTTCATCATCAAATCTGCCTTTGACCATTTTGTGTCAGTGCACCGGGTGATGGCAGAGGGCTCAGCAGAAAACACTTAAGTCCAGCTTAAACTTGGACCTCCATTTTTTTTATAAAGAAGTTACATTTTGATAGCTGTATTGCAGAGAATGTTTATAATTAGAACCTTGTATTAAAATGTTTTTGAAGGTATGGATGTAGTATGTATTCCCTGCTGTTTAATGTATAGAATAGGATAGAATGGAATAATTTAGATTGGAAAAGACAGTTTTAAGATCAAGTCCAACCACAATGCCATGCCCTTGTACTAACAGCTTTCTTGGTTTATAATCTAAACTGCAGCCTAGAAGACCTGAGCATAACTGAGTCCATTTAAATTAGGATGTTTATATCAGGCTTTCCTAATACATGAATTAAAACTCAATTTCCTGTAAAGTGTTTCCCTTGCACTCTGAGTTAAACAGAAAAAATAAGTTGTAAGTACTTGAATGGGATGTATTAATTCCTACTGTCAAACAAGTCCTTCAAAAGTCCTTAAATTGGTAACTTTCTCATCAGCTCAAGGATGAATATAAACTGCTAATGCTTAGAAACAACCCAGGGGAGAGGAGCAGGGCAGGGAAATAATATGAAGCCATATGAAGTGCTCTGATAGAGTTTTAATACTTGTAGATCAATCGCTTGTTTCTGTAAATATTTTCTGGAATCAGGTCACAGCTGTCAGTGCTTTATGCTGTGGCCATCATAACAAATATTCATGGAAACAAATGTTGATAGAGATTGCCTTACTCAGAAGCCTCCTGAAGTCAGTGAAAGTGAGTGTTTAGGAACATTGTATGTATACAAGAGAAAAAGAACTCAGTAATATTGAATTGGTTGCTTTACATGCCAGTAGAGTCTTACAGATGTCACCACCCCTGCAGTTTATCCTCAGGATACTCCTTACAAATGTAAATGTCAGTATGAGAGCTCAGTGGACAGCTACCACATTACTGCTTGTGGTTTAAGTGTAGTAAGATACTACAGAGCAGTAGTTGGGGTTGTAGTGATGACACTTGATAGCCTGTAGACAAACACATAATGAACCCACTTAAAGATGCTTTTCAGCTGTATGTAAAATATTTCTTGTCTCTGTTGTTATTTTTAAATTCATTCTTTTTTCTTTACACTTGTTTCTGTGACAAACTATTCTTGAACTTTTTAATCCAGTCTTTACTCTGAATCCACTTCTTTTTCTATTTCCATTTTTCCAGAATGGCACGTATTTCCTGGGGGTGATAATTCCAAGGCCCCACTCCTCCCTGCAAAGGCAATAAAATGACACAGTGATATTCAAGCAGACAGAGCAGAGCTCCTTTGAGGCACAGCAGCTGCACCAGCACTGTGGGCAGCTGTGCCTGGGCTGCCTTTGCACCGCAGCCATCGCTGGGAGATGGTGCATGCACAGGTTACACCCTGCTGTGTCACTGGGGCAGGGCCAACGTCAGCATCCTGCAGCTGGAAAGCATTCCAGGATCTCACAGCTTATATGTACACAAGGTTCCTAATGAGCCAAAAGATAAATATTTGAGCAAGACTGAGGTGTACATCAGAAATGTACATTATAAAGGCCCAGACTGGTTTTGCTGGATCTTCATTTCTCTCCACAGTTCCAGCACATTGTGAAATATTTAGCTCTCAAACAGAATGAAATATTGTTAAATGTAAAGCAGTCTTGAGTTACCTTGAAATTTAAAAGTCTTAACTATGTTGTGTTTATTATTAGTGGTATGTTTTTACCTTGTAGATGACCTTCCCTCCTTGAAGCAGATAGAGCCGTTCTGGCAGTGCAGCGTATTTTGAGCTGCTCAGGTTTTCCATGGTGTCCAAAACCACAGGACACAGGGGTTTATTGTTCTGAAGAAATTGTGCTGCAATTTTTCGATCTTCAAGGCTTCTGTGATTTTTAATAACAACATTGTTTTTAAAAGCCCATCCATCTAAAACAAATGAGAAAGGGATTTAGCAAAGGGTGTTTTGAATGGGTGAAGACTGAGATGTACCGTGTGTATCATATCCCAGAACTGGGTTAAAAGAATCCTGCAGTTTACTCCTAACACCAAAACTTGCCATGAAATGAAAGACCCCCTCAGAGTATGGGAGCACTACAGCTTTTCAAATAAGTGGTCCCAAGATCTGATTTTTTTCATTTAATTTCAGCAAACTATTTTCCCCTTATCCTGGATTGAGAAATACTTGCTGTATTTTAGCTGAAATTTTCCCACCAAAATCAACCCTAGTAAAATGCCAGGTAGGGGACACATATCCTATTTGGGTAAGGTGTGTCAGTGCTGTTCATTCTCCTTGGTTGTGCTCATTAAGCCTATAAACCAAAATTACAGATCTGTGAGAACGTAGTAAAAGGGTTTGGTGACTGACCTAGTCATGATCTGATTCTCAACTGCTGAAAATGGTGCATTGCTAGAAACTCAAAAACTAAATGTTACCTTTTAGAAAACCACAACCCTGGGATAAGGTCAGTGCCAATGTGTTACTTCAAATCCTGTGTAGATAAACAGGTGTGTATGGTTTGTTTGCTAAATTTTTCAAATTCAAGTCTGCATGCTGTTCTTTAAACATGTTAAAAATTAATTTTTTTAAAAAACACACAACATGCTGGCATTGTACACCTAACCTTTGTTCTATGAAATGTCTTCTTTCCAAAGGGAGCTGTACCAATACTGAGAGGAAGTTATGTAAAGATTTATCTATATCCTTCACAGATCTGAGTGTTCAGCAGGAGAAACTTGTGTGAAGTCAAATGTGTGAGTAAAATCTTTGGAGAATTCGGGACACAAACTGGTGCCTTTATGTGGTGTTGCCACTTTTGATTTGAGGAAGGTTTCTTTCCCACTTGCAGCTCCCTCCTTTGCTCTAACACATTTTCTTCCCAAAGGGAATGGCACAGATGAGGCTGTGGTTGGCATTACTGTGCTGTTGGTGCCGTACCTACTGCGTGAGCTTCCTCAATGTAGATGATAAGGAAATCTGCAACTGAGCTGAAATCTTCAATGAGCTTGTTGAACTCATCAAATTTCAACATAAATGAAGGTCAGGTACAACTTCCAAAATTCAGGATTAGTGGTCGGTTGTCTGGGGGGGGAAGAAAAAGGGACATTTTGTTGTTAAATCGGCGAAGGGAGGAAGGACAGAATTAAATGCATACATTGAACTGAGCCTCTGGTGCAGAGATTCCTGGGTAACACTAAGTCACTTATCCCATAACCACCTTAGGTCATTACTATTGGCAGCAAAATATCTGCATCTACATAAAACAGCCATAAAGATGCTTTCTTTTCCATGGCTCTGCCTTGTGCCGCATCCACTTCAGCTTAACCAAGGGGACTGTGCCCAGTACAGGCAGGAGACACTGTGCAGCCAGGCCATGCTTCTCTTTTCCTCATCACAAGAGCCAGCTCTCAAGTTGCCAACATTTGGGGTGAGGAACTGACACAGGGCATGTAGCAGAGCCTCCCTGAGATCTTTAGTATGGAGCAACTTCAAAAATACTAAACATGGCTCATCTGCAAGGTTTTCCAAGGGCTGGTTCAGGAAGGGACAATAAGCACAGTGCCAGAGTGCCCTTTCCTGGATGTGTCCTGATTTTTTTCAGACGTGTCAGTTGAACCTGAGCTCAGGGGAAGCTGCAGACTTTTCAGTCATGCATCACAGGCTTTCGTGCTTTCAATGTATTTCTGCAATTTCCTGTCCAAACACAACTCTGGTTATATATTACTATTTATTAAATCAAGGTTACACGAACCACTGGCAAAAGTCTCTGCAGTTGCTTACCAATTAACAGTATGTGCCCACTGGTGTTGGCATCTGTTTGCAAGTCCTTGACTTAAGAGAACTTGCGGGATTTTTAAGTACCTCTTTTAGTCTGGTTATGCAAAATTACATGAAATTTGTTCACGACCTTCCTTCTGGTTGGGTTTAACTTCAAATGCTGCTGCTAACAGATTCACATCCTAAAGAATTTAAGAAAAGTGTCCCTTCCTGTAGATGCTGTGTATCCCTTTCCAAATTTGCATCCCATTTTCTACATAAATACCTAAATATAATTATAAAGGCAGAGAGAGAAGGATGTAAAATCCCTCCTGTGGGGATGGAGGCTGCAGCTTAATGATTAATTCCACATTCTACAGAGATCTCAGTGGGAGGTAGTGGACAAAGTACAAAGCAGCTACTTCTGCTTTATTTCCAGCCACTTTGGATGTGGGAAAACCCACCCTGTGCTTTCTAGGGTTTAGGCTGGCGGAGAGAACTGGTGTGGGATTTTCTGTATGGAGAGGGAACAACACCCAATGCTCCTGAGTCACTGCACAAGGTTCAGTTCTGGGCCTTCTCTCCCTAAAACATTATTATTATCTTGCTTTTCAGTAAAAGGTGTTTCCAGGCAGAGCCAGCTCTTGCAAAAGGTTCACAAATGCTAAAATGTTCAGGTACCAGCTGCATGTCCCTGTTTCCTCAGCATCCCTCATTTCTTGTCTCAGCAAACCAAACCCATCTGCAGGGATCAATGACTGACCTTCCATGAAATCCAAGAGGTGACGAACTTCCCCGCTGAGGGTCACCACTGGCGTGTTGGGAGCAGGGTGTCCCTCGAGGGCTTCATCCTCCAGCCTCTTCCACTTCACCTTCAGCACAAAGAGCAAGTACTTGAAGCTGAAAAAGGTCGGGCCCCAGTTTTCATAGCTGAACTTTGGGTTCTTGTTCATTCTGCTCTTTTCACCCAGTTTCAGGATGTATCTTTTCATGGCATTGGGGAACAAGATCATCAGTGTTTTTCCAACAACAACAGACAGAGTAACCTGCAGAAGAATTAGGGTTTTCTGTAGGAGCACCCTGATGCTGACCATGGTGGTGGAGGAGGTCTGGCAGCTCCCGACAGGAGCACAGCATGAGGCAGGGGCAAAGGTAGAGGGTGAGGGTGAGGAAAATGATCACGTGTTTGGTTGAATTTCTGCCTTCCCTCGCACGCTCTCTGCACTTCAGCCCCTGTGTGATTGAGGAGCCTGCCAGCTGTGCTCCCTCCAGCTGCACAAAACACATCAGCTGCAGCGAGGGCAGATGTGTCCTGCTCACTGCAGAGCTGTGAGGCTTAGTCACAAATGTGTTGTGTATTTTACTGTGAGGATCTGAATCAGGATGTTCTCCCTGAACCCTGGCCTGAAGACTAAGGTGCCGATGGTCGAGGCCTCGGGGTGATGGCAGGTGCTGTGCAAACTGTTCCTCCTGCTCAGCCTGCTCGGGGGCTCCACCACGCACCAGAGTTTGACACTTTGGGGCTTGAAGGATAAAAAAAATATACCCCAATATATATAATATCCAGTTCTGGGGTCACCAGCACAGGAAGGACATGGACATCTTGGAGCAAATCCAGAGGAGGCCACCAAGGTGTTTAGAGGGATGGAGCAGCTCTGCTGTGAGGAAAGGCTGGGAAAATTTGGATTGTTCAGCCTAGAGAAGAGAAGGCTCCAGGGGGACCTAATTGTGGCCTTCCAGTGCCTGAAGGAGCTACAAGAAATACAGAGAGAAACTATTTACAAGGGTCTGGAGTGACAGGACAAGGGGGAGTGGCTTCACAGTGATGCAGAGTAGGTTTAGATTAGAGATCAGGAAGAAATCCTTTATGGTGAGGGTGGGGAGGTCCTGGCACAGGATGCCCAGAGAAGCTGTGGCTGCTCCAGCCCTGGAAGTGTCCAAGGCCAGGTTGGATAAGGCCTTGAGCGCCCTGGGTGTCTCTGCCCATGGCAGGGAGTGGGACCTGTTTGATCTTTAAGGCCCCTTCCCCACCCAAACCACTCTGTGATTCTGTGATAAAAAATAAATTAACAAAATAAGTGATGTCAGTTCATGACAGGCTGTACAAACACCCGATTGTTCCCAACCCGCGCGTGTTTACGCGCACACGTCGCTCACGGACACGGCACCCACCACCGCGCGCGGGCCCTTTAAGGGGGCGGGCAGCGGCCACGCGGAAGCGCCGCGCGGGCTCTGATTGGCCAGCGCCAGGCGCGTCGCCGGCGAGCCGGGTGCGCTCCAAGGGGAGGGGGCGGAGCGGGGCGAGGCGGAGCCTCTGATTGGCCGGCGCTGAGTGGGGGGCGCGGCGCCTTTAAGGGAGCAGTGAGGGGCCCGTGCGGCGCGGAGGTGCGGGGGTGCTCCGGGCCGGGGGGGATACCCTGGTGCGGGAGTGCGGGAATGCCCCGGGCCGGGGGGCGCGGGGGGTGCCCCGGTGTGGGGGTGTCCCGGTGTGGGGGGCGCGGGGGATGTCCCAGTGCGGTGTTCCTGGCGGGGCAGCGCGGGGGACGCGGCCGCGGGACAGCAGCGCTGGCACAGGGCAGGGCGCGGATCCGCCTGGCTCAGCCCTGCCCCTGTCCCCTTGCAGGAGGGTCGGGCCCAGGCAGTGGAGCCCCTTGAGGCGGGGGAATGGCGGCGGCGGACGACCTCAAATTCCAAGGTAAAGGCGATGCGGGGTGGGGGCCCAGCCGGGGCAGCCGCTGGAGGCTTTGGGAGCGATTCTGGGCGTTCTCTGGATAGAAACGTCCTTGCGAGTTTTGCAGGGGGTGAATTCCCTGAGTGGAATTGTCCTGCTGGCAACCCAAAAACTGTAACTATATTGACTGCAATCCTTTGTGTTGGAAAGGGACAGAACGCTCTGTAACCTGGGAAGAGCCATGGTTTTGGAGTTCCTTAATTGTTGATTAAAAAAATCCTGTCAGTTTTTGGAGAATATTAAAATTACGCAGCTTCCCCCCAGCCTTGCAGAGAGACCTGATGGCAGGGAGGGAAGGGAGGCTCCAGTGGTGCCACTGTATCCTCTGGCAGGCAGACTGGCAGCAAAAGCAGCCTCACACTTTATTGACTAAGTACATGTCCAGCTTGATCCATGTCAGTGTGAGCTGTAAGAAACAGATCATACCTGACATGCCTGAGTTAGTGATTATCCTGCCTCAGGGTCCTAACGGGGGGGGGGGGGTGAGCCATGAGAACAAAAACTCGAGTGTCTTGATCATCACTTGTCTTGTAATGTACTTGTTTGCAGAATTTGACGATGCAGCTAATTTGCTTGCAGCAAATCCTGATGCCACCACCATAAGCATTGATGAGCCAGTTGAAATCCCCAAGAAGCAGCACAGCCGCCGGCAGGAGGCAGGGAGGGAAGAGGATGATGAGTTACTGGGGACCGACGACTCCGACAAAACAGAGGTAAAGCTCAGTCCTACAGGAAGCATGGAGAGAGACTGTTTACAAGAGTATGTAGTGATAGGACGAGGGAGAATAGATTCAAACTGGCAGTAGGTTTAGATTAGATATTGGGAACAAATCCTTCCCTGTGAGGGTGGTGAGGCCCAGGCCCAGGTTGCCCAGAGAAGCTGTGGCTGCCCTGTCTCTGGAAGTGTGCAAGGCCAGGTTGGACAGGGCTTGGAACCACATGATGTAGTGGAAGTTGTCCCTGCCCATGGCAGGGAGGTGGAACAAGATGATCTCTGAGGTCCCTTCCCACTGAAACAATTCTGTGATTCTGTAAGGAATTTGTGAGCAAATTGTGGAAATTTTGAGCTGAGGAGGGTGTGTGTAACAGGTGATGTGGCAGCAGGTAGTATCAGGTTGCTCTCTAGAACCCCAGGCCAGATTCTGCTTGCAGAGAGATAAGAGACCAGTTGCTGACAAATGTCAAAGAGAGAAAGGGAAACCATTATATAATTCATAGGAAGCACCACTCTGTTAAGTTTGTTTTCTCTTTGGGTACAGAAATCATGTAACTATTGTGCAAATGAGCCAGTAGTGCATAAATTGCTTGCTTGTAACACTTTCCATGTTGCCTTTCCCACCATACAGCTGCTTGCAGGACAGAAGAAAAGTGCCCCTTTCTGGACATTCGAGTACTACCAGACCTTCTTCGATGTGGACACGTACCAGGTTAATACTCTGCTCTAGAGAAGAACTTGTCTGAATTATGCCTTATCCACTGAGGATTTTTTCCTTCCTGTATTTTCAGTCAGACAAATCTGTATGTTTTGTAGGTCCTGGACAGAATCAAAGGTTCAGTGTTCCCAGTACCAGGGAAGAACTTTGTAAGGCTGTACATCCGCAGCAATCCTGACCTTTATGGTACGTATGAGGTGTGAGACTTTCTCTTCTGTGCTGAATATTTTGAGTTTGTATTTCTTTTTTACTTGCTACCCTTAAAAGGCAAGAGGGTGGAGGAGCTGTCACTGAACTTGTTTTCTTTCCAGGTCCCTTTTGGATATGTGCCACACTCGTCTTCACCATTGCTGTTAGTGGCAATCTCTCAAATTTCTTCATCCATCTGGGCAAACCCACGTACCACTACGTGCCTGAGTTCAGAAAAGGTTTGTAAGTAGTCATTTGTGGTGGGTTTTGGTGTGCTGATGAAGTAAACAGAATATTGGAGAACATGCAGGTTTTCAGGACATTGTGACAACAGGTCACAGCTTTAATTTAGCAGAGTATTTTGATTTATTGCTGTCTTTAACTTTTCAGAGATGTGAAATGAGTCCTTAAAGTGGGCTGTCACTGACATAAATTAGCACAGGGTTTTAGAAGAGCAAGCAGGAGTAATTAGAGCAGTTATTTTCTAGCCTTAGTGAATGCCCCCTTCTACAGACAGTGAAAGCCCAGCACTGGCCACTGTGGTGCTTTTGTTGGTGTTTTTTTTGGATCTGTGGCTTCCTGGGAACCTCAGGCAGAAAATTAACCAAATCAGATTATTGCTCACATCACCTACCAAGGGCTGCAAATGGTTACAGTCTGGTAAACTCAAAAATAAGTAAAAGATGCTCGACTGATCTGTGCCCCAAAGAACTCAAGAGTGAGGAGGCAGTTTGTCTGTATTTGTCTTTGTATTATGAAGGAGTTTGCTGTCCCTGAAAAGGAACAGGGCTTCTGTTTGTTTCCAAAATTCATAGTGTACTTGGAAGAATGTTGCCACTTGGGAATGCAGTCACTTGAATAATTTCAGATTTGACACTAGCTGTTATTTCTAGCTAAATTTCTATTTTTAACTAAGCTTTGCTTTCCTCCATGGCTCTTCCCTTCACACTGAAACCAACAGTATTTTGTACACAGAGGTACTAAAGAAATTCAAAATACCAAGAGAATACTTTCTCAAGTCTTTACTTTTAAACTAACTTCGAGTTCTGGCAAAGTAGTGGGTGTAAACTAGAGGTTAATGCAAATTTCTCAGTTTATTAATAATTCAAACTTTATGTTTTGAAAGTAACTTCACAGGTAGCTTTCTAGTTTTCAGGCTGAATGCTTCTACACCTTTGATTTTGGCTGGATTCTAAGTGGGACAAATAACTTTTTGTTGTATTTCCAGTGTCTATAGCAGCAACAACAATTTATGCATATGCTTGGCTTGTTCCCCTTGCTCTCTGGGGATTCCTGATGTGGAGGAACAGCAAAGTTATGAACATTGTCTCCTACTCGTTCCTGGAGATCGTGTGTGTTTATGGCTACTCCCTCTTCATTTACATTCCCACAGCGGTACGTGTGGCCAAAGAGTGTCCCTCTTACAAGTCTTGCTTGAGAAAATTTACTGTTTCTTGTTATATTGTTGGTATTAATCAAAATCTCGGGGACTGGGCAAATCATTTGCTCTTTTTGTTGAAGC
>JAJPCS010014675.1:16201-28827 GCA_021164005.1 Willisornis vidua nigrigula | reverse complement strand
GGGGGGCAGGGGGAACTCGGGGTGCAGCCAGGCAGGTGTCAGTAGAAACCATTGAAGTTTATTTGCAGTCACAATGCTTACACTGTTTGCAGCAAACACCCTGACAAGTCAACCAGCATCTGCTCACGCGAAAAAGGACCCAACACACAATCGCCAGAGGAAAGAAAACAAACGAAATAAAATTAAAAACAAAACAAAACAAAAACGAAAGAATAAGGAGGAAAATAAAATTAAAGAGTAGGTGGTGTCTGGGAAGAGAAACTGAAGCCCTAAGGACTGAGTGTCTGTGGGTAGAGCTGAGCAAGAGGATGCACACGACTAGCAGCAACAATAGTGGGAAAATACAAGGCAAACAGGTTCCCTCCCCCACCAGCTTTCCTCTGTTAAGTCAATTTTCTATCAATTTATACCCAAAACATTTATCATGGTGACTCAGAAAAGAAATGGAATCATTTCCAAGGGGTGTTCAGTACTTCATGCTGGGCAAACCTTGTTATTACGAAGCCTCCCAGGCCCCTGTGCTGCCGTGAGCTCCGCTCAGACCGGGGGAAAGGGGGAAAACAGGGATGGAGGAGAGGGGAGGGCCCTGCCAGGGGACAGGGAGGGGACAGGGGACACACCCACGAGCAAGCACGAAGGGAGGGTCACGCCATGGCTTCGAGTTCCCAATAACAAGGGCGAGACGGTACCGGGAAAATCGTGATTTCAAGGGGCTCAATAAGAAAAAATATACATTTGGAATTTTACAATGCCTTTGTTTGGGGTTTTTTGTTGGCTTTTTCTTTTTTTTTAATCTTTTTTTTGATGGTTTTTTTATAATTTTTTTTTCCTTGCTTCTCTCTACGTCACTAAATAGATCTCTGCACTTTCACACAGCCACCCCCTCGCCCAGTAAAGCTTCAGGCCACGCTTTCCTCACTCACATACAAACCCTCACGCCAGCACCGGTGCACCAGGACTCTGTAAAAATTTCAATCACACTGTTTTTTGTTTTTTTATGTTTTGTTTGTGTGGTTTTTTTCTCTGTGTGTGTGTTTTTTCTTTCTTTTTTTTTCCTTTTTTTTGTTCTTTTTTTTTTGTTTGTTTTTTTGTTTGGTTTTGTTCATTTTTTGTTTGTTTTTTTGTTGTTTTTTTTTCATTTGTCTGTTTTTTTTTTTAAACTCGAGTCAATATAAACCTTGTTCAAAATGTTATGAAAAAATGTACATGTTTATACAAGGCAGGCTGCAGCAGAGCACTGGCGTTTCCACATCTGGGGAGGGAGACTTGGATTCCTGCACCTGGATTATGCCCTTCCACCCCCTTTCCCACGGAAACAGAAGCACCTGCCCAGGTGAGCTCAACCTCCTGCTCCCTCCTCCCTCGTGGGGGATCCACAATCCAGCCCTGGGGAAGGGCAGGGATTAGGAAGGGCCTCTTTTCTTTCCATCAGGAATGGGAACCCCTCTGGGCCAGGCCAAGGAGATGCTGCTCTGTACAGCTGGAGGTGGGAGGTGTCAGCTCATCATGTCGTTGCTGTTCACGCCGTAGGTCGAGTTCTTCATGGAGTCGTTGACCTCCCTCCGGAACGCCGAGAGGTTCTGGGTGAACCTGGGGGAAGGCAGGGCAGTTATGGACTCCCTCAAGCACAGAATCCCAGGATATGCTGGAAGGATCAGGGAGTCCAACCCTGCAGGGACACCCAACAATCCCACCCTGTCCCCGAGAGGTTCATCCAAACCCTCCTGGAGCTCTGGCAGCCTTGGGGCTGTGCCCAAACCCTGGTCAGTGCCCACCACCCTCTGGGGGAAGAGCCTTTCCCTGAGATCCTCAGAATCAGGGAATGATGAGCAGGGAGGGACCCACAGGGATCATCCATCCA
This sequence comes from Willisornis vidua nigrigula, assembly GCA_021164005.1. Lineage (NCBI taxonomy): Eukaryota > Metazoa > Chordata > Aves > Passeriformes > Thamnophilidae > Willisornis > Willisornis vidua. The sequence goes on along the minus strand of JAJPCS010014675.1, from coordinate 26,966 downwards.
GCCCCTGGCCCTGCACAGACACCCCAACAATCCCATCCTGTCCCCGAGAGGATCATCCAAACCCTCCTGGAGCTCTGGCAGCCTCAGGGCTGTGCCCAAACCCTGGGGAGCCTGGTCAGTGCCCACCACCCTCTGGGAGAAGAACCTTTTCCTGAGATCCATCCCAAAACTCCCCTGACACAGCTCCAGGCCATTCCCTGGGTGCTGTCCCTGGTCCCACAGGGCAGAGCTCAGTGCCTGCCCCTCCTGAGGAGTTGTACCTGCAATGAGGTCTCCCCTCAGTCTCCTCCAGTACCCTCAGCTGCTCAAGGCCCTTCCCCACCTTCCCTGCCCTGCTCTGGATGCTAAAGCACTTCCTGGGAAGCTTAATTACTCATCCTAGATCTGCAGAGTATTTCATAACAACTTATTTCCATCCTTCCACCATCAAGAAGGAAACTGCACTAAAAAAATTAATGAAAACTTACCCTGCAAAGGAGGAATTAAAAACATGTGACCTACAGTCCCCCAAAGGTCAAAATCAAACAATGAGAGATTAAATGTTTGGAGGTATCAAGGTGGACACCTGGAAAACTGTCCCTCTTTCTGTCTGCAGGCTGAACCACTCTGCACGTCTTGCACTGATCATGGTGCTGTGTTTGCCCTACTCGACAACCCTGAGCAGTGCAGACAATTCTAATCCAGCTGAGAAAAAGATCATTAACCACTGCCAATTAATTTAAACACTGCCTGGCAGCCCTGAAAAGAACTCTCCTGTGATTCCCTAAAATGGAATCATGGAATTTAGGCTGGAAAAGCCCTCTGAGCTCACAGAGTCCAACCCAGCAGTGCCAAGCCCACCACTGACCACATCCCCAAGTGCCATATCTGTTAAATCCCTCCAGGGCTGGCAGCTCCACCAGTGCCCTGGACACCCCTTTCCATGCAGGAATCTCCTGGAGAAGTTGCTGCAGTGTTTTGCTCTCCAGGATGCAGCCCCACACTGACCTGTCCCTGTTCTTGGTCAGCAGGTTGCGCTCGATGCCCTCCATGAGGTTCTCGAAGCAGAGGTGCATGGCCTGCTGCTTCTCTGGGGGCTGGCTGTTCACTATGCTGTTCCTCAGGTCAGAGAAATACTGGGGAGAGAGGAAAAGGATGGCTTAGTTCCCAGGTGACCTCAGCTTTGGGGCAGCACACACACAACAGGCTCTTGGGAAGAGGGAGGGAACGTGTCACAGCTCCTCAGGCGACTTCTGATGTTCTCTGAGTGGGAGGGAAGTGGATTCCTCAGCTCCAAGGCTGTGCAGGGGAAGGCTGGACACCTTTCCCTTGGCACATGAGCTCTCCAAGGCTTCCCAACCATCTGCTCCTGGGGCATCAGCCAAGCCCTGAATGCCCTGTGGCTGTGACAGCTCCTTTACCTTCTCGTTGAGCAGGATGAGGCCGAGCAGAGGCCTGGACATGGACCACTGGTTCCTGCAGTCCTCGAAGATGATGATGTTCAGCACCGTGGAGAGCATCTGGGAGAGGGAAATGAGGTTTAGAACCAGCCCTGCCCATCCCTGCTCCCTCCTCACCCAGGAGGGTCCAGTGCTGGAGGCCCTACAGGGCTCTGAGTGCCAGGGAATCATGGAATGTGGGTGGGACAGGCCCCTCGAGGCTCTTTGCAAGAGCAGAGAGTGACAGGACAAGGGGGAATGGCTTAAAACTGAAAGACAGTCAGGTTAGATGGGATATTGGGAAGGAATTCCTGGCTGTGAGGGTGGGCAGGCCCTGGCACAGGTTGGGCAGAGAAGCTGTGGCTGCCCCATCCCTGGGAGTGTCCAAGTGTCCCAACCTGGCCTATGGAAGGTGTCCCTGCCCATGGCAGGGGTGGCACTGGATGAGCTTTAATGTCCCTTCAAACCCAAACTATGCTGTGTGTCCAACCATTAACCCACCACATCCTGGGGCAGGAGGAGGAGCTGGAGCCTCCATGAACTGCTGCAGAACTTCCATGAGAGCTGCTGGGGGATTGATTCCTGACACATCCCACCCTGCCCCAAGGCAGGCAGGGAATATTTTCTCATCTTTACTTGAACAAAGTGTTTCAATGCCCTGAGGAGCTTCCTCTTGTCCTTCCCCTGCCTGTCCTTCCACAGCTTCCTTAGGCTAAAGCCTGGACCAAGCCTAGCTGGGCTGGAAGATGCAGTTTTTAGCCTCAGAAAATACAGTTTCTAGCCCCCAAAAAGCCTGCTTTGCTTGGCACCTGATCCACCAGCAAGGGTGGAACCATATTTCAATATTCCCCGTTTCCACGTGGGAGTTGTGCTGACACTTTGACAAGCACTGGGGAGTGAGGCTGGAGAACACCAGAACTGTGTGTTTCTCTTAAAAAAAAAACAACACAAAAGCTCATTTTTGGCTCATCTGAAATGCCAAAATGGTGTTCCTTGCACAGGCACCACCACAGGCTTGGAACCACCCCTATCCCACGAGGAGTGTGTAGGAGAGATGCAATGCCAGTAACCCCCCCTGTTTATTCCAGAACCTGGGGCTGCAGAGCAGGGAGAAAGCAGCCCCTGTGTGACATCATGGTGGGAAAATTCAGGCTGTCTCAGAGAGCTGGGGAGGTTCCAGGGGTTGGGAATTACCTGCTGGATCATCTCGGGGTGCTGCTGCATGATGTGCAGGAAGCGGTCGCTCTCCTGGGTCAGGGGGGTCGTTCTCTTCTTGGTGCTGCGCGACAGTTGCTTGAAGAGATACGTGACAATGTGGTCCAGGCAGGAGCAGCAGCCCGTGCAAACCATGGTGTCTGCAGGACAGGGACAGGGGGGTGTTGGGGGGCTGCTGGAAAGGCTCCCAGGGCACACCAACCTTTACCTGGGGCCTTGAAAGCAAAAACCACCCTGATCCTGAACAGTTGAGGAACTTCCCCCCTGGTGTGAGGCTAAAACAGGCTGGGAGAACTGGGAATGTTCAGCCAGGAGAAGAGGAGGTTCCAGAGTGAACTAATTGTGGCCTTCCAGTGTCTGAAAAGAGCTGGGAGAAAGATGGAGAGGGGCTTTGGACAGGGCCCTGGAGGGACAGGACACAGGGAATGGCTTTCCACTGCCACAGGGTGGGGATAGATGGGAATATTGGGAAGGAATTCCTGGCTGTGAGGGTGGGCAGGCCCTGGCACAGGTTGGGCAGAGAAGCTGTGGCTGCCCCATCCCTGGGAGTGTCCAAGACCAGGCTGGGGCAACCTGGGATAGTGGAAGGTGTCCCTGCCCATGGCAAGGGGTGGAACTGGATGGGCTTTAAGGTCCCTTTCAACCCAAACCATTCCATGATTCCATATAATGACAGGTTAAGGTTGGAAAGGACCAGTGGTGGGGTCACCTGGTCCAACCTCTCCACCCCTTCTCTCCAATATTCCAGCTTTAACAGAGGTGAAACTCCACCTGTTTTCACAGGGTTCATTATCCTGAAACTCTCCACTCAAAGCACCAAAATCCCTCTCCACTTCCAAATCAAATCCCTGAAAACACAACAGAGGGCAGGAGGAATTACCTAGTGCAGTGAGACCTTCTGAAATGGAAGAGAGAATGTACATGATTACATGAGGCTCCAGACTGGCTATAAAGTTCATGTGGTCCTGGGTAAGAACTTCCAGCAAGGAATAGTAGGACTGGCTGAGCTTGGGATAATCCTGCAGGGATAGGAGAGGAGAAAGAGTTTTAAGGCCTCATGGTCACCCTGAAAGCATCAGTTAAAGCTTTTTAGTCCCAACCTCTCATTAAACACCTGGAAAGTGCTGAATCTCCTGGAAAGAACAAACTGATTTCTCTTCCAGCGTATTTATGGGCAAACAGATTTTCCACATTTCCTTTTCCCCCAACAAAACTATTCCAACCAGCAGGTTCCCAACTCTGCTCCATCAAATCATCTTTCCCACTGTTTGCTGTTTTCCCACAGCTGGCTCAGAGGCAGGACTGGCTCTCCAGGTGTCTGTGCCAAGTGTCAGGTCACCCAAAAATCCAACACCTCCATCACAGACCCAGACCCTGTTGGGAGTCCCCCAAAGTGTCCCCAGCTCCAGAGCTCCACAATTCCAGGTTTGGACACTGGTATCCTAAAATCAGGAATGTGTTGAGTGCAGGCAGAGATGGAACAACTCCCTTCAGATCCTGCTAAATAAGACTTGGGAGGAACATGTGCTGCCCACTCTCCTCTCTCTTGGAATGATTGTTGGAATTGCTTCTCCTTGGAGTTGTTCTGCCAAGCAGGACTGTGCTGATGGTTGGCACAGGAGGGCTGGGTGGGGGCAGGACCCTGGGTAGGGGTCTGTCCCTGCCAGGACATCAGGATCTCTGCCCACAGGGAAGCAGAATCCTTCACTCCAGGGAAGTGGTTTTCAGACAGAGGAGCTCCAAGGGAGCTGGAGTGGGACAGGACACAGGGAATGGCTTCCTACTGCCAGAGGGCAGGGACAGATGGGATATTGGGAGGGAATTCCTCCCTGTGAGGGTGGGCAGGGACTGGCACAGGTTGGGCAGAGAAACTGTGGCTGCCCCACCCCTGGGAGTGTCCAAGGCCAGGCTGGAGCAACCTGGGACAGTGGGAGGTGACACTGCCCATGGCAGGGGGTGCAACAAGATGATTTCTAAGGTCCCTTCCAACTCAAATTAGGGGCATTATTTGGGTGGACCTTCACACAGAACCTGCAGCTGCACATTCCAGGAGCTGCCATTCCCTGCTGGCCTGTTCCAGGGGCACGACTTCACTTCTCTCTGTGATTCAAGCACTCCTTTCCCATCTAATCTTCCAGCCCTGCCCTCCCTGGGTGGGATGTTGGGGGGCTGCTGGAAAGGCTCCCAGGGGACACCAACCTTTACCTGGGGCCTTGAAAGCAAAACCCACCCTAATCCTGAGCAGCTACTTCCTCCCTGCTGGGAGGATAAGAAAGGCTGGGAGAATTGGGAATGTTCAGCCTGGAGAAGAGGAAGCTCCAGAATGAACTAATTGTGGCCTTCCAGTGCCTGAAAAGAGCTGGGAGAAAGATGGAGAGGGGCTTTGGAGGGACAGGACACAGTGAATGGCTTCCCCCTGGGTGTTGCCCCCCTGGTGGCAGGTGCAGCTCACCAGGAGGTCGCTGTGGGGGATGGAGAGCAGGAGTTTGATGAAGGTTTGCAGGGCGTTGTCCAGGGCATCGTCCCCGTAGAGCCGGAACACCCCGAAGTTGACGTAGCTCCCGCTCAGCGCTGCCTTCAGCATGGAGAAGCAGATGGAGATCCCCTTGAGCTTCAGGGCATACACCTGATCCTTTGGGACCTCCCCCAGCGTCAGGATACGATTCCCTGTGTGAGCACAGAGGTGGGGTCAGTTTTCCAGCAGCCACATCCAAACCCTTCCCACTCAGGGTGCAGGAAAACTGAAGCAGAGGCATCAGGAGGGGCTGAAGGCACCGAAGGTTTATCCCCCAGGGGGGAGTTAAGGATCCCTAATACCAGTGAGGGATCTACTGGGATCTTCACATGGGATGGAGTGACAGGACAAGGGGAATGGCCCTGAGCTGAAGGGGAAATTTAGATGGGATATTGGGAAGGAATTCCTCCCTGTGAGGGTGATGAGGCCCTGGCACAGGTTATTCCATGGCTGCTCCATCCCTGGGAGTGTCCAAGGCCAGATTGGAGTAACCTGGGATAGTGGAAGGTGTCCCTGCCCATGGCAGGGAGTGGGACTGGATGAACTTTAAGGTCCCTTCCAGCCCAAACCATTCCAGGATTTTACAGAACACAACTGAGTGCAGTTTTGCTGTGGGAACAGGACAGCCCAAGGACAGGAATGTTCTCCATGGAGTCACCCTGGATACTCCAGGGGCTCAGCTGGGCTCCTGCTCCTGTCTGACACTCCTTTCCTTGTTTCCCCCTCCTTGCCTGCCCATCCCACACCTCCAGCAGCACCATCTCCCTGCATCCAAGCATCCAGCCATTTGGCACTGCTGCCATCCCAGGCTGGCTCTTGGGGCTGGCAGTGCCCCAGCCCTGCCTTCCCAAGCCGTGGGGCACTCCAGGGCAGCCCAAGGCTGGATCCCCTCCCTGTGCCACTCACCATAGGTTGTTATCATTTTACTGGTCTCTCGGAAGAGCAGGATCCCATTGGGAGAGGACACATCAAACTGCAGCCTTTGGGATCTGGGGGAAACAGGGAATAATTAGAGCCACATTAAACTCCCCACAGGGCTGGACCAGGCTGGGAGAGCTGGGGGTGTCCAGCCTGGAGAAGGATCCAGGGAGACCTCGGAGTCCCTTCCAGTGTCTGAAGGAGCTCCAAGAGCTGGAGAGGCACTTGGGACAAGGGATGGAGGGACAGGACACAGGGAATGGCTTCCCACTGCCAGAGGGCAGGGATAGATGGGATTTGGGAAGCAATCCCACTTTTGAGGGTGATGAGGGCCTGGCACAGGTTTCCCAGAGAAGCTGTGGCTGCCCCATCCCTGGAAGTGTCCCAGGACAAGCTGGAGCCACCTGGGATAGTGGAAGGTGTCCCTGCCCATGGCAGGGGGTGGCCCTGGATGGTTTTAAGGTCCCTTCCATCCCAAACCATTGGGGTTTCCAAACTGCAGCACAAACACAACTGTGAGTGAAACCAGAGCGGCCACTCCAGGAGCTGCTGGTTCTGGGGCTCCCAGGGATGTTCCCTGATTCCTAGGGAAATTTCCCAGGAAATCCTGGAGCCAGGCAGGACACTTGGGGACAACGGAGCTCTGCTGTCACAGAAGAAAGGGCCTGTATTTCTCAGATGTCAGGAATATTATGGGCTTGAAGCTGGAAATCCTGGCCTGGCAATAGTCCCTGGGATACAGCTCCCAAACACAACCTCTTGGAAGGCCCTGCAGCCCAGCCTGACTGGCTCCTATTCATGGCAGCACCAACAATCCCCAGCTTGGCATTTCTTGCCCTGCAGTGACTCAGTCTGACAACTGAATCACAACAAGCTGTTCAGTTCACCTCTGGAATTAATGCCTGGATGATTTCCAGCAGGGACTGTGCCCCACTGCAAAGATGCATCCTGGCAGGATGGATTCCCAAGAACTCTGCAAGGCCTGTGCCTGAACCTCGTGTTCCTGGAACAGCCAGCCCTTCCCACAGGGTTGTGCTCAGCTGGCTGGGAGCCAGAGCATCATCCTGGCAACCTTCCAGTGCCAGCTTAGACAGCTCCTGAATTATCCCAACAGCACCAGAGATCCCTCTCTGCTGGCAAAAAAGGGCTGAAGCTCTAAAGCAAAGTGGCTGCTACAGAGAACAACATTCATCTGAAACCCAGGTTTTAAAAACAACGTTTTCCTGCCTCCATCTCTGAGTGCTGCCCTTGGAAATGAAAATATCCAGTGGATATTGATTGTGTCTCGGGCTGATGGAGCCGTGGCATCTGATCTGCTGGATTTTCTTCCCTGCTGGAACAATCCCAGTTCCCCCCCTGTCCCCTTGGCAGCTTTTAGAGCATAAATAGATCGAAATAGAGAAAACACAACAGGGCAGCAACACCCACAGGAAGCAACAAACAGACACAAAGGGAATGAGATGAGCTGTAAGGCCCCTTCCAACACAAACCATTCCATGATTTATGGAATCCCAGCCAGCTCTCAGGCTCATACCTGTTATGGACCAGCTCAGCCATGAGTTTGAGGACAGGGGTGGTGCAGGCTGGGTCGTGGTACCAGAGCTCGATGGCTCGCTGCAGGATTGGCATGTAGGATGGGTAACTGCCAGGGCAAAGCTAAGGAATTCTGGGCTTTAAAGAGGGCAAAATTCCTACCAAAAGGCATGTTTTGGGTGCTGCACCCCAGCCTTGCAAAGCAGCTTAATTATAGGGTTAAACAGAGATGCTGCTTGCTGGGGTCTGCCTGATTAATAATAATTATCACAGAAAAATAATGATCATCATAATAAAACTAAATCCACTGAAGGAATTAATTGCACAGACAATTTTTCTGAGACAAAACCAAAAAGGTTTTGAAAGGAAGGGAAGCCACACCTAAAGATCTGTGAGTGCAGACACCTGACCTTCACCAGGCACAGCCAGTCTGGAGCCTGACATTGTGTTCTCTGGGCAGCAAAAGGACACGGATTCCTCACCCAAAGGACACAGATCCCACTGCTCCTGGCTCCAGGGAGCAAGAGGAAATGCTTTTGGTGCTGCTGGGATGCAGCTCATTAAAGCTTTTGTGTTTTATAGGTCACATCTCTTCAGGTCCACTCGGAAAAACCCCAAGAGTTCAGCTCAGAGCAGGTTTCAGGTTCACTTGGTTGCAGACAGACCAAGTCAAATCTATTTCAGGGCTCAGAGAAAGGACACCAAGTACTATAAAAGTGAAGAGAAACCCCAGGCAGGATTTCACAGGGAAAATAGGACATTTGGATGCAGTCAGGCATCCTCTGAGGGATGGGATGGCTCCAGTTTTGGGGAACAGAAGGATACATCCACTCAAACAGCATCATGAAGCTGGTCTTGGCATTGAAGGCAAAGGCAATTCCCCTCAAGTCTCTCACCAAACCTACCAAAGTTCTCTGCAGTGAGAAAGGAAAGATGTTAAAATAAAATACACGGTTGGATCAATCCCTGCCTGGCTCCATTTCCCTCCCTCCCATCCCAACAGCAATTCCTTCCTGTGCTGGGGCCCAATCCCAGCCTGGGCAGTCCTTCCTCTTCAGTGCCAGTGCAGGGACACCACTGGGATAGCTCATTCCCAGCAGAAGGAATGTTGGCAGGGGAGTCTCCCTGCTCCAGCTGATCCCGAGGGATACAGGCCATTCCCACCTCCCCTGGCCCCCAGAAGGGAAGTTCCCATCATTCCAGCTTGTCTTTCAGAGGGGAGAACAGCTCCCACTCTGCACAAGTCACTGCCCTCTCCTGCCTGTCTGAAAACACCCAGGTCCCTAAGGAAAAGAGCAGGAAGAACATGGATAACAGGGAATGTCCCACCCAACTTACTTTTGCCTCCTGTTCATTGAAGGTGTTTGTGCTGAACATCTGGGCCACAGTCTCAAAGGCAGCAGTGAGGGGAAGCATGAACTGCTCATACTGATCCTCATCTTCCCCTGAGAGGGGGAAAAAAACAGGAAATCAGGAGAAAATAAACGGCACATCCCTGTGTCCTGCAGCTCTGCCTGTGCCAGACACTCACACAGAGCCAGAGACACCAGAGGTCTCCAGACACTGATCTGTCACTGCCAAAATCTGACCTACAGATGGCTTAGAACAAACTGTGCCACCTCAGGAAAACACGTGGAAGATCAGGATGGAAAAATTTAGCCCCAGACTTGGTGGCTTTTACTCAGCAACGTGGCATCAAACCCTCTCCTGAGCTTCTTTCCCTTTGCTTTTTCTTATCTCATTTGGGTTTTCCAACTCCAGCATCCCTTCCTGGTGGGGCTCACAGCTCCCTCAACAGCAGAGGGAGCTTCTGGAGCCCAGGATTTTGCTCTGATTCCCAGGAAAAGCCCCCAGCAGTACCTAAATCCACCATGAGCAGCCGCCCCAGGGCAGTGTAGAACGTCGTCCGACACCTCATGTCCGTCAGGTTGGACTGATTGTTAATGCCCAGGAAGGAAAAGTGCTCACTCTGGAAAGGGAAAACACAGCTGGGTTAAAGAGGAAACAGCCTCCAGTGGCACCAGGGCAGCTTTAGGTTGGGTATCAGGAAAAAATTCTTCATGGAAAGGATTGTAAATTGTTGGAACAGTCTGTGGTGGAGTCTCCATGCCTGGAAGTGTCCCAAAAATGTGTGGATGTGGCACCTGAGGGCATGGTTAGTGGTGACCATGGTGGTGCTGGGTGATGGTGGGACTTGATCTTGAAGGGCTTTTCCAGCCTTAACAATTCTGGGAATCACCACCTTGCACAGGCTCCTGTGGCAGGGGCTGAGGTTCCCAATTCCCACCTAATCCCTGGCTGTGCAGGGATGGGAAGCAGCAGGATCCAGGGTTACCTGGAGCCATCCTGGAGCACAGGCCACCAGAGGGCAACAGGGAACAGCAAATCCCAGCGCTGGAATTCCCCAGGCCCAGGTGAACCAGGAAGTCTGGCTTTGCCTTTGGAGCAGAGAAGGAATGTCCCCCTTCACTGAAAGGGACCCTTCAGGCTGCCTTTAACCAGCTCTCTGCAGGCAGATTCCCTGGTTATTCTGCCCACCCTCTCCATGGAAACTGCAATCCCAGACTGAATTCAGCTTCTGGAGCAAAGGCAGGGCGTGGGAATGCCTGAAAAACATCCCCTAACTCCAGTAATGCAGCCCCTCATTGCAGCAGGCAATGAAAACCCTCTGGAGTGGTGCTGGGTGTCCTGATGCTCCAGCACTGGAGAGAATCCTGGAATGGTTTGGGCTGGAGGGACCTTAAGGATCATCTTGTTCCACCCCCTGCCATGGGCAGGGACACTTCCACCAGAAGGTTGCTCTAATCCCTCTCTAACCCGGCCTTGGAAACTCCCAGGGATGGATCTGGATTCAGTGGAGAGCAGAGACCTCCCACATCAGCCCTTGGGGGATGGAAAAGTGCCACAGAATTACAGCCCCTCAAAACTGAACAGAGATGGAACACAGGTCACATTTTCTAGAGGCTCATCCAGTACCTTGGGAGCATCTGGGAGCCAGGAAAACTCCCAAAGGGTGTCCAGGTGTTACATGATCTCACCTGGGCATTGTGTGAGCTGCACAAAGCAGAGGGAAGAGGCTGCTGGGAAGGAAGAGGAGGAGGAGGAGGAGAAGGAGGAGGAGGAGAAGGAGGAGGAGGAGAAGGAGGAGGAGGAGAAGGAGGGGGAG
>JAJPCS010014668.1:19803-43592 GCA_021164005.1 Willisornis vidua nigrigula | reverse complement strand
CAGGGAACATGGCACAGGGAATGTGGTGCCTGAGTATGGTGTGGGAATATGGAACAGGGAACAGGGAACATGGCACAGGGAATGTGGTGCCTGAGTATGGTGTGGGAACATGGAACAGGGAACATGGCACAGGGAATGTGGTGCTGGAGCATGGTGTGGGATCATGGAACAGGGAACATGGCACAGGGAATGTGGTGCCTGAGTATGGTGAGGGAATATGGAACATGGAACAGGGAACATGGCACAGGGAATGTGGTGCCTGAGTATGGTGTGGGAACATGGAACAGGGAACATGGCACAGGGAATGTGGTGCCTGAGTATGGTGTGGGAACATGGAACAGGGAACATGGCACAGGGAATGTGGTGCTGGAGCATGGTGTGGGAACATGGAACAGGGAACATGGCACAGGGAATGTGGTGCTGGAGCATGGTGTGGGATCATGGAACAGGGAACATGGCACAGGGAATGTGGTGCCTGAGTATGGTGTGGGAATATGGAACAGGGAACAGGGAACATGGCACAGGGAATGTGGTGCAGGAGTGTGGTGCTGGAGCACAGTGTGGGATCATGGAACATGGCACAGGGAATGTGGTGCTGGAGCATGGTGTGGGATCATGCAACAGGGAACGTGACACAGGGAATGTGATGCCTGAGTATGGTGTGGGAACATGGAATAGGAAACATGGCACAGGGAATGTGGTGCTGGAGCGTGGTGTGGGATCATGGAACAGGGAACAGGGAACATGGCACAGGGAATGTGGTGTGGAAGCACAGTGCAGGAAGGTGGTTTGGGGAGGGTGGCACAGGGAACGTGGCCCACGGGTCATGTTGTGGGAATGTGGTGCGGGAGCGTGGATAGAGCAGTGCTTGCCTCCCTTGGGGGAGCAGCAGGAGGAGGTTGTTTTGGGGACAGAGCATGTGATTTCCTCCTGGCATCTGCACCGGGCCAGGTTCGCTCTCCGGACACACCAAACAGGTTTGCTGTGTCTCCGGGGAGGTTTGGCACAGCTCCCACCCGCACGGGAGGGATGTCCCCATGTCCCCCCACCCCGTGGTGGAGACGCGAGCCGGGCACTGCACACACGCCCGCCTTCAAAATGGAGCCGCTGACACGGCGAGGAGCATCCTCCTTCCTGCATCCCCCGGGAACGTGTGGGCAGTGCCAGCTCCCTGCAGCCCAGGGAATGGGGCCAGCGGGCCCGGGGGCTGCTAAACCCCTAATCCTCTTAGGGCTCCCTGCTTGTGACGGGCGGCTGGGAGGCTCCGGTGGTACCCGGCTCGGCCGCCTGCAGAGCTGCTCTGCTGCCACAATCTCCAGGCTGGGGTTAACGTGGGGAATGTGGCCCCCTCTTTGCTGGGATGGGGTGGCTGGATCCTCCTCAGGGACCATCCTCGTCCTCAGCCCTACTCTGTTGGTCCCCAACTCCATCACGGGCTGATGTTTATCCTTCTTCCCACTGTGCAGTCTTGAGCAGTCCTCTCCAGAGAACTAAGGAATAATAGATAGGATTAAGGAATAATAGATGAAAATAGGGAATAATAAAAGGAAGGAGGGAATAATACGTGTAAATGTGGAATTATATGTGCAAACGTGGAATAATATGTGCAAATGAGGAATAATTAATGGAAATGAGAAACAATTCATAGAAACAAGGAATAATAAATGGAAATAAGGAATAATAAGGGGAAATAAGGAATAATAAGTGGAAATAAGGAATAGTAATAGAAGCCTGGTGTGTTGTCTCCCCTGGGAAAGGCTCACTGGGGTACAGGTACCATAACTCTTTGGGGTCTGCAGTGTCAGCACTTCTGAGTCTGGGGCTGGGGACAGTCAGGATGGATGCTGTGCTGGGACTGGGGTCTGTGGAGTTGTCTCTTGGGGAAAGATGGGAGCATGGTGGCATCCAACTGGTGCAGCTGGTTTCACCTGTCCCAGCAGCACCTGGCCCAGAGGATCCTGCTGGTTCCCCCACCAACACAATGGGGTGGGCTGGGGGACAGTGGGGACACCTGCCCAGCCACCCTGTGGGGTGTGCAGAGGGAAGTCCCAACCCCTGGTGGATTTTCCTGCTTTTGGTGGTGCAATTTCCTTTAAAAAATGGAAGAAGTCAGGCAGCTGAAGGGAAAACCCTTTCCATGGGTCTGTCAGGTGCCAGAAAGATGACAAGCAGGGGACAGGCAGGAGCAGCCCTTTGTCCCCAGGGTGGCCACAGCTGGCACTGGGTGGGGGGAGTGAGTGACCATCTGCAGCCAAGGGACATGGGTCAGGGTTAATGTTGAAGTCAAGGTCAGGGTCAGGATTAAAGTTAGGGTCAGAGTCAGGGTTTGAGTCAGGATTAGAGTTAAGGTCAAGATTAATGTTAGGGTCAGGGTTAAGGCTTGAGTCAGGATTATAGTTAAGGTAAGGGTTAGGGTTAGGCTTAGGGTTAGAGTCAAGGTTAAGGTCAGGATCAGGATAAGGATCAGAACTGGGTTTATGGTCAGAGAAGGGTCAGGGTCAGGGTCAGAGGTAGGATTAGGATCAGTTGAGGAAGCTGACTGTGTCCTTTCCAAATCCAGTCTGGAGCTCCATGTCCTGGGTGATGTCACGTCCCTTCCCAGCTCCACTTGGATGCTGGGAGCCAGTGGGGACCCCCTGTCTCCCCTGGCAAGAGTGGCAGCCCCCACAGGTGCTGGGGTGCCCAGTCTGTATGCCAGGATTAGCCGGAGCATCCCCACACTCTGCTGAGCCCTGAGCACAGTTTTTATTTTATATTGTATTTTATTTTGGTCATTTCACTAATAGAAAGAGCTGGGGATGCTCATCCCAGCCCAACCACATACTTGGTACCCAGCCTTGGGGAGAATTGTTGTGCCCAGTCTGAAAAGGGCCATAATATTTATCTCCATGGTCTGGAAAAAGGGGAGAGAAATCAATAAGTGGCTGTAAAACATTCTGAGGATGTTTTCTGCAAAGTGCTTTTATTTTTATTTGTGTTTATTTATCCATCCCATCAGGGACTGAGCTGGTGGGAGCTCCACCCCAGGCTCTGAGGGGATGGGATGATGGCATGAGGGTGTTGCCACCCACTCCAGTGGCCCAAACAGCCCTGTGAATTGTCCAGAATTGGCTCAATATGGAGTTTTTTTCCATTGGGATTAAAACAGGCACTTGCAGTGGTGTGCAGAATGGTATGACTGGGTTCCCAAAGGGCACAGTGGGCATGGAGGACACCAGGGATCACGACAGCAGCTTGGAGGGGCTGGAGTTTTCCTGCTAGTCCTTCCTGACCATCCCACCCTGTATCCCCATTCCAGGGTGGCAGCCGTGGCATTTTGGTCTGGATGTCACTTTGGTGGTTCTCAGGGCAGATGTTTTTTCCAGCACCAGGACCTGCACATCAATACAAAGCTTATAAACACCAAGAGCTTCTTCTTGGTGCAGTAAGAACATTCTGCAGGAAATAAGGACATTTTATTCTGCCTGTACCAAATAAGGACAGAGGGAATAAAAGCAGCACCACCTGGGATTTTTCTGATGAGATTTGCAGGAGGGAACAGCACCCTTTAAATAGCTGGGTTTCCCATCTGCACTTCGGGGTGCCAGGGACTCGCTGCCAGCAGACCCCCCTGGGAGTTTTGGCTCTGCCAGCAGTGCCAGCAGCATCCCTGCAGCCTTGGGGATATTTTTATCCTCCTCACAAGGCGGCAGCGCTGACAAACTGGAATATTCATGGAGCGGGCTGAAGGGTTTGTCCCTGCTCCAGCAGCCTCGGGGCCATGAGCTCTGCAGGGGCTTCTCCATGATTTCTAAATCAAGATCAAAGCCTGGTCAGGATTCGACCCTGCAGAGGGGTGTGCCAGGAGCAAAGGGCTTCATACATCCCGTGCTGAAGACACAGAGAGCTCGCAGCTGGGGAAAGGGCAGGACATGAGGAAAAGTGGGGTTTTGCCTTTAAAACTCTGTCCCCCATTTTGCTTTGGTTCCTTTGGTTTTCCCAGCTGTGGGCAGAAGGATGACAGAAAGCTGGACCAGCCTTCCCTGCCTGTTTCATCCAGCTTTTTCAGGCTGGCTCGGCTGAAGGTGGGCAAGCTGCCAGGGGCTGAGCCCTGGCACTGGGACTGCTGGGTGGGCATCACTGCCTTTAGGTGCAGGTCTGGGACATGGGGACTGTCCCACCATGTCACCCCCTGGCAGGACAGACCCAGGCAGCGCTGGAGGAGGCACCGGTGGGGCCGTCTTGCTGCATCTCGCTGGATGTTGCAGTCAGAGTTGTCTCCCTGAGGGATCTGAGCAGCGATTTGAGGATATAAATATTTGATGTTTTGCTTCTTGCCTGCTAAAAAGGCACCGGGAAGAAGGCACAGCTCCGGTTGGGCTTGGCAGATCCTGGTGCTGAACCACTGGACTGGGTGTCCCCAGGGATGTGGTGGCCAGGAGAGCTCAGATGGCAACAGAAGCTGAGCACGGCATGGACCTTGGACCAGCATCCAGTCTGGATTGTGATGCCCCTCTCTTCCAAGGGTTTCCTGGATGACACTCAGGGGGCTTCCTTCTCCCTCTGGCACAAGCAATGGATCCTCAATGCTTTCTCCAAGTTTTGTGCTTGGACCTCACCTCACCAACCTCACCTCTGGGCTCTGGGGGCTTGAGGACCTGGAATTTTTCCCACGGATGCCAGGCAGGTGCAGCAGCACCGGAGGGACATGTGGCAAGAGCAGGATGAGGCGGGCACCATCCCCACACCCACGTGGGATGCAGGACAGACCCGCTCGTGGGAGTTAACGCTGCCAGCACGGGACAGCCTTGGCTGGGTTTTCAGATCTTCTGCACTCAGCCATGAGGTTATTTTTAGGCTGGAGCAAGGAGAAATCAGGAGAATCAGCATTGGTAATTAAATAGTGATTAAATATTTATGGACAGACTGGAGGGATGATTGGCCATGGATGGGGTGAAAGGGGTATTTTGGGCAAGAAGGGTGGACAAGAGGGTCCTCAAGGCATCACAGACATGCTCTGCCTCTGGAGATACACCCGTGCTCCTGCTGTCCCCATGCCAGGTGAAGCACTGCCCACCAGCCAGGCATGATGCTTTTCCCATTCAGAGATAATGTTGCTGTGAAATCCTTGTTGTGCTTGGAGTTTTGCTGGCTCAGGGTCAAATACAAGGCCAGCAGCTCCTTGCCTTGGGTGGCTGGAGCATCAGAGAGGGACAGTGGTGGGGACATGGGGTGAGTGCTGGAGATGGATGGTCCAGCCAGAAGGAATTGTCTGGCATCAGCAGATGCTCCAGGGAAGCACTGACTGCTGTACCTCCCCAGGTCAAGACACTGGAAAGTCATGTATTTATGTGGGAATCAACCTAATTTGCTTGATTAGTGTTGATTTCTGCTGGCAGCAATTAGTTTTTGCAGAAGCAAAAGCCTGACCACACAGTGGCTGCATCCCCCGCTCGTTTGCTCTGACTCTCAGTATTAATTGTCCTTTTTCTCCCAGCTGCTTGCAGGGACTGAGTGTGGATCTGGCTGAGGAGTGCCTGGGTTTGTGCTGGGAAAAACAGCTCTGAGGTGGAAATCTGGAGAGGAAGGGGAGGAGCAGGCTTTTATTTACTGAAAGGAAAGAGGAAAGAAAGCCTTGAGAGCTGGTGATGCTCCAAGGGATGCTCCCACAGGATGCAGGAATCTCAGAGCATGAAGTTCTGGGGGATTAGGGACCAGCCAGGGAAATGGGGAGTCCCTGCACCCCTCCTTTGGGTGCTGTTCTTTGTTCAGAACACCTTGCATGGTCAAAACCCACTGTCTCTGGTTCCCTGAGGAAGTCATGACTCAGCTCAGGAGCACTGGGGACTCACCCTGTGAGACATGGAGATGGAAATATCCATGTGAAAATAAAGGGGTGTAAAGCATTTCCCAGAGCTGATCCTGGCTTAAACTGGTTCTTAGAGAAGATGTTTTGCTGGTGCCACCAGTTGACTGCTCTGATGGTTGGGAGGTCCAGCTACTGGATCACTCCTTCCTACACTCCAGACCCTTGAGGATTGTTCAAGGTCTGGTTTTGAGATAGGCACAGATGGGCCCTGAACCCTGCCAGGGTGTGAGGAAGGGGGACTGATGTACCCCAGGATATGGGAGTCTATGTCCCTCTGTTCCCCTTTGGGGCTCTGCAACCCCCAGGAATTCTTCTGATAGTGATTTGGGAAGGAAATGGGTTTGTGCAGGCAGGAGCTCAGCTGTGGGCAGGTCCTGGGATCCCCTGGGATTGGGATGATGGTCAGCCCATGGCAGAGGTGGAATTCAGGGATCTATGTGACCCCTCGGGCAGCTGCATCCCTGCTCTGCTCTGGCTGCTTGTATAGGGGCAGGAATGAGGCACAGAGTGGGCTGGGATGGACTGGGAGGACTGGAGAGGAATGGGAGGGGTGCGAGGAGGGGCTGGGGGGAATGGCATGAGCTGGGGAATGTGCTGGGAACAGGCTGGAGGTGTGCTGGGGATGGACTGGGGGATGCCAGATTTGGATGGAGGGTGGTGGGGATGGATGGGGAGCTGCTGGGTATAGACTGGGTGGGTGCTGGGGAGGAACTGGGGGGTGCTGGGGGTGGACTGAAGGATGCCAGGAAGGGATGGAGGATGATGAGGATGGATGAGCAGCTCCTGGGGTAGACTGGTGGGATTCTGGGGAGCAACTGGAGTATGCTGAGGATGGACTGGAGGATGCCAGGAAGGGCTGAGGGTTGTTGGGGAATGTCTTTGTAGGGTGCTGTGGCAGAACTGAGAGGTGCTGGGGATGGGTTTGGATGTGCCTGGAGGGGCTGGGCGTTTCCTTGGTTGGGAGCAAGATGCCAGGCTGGAGCAGGGAGAGCATCTCTGCTGGAGCCAGAGATGTTTCTCAGCATCAGTCACATCCAGACTGGTTCCTCTTGACGCTGTTGGTGGGTTTCTGCAGGGCTGCAGTTTCAGAACCTTTGTGCTTTGGTCTGAACTCACCTCTGGAGAGTAAACCAAAGCTCAGGCTTCTGAATCCAGAGGGTTTGGGTGAGTATTTCTCCCTAGGGGTGAGAAGCCAAGGCAAGAGAATTTGTGGAAGGCACAGGAACCCTCACCCATCCTTGAGTGAGGCATTGGTTGGAGCACAATATGGGAGGCAGAAGAAAGCACAAACCAGGGTTTGTTGAGCTGAGTGAAGATGCTCAGGGCTGTGAAGATGCTCAGGGCTGAGCCTGCTGGGGATGCTTTGCCAAAATCCTCAGGGTGATGCTGCCATCCCACTGCTCCAGAAAATGCCACTGGGTGCCTCAGGGAAATCTCTGGATACCAGGGAGGTGGCACTGGGATCTTCTTGATCATCTCTGACCAACAACAAGGGCTCAGCACCTACAAAATACCCTCCAAGGTGGGCAGGATGGAGCCAGGGGTGTGCAGCACAGTCTCCATTTCCCCAGCTGCTCCCAGGCAGGGTGTGCCTTTGCCTCCAAGTGTCACTGCCTTCAGGCTCCCAGGATGGCTCATAACACCATATAAGCTCCTGTAAAACCGCATTAACTTTGGGCTGAGACTTCGGAAACGTAACGGATATAAATGGATTTTTTCCTGGAGGCATTAGCAGCGTGGAGCTGGAGTGCAGTGCCATGCTGGAGGAGTGGGATGATGTTAATTTGTAGTTTTTACACATAAAATCTCCACGTGGAGCTTGGGCTGAGCGTGTTGGGCTTTTGGAGGTGCCACTCTGTTCTTGTGCTGCTGAATAAGATTTGTAGGTTCTGGAGTGCTGCCAGCAAGACAAGGATAGAGACTTGCTCTGGGGGGAATTATTTGTTATTTTTGGTGTATCCCAGCACCAGGCTTTGCAGCCAGAGCTCTTTGTGGTGCCTGCTGGTGGCATCACCTGTAGGATCCAGGTGGCCCGGGGAAGGAGACTTGTTGCCTGTTTTGGCTGTGGAAAACCACTCTGTGATGGCTCCTAGAGCCGTGTTTTACCCCCCTGTGCACGCCAAGGTGTGTGAGCAGGGAGATGCCTGGCTCTGGATAGTGGTCCCCAGCACTGGCAGGATGTGGGACCCAGTTTCCAGTGCCATGACTAAGCCCCATCCACTGCAGCCCTGCCACATGCCCACTGGTGGCTGTGGTGTGTCCCCAGGGCCCCGCAGAGACCCCAGTCCTCATCACAAGCAGGAGGGCAGGGGAAAGGTCCCACAGATACCAAAACAAGGCAGGGAAACCCAGTCTCCTGCTGTGTGCCCATTGCTCTGCCACGGCCCTGGGCAGCTGTGCTGAGCAGCTCCAACAGCCTCTTTGCTTATTCCCATCCATAAAATGCTGCAGCCTGTTTTTCCCCCTTTTTAATGCCAACTTAATCATTGGCAGGCTCCTCTCCCTCCCTGAGCATCCCAGAATGTGCAGGGCTGGCATGGGGGGCTGTGCCAGGGGGTTGCTCTCCATTGAAGCCACTGGGATTTCTCACACTGAGGATGTGCTTAAGAGCAGATCAAGGCCAGATTTTTGTTATTCTGTTTGAAACATTTTTTCTGCTCCCCCAATACACCTCAGAGTGTGGCACCGGTTGGTTTGTGGCTGCTGGAAGAGACATCTGCCAGTGCAGGACCATGGGATGTGCAAATCCCATCCACCAGCCTGGCTGGAAGAGGAGAAAACACATGAAAAAAAATCATTTTTTATTTTAAAGCTTAGAAAGGATTGCTGGGCTGCCAAGGGAGCAGCAGCAGTGCCTGCCTGTGGCTGTGCAGCACTCACCTGACTCGCTGCCTCCTCCCACTCCTTTGGGTTGCTAAATATATCCTGAGCCGGGCGGGGGAGCAGCAACGGCCCTTCTGTCTGTGCCGGTGGATATTTGCTGCTTTTTCCCCTGTTTGTGCTACTTCTGTGGTGTTTCCAACCCTGTCTAAATCGAGTGAAGGTGATTTGCAGAAGAGGAGGAGAAGTTGATTAGTTCTTGCTCCCGGCGGGCAGCGCATCACTCAGCGCTTCTTACAGATGTTCTAATGTGCTCATTTAAATCCTTTTTTTCCAATTAAAACAAATAATTAACATGCTGGGACAGCGTTCATAAACAAAGCAGATTTAATGCAGTTGATTTGGTGAAGCCCTGGCACAGGTTGGGCAGAGAAGCTGTGGCTGCCCCATCCCTGGAAGTGTCTAAGGCCAGGTTGGACAGGGCTTGGAGCAACCTGTGCTGGTGGAAGGTGCCCCTGCCAAGATAAGCTTTAAGGTCCCTTCCAACTCAAACCATTCTGGAATTCTGTGGTTTGCACTTTCTGAAAGGCTTTGGTGGTTGTATTTGTGGATGAGCCGCTGCCATCCTGGGCTCCCTCTCTGAATCTTGCTCTGCCTCTACTTGCTCCTTATTTCCACCGTTTCAATACTTCCTTCCATCTCTCCAAGCTGAGAAACCAGCTTGGATGGCCAAAAGAGACCAGGGCTCAGGAAATAAAGGTGTTTTTCAAAGGATGAAAGCAGCAAGCTTTCACTGTTCGTTAACGAATCTTTAGGGACTAATTGGCTGAATCACAGCTCTGCCTCAGCACATCTTGACAGAGTTCATTTTTCCAAGCGAGATGATGCATCGACATTGCTAAAAACCCTGGGAAAACGAATAAATGATGCGGAGTGTGATGGTTTAAATGAGCCTGAGCAGATGTGGTGAGGAGCAGCCACGGGCTCGGCAGGCAGGATGCTGCGGGTCCATGCGAGGACGAGGGTGGTGGGTTTGTGTCTCCTGCATCCCCAGTGCTCCTTGCTAGCAAAGACAGCGGCTGACACGAGCTGTGGAGCGGTAAATCCATCTCCAGTGAGCAGCAGGAAGGGTTCTGGCGAGGCCCCGGGCAGCAACTGCCACCTCCCATCCAGTTGCTGCGTTGGTCAGAGGAGGCTCAGTCGTGCGGACGGGCTGAGTCCTTGGAATCCTCAGTGCTGAGGGTGTGCAGAGCCCAGGGAGCTTCTGTGCTGTGTAGACACACCACCTCCCTCTGCAGCACTGCCTGCTTCCTTCTGGGAATTTAGCATCCCTGTTTTGCTGGGGATGATGGAAAAATAAGTGGGAGATCAGCAGTGGACCCTAAATGGTGAGGTACATGGCAGTGAGACACAAAGAGGTCCTTTCCAACCCAAATCATTCTGTGATTCTGTTATTTACACTTTCTAAAAAGGCTTTGGATGTGATTCCTTTGCTCATTTAGGAGACGAGCCAATGGCTGATGAGGTCAGAGGTCCTTTAATCACACCTGAGTCCCAATGGAGAAGCACATTCCAGGGTACATGGTGTGCAGCCAGACACTGCCACGTGTGCCAGACCCCTCACCAATGCTTTATCTTCTTTCTTGTCTTGCAGAGCCGAGAAGACTGAAGTGTTGAGTGAAGATCTCCTGCAGGTGAGGTCCTCTGTGACTGGTCTGACCCATTCCCAGGGTGTCCATGGGTGCCTGGGCACCCACCTGTGTCTGCTGGATGTGCCAGCAGCTCCGTGTCGGTCAGCGCCGCAGCATCTCACAGGAATGAGATGGGTTGGGAGGAGGAGGAGGGGGTTGGGAGCATGGGAAGCATCAGTGTCTCCCTCCCACGTGCCTCCTGGCCATTTCCCAGCCTGGTTTCCAGGTCAGCTGGAGTCGGATCCAGTCTTGTCTCTGCCAGGATGGCAACCTGATCCAGCCTGCCAGATTGTGGGCGCCTGCTGCTCTGTATCCTGCCCTGGGAAAGGGGCATGTGACAGCAGGGGATGGTTCCCAAAGCTGATGGGTTGGGTGACTTCAGCAAAACAGCCTGAGCCAAGCCCCTCCCATGGTGCCTTGGAGCATTGGATGTGATGCTCAGGTCATGTCTCTTGGCTTCCTGCACTCCCTGGGATGGGAGGTGGCTGGGAAAGTACCAGCAAAAGGACGTGAACTCACAGGTCCATCACCAAATTCCTAGAATCATAGAGTGGTTTGGTTTGGGACCTTAAAGCTCATCTTGTTCCACCCCCTTGCCATGGGCAAGGACACCTCCCACCAGCCCAGGTTGCTCCAAGCCCCGTCCAGCCTGTCCTTGGACACTTCCAGGAATGGGGCAGCCACAGCTTCTCTGGGCAACCTGTGCCAGGGCCTGCCCACCCTCACAGGGAAGAATTTCTTCCCAGTATTCCATCTAACCCAGCCCTCTGTCAGTGTGAATCATCCCCCCTTTTCCTGTCACTCCAGACCCTTGTCCAAAGTTCCTCTCCAGCTCTCTTGGAGCCTCTTTAGGCATTGGAAGGGGCTTGAAGGTCTCACTGGAGCCTTCTCTTCTCCAGCCCTCGGAGCATCTCTGGCTCTGACAATGTCACATGGGAGATTCTTACATCTTTTGGAGATACTTCAGTGGGGAGGGTGGTCGGTGTCACCTTGTCCAGGTGTCTCCCAATGGACCAGTCTTGTTTGCAGAGATCTTCATCTAATTGACTCCGGTTTGGCTTACCTAAATGGGTGCACACCCACATGACCATCATACCCCTTCTTTCCAACATATACACAAACATGTATATACATATATGTAATTTATATAATTTTAATATATAGAACTTTATATATATACATGTCCATGTATAGGTTAAAAGGAACATGTAGATATTGAAAGGAGGACAGAGGCTGCTCTACCTCAGTCAGGCATCCTGAAAATATATTGGTTTTAAAATATATATAATATTTTAAATATTCTTACATATAGTATTTATCATTAGTATATATATTACTACAGTGATGGAAAACAGCTCAGCCTGAGTGCCAGGCTCCTGTGAGGTGCCTTAGGGACTTGCTGGAGACTCAGACAGGGAATATTTCTTTTTCTCCCCCTGTATCATTTTCCAAGATTTTGAACTTTAGAGACTGTTTCTCTTTTTCCACATTCTTTCCCCAGACTTTGAGCTTTCCATGTTTTCCCTGCATCTCTCAGCTTTGGTTTTCAGCAGATCTTAGTTTCTTGTATTTGATGGCTCATCTTGCTGAGTTTGGGAATGAATTGCTTAATTTAATTGATTGAGAGGCAAATAAGGTGATTTCCAGCCCCAGGTGAGACTATTGGCCAGTTTGTGGCAGGGCTTGGCTGGGGATGGACACTGGGGGTGCTCCAGGTCCAGCCCCCAGCCATCTCCAGGGGTGAGATGGGGTAGCAACACCTCTGCTGTGGGTTGGGTTTGGTCTGTGGCACTGCTGCATCCAGGACAGATGCAATTCAAATCACTGGGGTGGAAAAGCAGGGAGTGCCCTGTGTCCCTGCACGGCGGGTGTGGGACCAGGAGGAGTACCCAGGTGATGGTGCCCCCGCAGGTGGAGAAGCGCCTGGAGCTGGTGAAGCAGGTGTCCCACAGCACCCACAAGAAGCTGACGGCATGTCTGCAGGGCCAGCAGGGCGTGGACGCCGACAAGCGCTCGGTGAGAGGTGCCAGGGCCCAGAGGGCTCGGGGGGCATCGGGGTGCCAGGACCAGCGCGGTGGCAACACAGCCCCTCTCTTTGCAGAAGAAGCTGCCGCTGACAACACTGGCCCAGTGCTTGATGGAGGGCTCAGCTGTGCTGGGAGACGACTCCCTGCTGGGGTAAGGGGGGCTGAGTCTCCCCCAGTGCTCTGACACTGCTGGGGGGGTGGTGCTGGGGTGCTGCTGCCCGGAATTGCTGCTGTTCCTTATCTGCTGGATAGCTGAGAGGGTTTTACAGCAGTGTCAGAGGGCTGGGATGCTCCTGTCATCTTGGTAGTGCAGGGGGTTCCTTTAGTCTTCTCCTTGTCATGACTGCAGTCCTTTGGTCATGCAGTGTACAATGCAAACTGTGTGTGGATATGTATCTTAAGTAACTTAATGTATCTATACCTTAAGAAACTGTGCACATGTATGTATATAATTCTTGAAGTCCATACCATTTCAGATTATAAATGGTACCACATTTAGGGAATGAGATTTCCTGACACCCATGGTGCCCATGGTCCCCCTCCCTCCAGCCTCCTGCCAAGGACATGCTGCCCCTCCCCACTGCTCAGACCCCCGGGGGTGTTGGGTGCCCTTTGCCCACCCCCTGTGTGCAGGACAGCCCCCCTCCCCTGCCCCCAGCCCCGTGGTGCCCAGCTGTGCCCAGCTGTGCCGGTGTCCCTGCAGGAAGATGCTGCGGCTGTGCGGGGAGGCTGAAGACAAGCTGGCACAGGAGCTCATCCACTTCGAGCTGCAGGTGGAGAGGGATGTCATCGAGCCCCTCTTTGTGCTGGCTGAGGTGAGCACTGGGGGGGTGTCACTTGGTTGTGGTGTCACGTCTGAATGGGGAAGGCACCACTCTGGCTGCTCGTTTGGTTCCTGGTCCCTGGAGCCAGACTGGTGCTGGAGTGTGTCCTGCTGGGGACCTTCACCTGCTCCAACTGTTCTTCCTCCTTTCCACCTTTCCCGAGGCAGTGGGTTAACGTTGTTATTTCAGACCCATTTTTCCCAGCGTCAGACACTTATTGGTGTTTGGCTTTTTTTGCCCCCTACATTTCCACCCTGCTGCCAACTTTGTTTTTCTATTTTACTCAATGCTTTTTTTCCCCTTTTTACATCCAGAAAAGCATCCTGGACTTGGTTATGATTTTGTCTTTCCCAGCAGAAACAGGAGCTTTGTGGTGCTCCTGGTGTCCAGGGCTTTCAGCTGTTACCAAATCCTTTGGGAAGTGGTGTCCATACATGGGAGGCTTTGCACTGTCATCCCCAAAAGCCCTTTTCCTTCCCTCATCCAGCTCCCCAGGGCAGGAAGCTTTGACCCCCTAAGGATGTTCCTCTTGGGTTCTACAGCTGGGCTGTCAAGGTGTGTCACAGTCCAGGTGGGAACACAGAGGAAGGATGAGCTGTGCCTCCTCCCTGATGATGATGATGGTGATGATGATAAAAAAGTAGCTGCATCCTTATCTGCCCACCTTGCCATAGCCCAAACCCCCAGTGTGTGACCCATCCCTGGACACTTCTCTAGGGATATTTAATCTCCTCCCATTCCTGTGTGTTGCTGCAGGTAGAAATCCCAAATATCCAGAAGCAGAGGAAGCACTTGGCAAAGCTCGTGCTGGACATGGACTCCTCCAGGACACGGTAGGAGGTGGCTTCAAATGCTTTCTGCAAAATAAGAATCCCCAAGCCATGGGTAACTCCAGGGAGAGCAGGTCTGGACTCCTGGCACTGCAGTTCCCTTGGGTCAATCAGTCTCTGCTGTGTCACTGTGTGCCTTGAAGTCAAGCTCTGCAGTGAGCCACCACTTCTGCTCCTGTCTGCAGAATCCATGGATTCCTTTTCCTTGCCTGCCCTCTGCAGCAAAAGAGTATTTTTTTCTGGCACAAATCTGTATTTTTTTCCCTCTTTTCCCTGTCTTGGTGATTTCTTATGTGTTGGCAAAGAGCTGGGTGCTCCTGCCAATGCAGAGTGGCACTGGAAGAGCTGGGATGACTCTTGGGATTGTCCTGTGGCACTGTTGAGTTGTCCAAGCCCCCCACTTCACAGCATGTCCTGGGGAGAGGTTTGAGAGGTGTCCCTTCCTCCCTCCTCCCATCTGGATGAAGCTCATTATCCTTCTGAAAATAATTTCTTCATTAGAGCCCAGAGTATACAGCTGTGGGGATGGGGATGGTTGGGGTTGGGCGTTGATGCTGCATCCCAGTTGGACTGGGATCATCTCTGTGGTGCTCAGCCCTGGAGACCATGGTGGGCTTGGCTGAGGGGGGTCCCTGGGCTGCCCTCCAAGTCTGCTGGGATGTGCCCACTGCTCCACACTGGTCCCTGTCCCTCTCTGTGACAGCTCTGCCCTCTCCATAGGTGGCAACAGTCCATGAAGTCCTCGGGCCTGGCCAGCAACCTGCAACCCTCGGGAGCCAAAGCTGATGCTCTCAGGGAGGAGATGGAGGAGGCAGCCAACAGAGTGGAGATCTGCAGGGTACCCAGGGCTCCTGGGGGGATCAATCCTTGCTGGGGGAAATGACCATGGTGTCCCAGGAAACCTGCAGCCTCTCCTCTTACCCTGCTCTGCATCTTTTCTTACCCCACTGCCTGTGCTAAACCTTCCTCTGGCTGGTCCCCATCCCCAACACAGCCCAGTGGCAGTGGGTGATGCTCACCAGCCAAGCAGGACATCCCCAGTTCCTCTGTCCCCATCCTCCTTATCCCAGTGGAGCTGTAGAGCATCCCATTCCCAGGGGATCTGTCCTGGCAGGAGTCAGGGAGCTCAGCACTGAGCACACCCAGCCCCACCACAGAGTCCTGCTGTTAAAGACATTTCTCTGCCTTCTCTGCTGGATTTATTTCCCACAATGTTCAAGCCCTAAGAGGGACTTGAACCCTGTTCTGTGGGTTAAGAGAGACTCAGATCCCTCTTCTGTGTGCACCTTGTGAGTGTCTTGGACCCCCTGCACCTTGCACTGCCCCAGGCTGAGCACTATAAACAAGCTGCCAGTCTCCCCAACACTAGAAGGGTCTCAAACCCAAGGATCTTCACCAAACCTGCTCAGGGAATTTCAACACTCACCCTTTGGTGCCTCCCACTCTGTAGGTCCCAGGTGAGCTCACCCACACTGGCAGTTGGATGTTTGGAGGCTGGAAGTTCTGAAGGTGGTCACCTGGGGTCCCACCTGGGTCACCAAACTATTAGACATTTCTGTCTTTTGTATTTCCCACAGAAGAGTCTCAGACATCCAATTCAAAGAAAAAATAGTTTAATAATTGAGTGGTACAGCTGTGGGAACAACTCCATCTGGTGGAGCTGTTCAGGGACCCTGAACAAACACAACTGTGGCCTTTTTACCCATTTGGTTGATGTCCCCGCTGTCCCTGTGCTCACAGCTCTTGGTCTTCTGGTGATCTTTGGTCTGGGGTCCTCTAACACCTTGTTGGATTCTCTCACCATGTCCACACAGACAGGACAATAACTGTTCTTACCTTCTGGCTGGTGTAACTCAGTTGCAAGCTTGATTTATGTTTACCCTGTACCTTATCTCTACCAAGGTCTCACCCCTTATCTGTTGCTGGTTCTTGAAGGTCTTTTCCCTTGAATCCTCTTATCTGGTGGGATAAGTGGATCCAGTCTGCATTTCCTCCCCTGCTCCTCACACTAAGTTCACTCACACTAAGCTCTGAGCAGGACCCACTGTGAGCAAGTTACAACAGAACTGAACCCTCAGCAGTCACACAGTAATTTCTAATATTCTATAAATAAGCTTAATTTAATCCCCAACACCTGCAGGAAGTGCTGGCATGTGCCAGCCCACCATCCTACAACATCATGATCCTCCTCAGCTGATCATGCTGGATGGGAGAAGTGTCCAAGCAAGGGAACACTGATGCCAGCAGCACTGTCATGGGCTGTGGCATTCAGTGACAAAACTCACTGCAAGTTTTGTGTGAATTTAAATTCCCCTGGGGCAGAAAATGCCAAAGGCTGCTAAACCCAGTGCTGTGATGTTGGGCAGGGTTGAGGCAGGAAATGGAGATGGATGAGTGTCTCAAATCCTGACTCTGTTCTCCAGGGACACAAACAGAACCCACACGCTTTGAAATACAAACTTGTTCTGTTTCCCCTCATCTTGGGCCATCACAGCCCCCCACACACGTAGCAATTTCCAGCAAACAAGTGCAGCCAGGAAATCCTCCAGTATATTCACTGTAGATGGATGTAGGTGGATGTTGCAACCAGAATATATTTTAAAGCCCTGATGGTTTTCCTCCAGTTCAGTTATCCCAGGGGATTCTGAGGAAGGAGTAATTCTGGAAATGGAAAAGTCTGTTTTGTGAGCATGAAATTTTCATGGTGCTGGAAAATTGTGGGCTCTGGAAGGAGGTGGGAGGGTGAGGCAGGAGGGGTGTGTGTGGTGGCAGAGAGCAAATCCCCGTGGTACTGCCTTATACTCAACATCCCAAGCACATCTCGAGCAAGTGCTGCACTGTGCCATGTTGACCCCTGGTGTGACCAAGCTGTTCCCTCCTGGTGACCTCCAAAGGTGCCATCAGGGCAGCACGAGTGAGATGGTGACTAATTCTCTGCTCTCTGCAGGACCAGCTCTCGGCTGACATGTACAATTTCGTGGCCAAAGAAGTAGACTATGCAAACTATTTCCAAACTGTAAGTGCCACCCATCCCCACGGGAGTCCCTGTCCCCAGCCACAGGGGTGACTGCTGGTGCTGTGTCTCCGCAGCTGATCGAGGTGCAGGCAGAGTACCATCGGAAGTCCTTGGCTCTTCTGCAGAATGTCCTGCCCCAGATCAAAGCCCAGCAGGGTAAGAGCCCCCGGGGTCTGTCCCAGTCCCACATGTGACACTGAGGCCCCCGTGTCAGGCCAACACCAGGCAGGGCTTTGCCATGGAATGAACTGGCTCTGGTGAGACCCTGCAGTGTTGTGGCTGAGCATCCTCCCTTTGTCCTGTCTGCATCCCACCTGCCCCCATGCTGGGGAGGCCATCCCATCCCTATCCCACTTGGCCGTGGGATGCGGGATCCATCCAGCTTCATGGCAAAGGGGAACCTGGCTGATTATGGCACTGGTTGCCCAGAGAAGCCGTGGCTGTCCCATCCCTCCAAGTGTTCAAGGCCAGGTTGGACAGGGCTTGGAGACACCTGGTCTAGTGGAAAGTGTCTCTGCTCATGGTGGGAGGGAGGAACTAGATGATCTTTGCGGTCTCTTCCACCCCAAACCATTCTGGGATTCTGATTCTGTGGAAATCTCCATTGAGCACAGCACTGGAAGTGGGAACCCAGTGCCGAGGGGAGGCTTGGACTGTCACTCTGTGGTGTGCAGCCTCCATAGGCACTGTGCTGGGAGCCCAAAGTTGGGGTGAGACCCAGTTGATGGCCCTAGGAGCAGTTTCTTCACAAGACAAATCTCAGGGTCCTGCCATCACTGCAATGGAGCAGGGAATGACTGGCAGGGTTTTTCTCTCCTTCCCACTAAGCGTTCCTGCCTCTAACTGTGATGGAACAAGGGGGAAAATATTGCAAAGCTTTGCCTGTTGTTCCCCCCTCACTGAAAGTGTTATCCAGCACCTTTGAAATGTCCCATGTGATGACTGGAAAACATTTCCTTGGATTTTATACTTAAAAAGCACTTCCTGAGCCACCCAGAACAGAGGGTCAGGGTCCTGTTCTTTTAGCATCACCCAAACATAATATTTTGCTATCAAAGCAGTGATCCAAGAGCCTTTCAGAGAGGGGATGCTGAATCCAGCACCGTCCTCCTCATCCTGTCACCCCCTTTGCCCATCACAGAGGCATGGATGGAGAAGCCTTCCTTTGGGAAGCCCTTGGAGGAGCACCTGGCCGTCAGCGGGCGGGAGATCGCCTTCCCCGTGGAGGCGTGTGTGACCATGCTGCTGGAGTGTGGGATGCAGGAGGAGGTGGGTCCTTTGTCCAACCACATTGGTGGGCACCATGAATGGGGTCATGTGTGCCTCTGGGGCAGGGACAAGGAGTGAGGGGCTCTGAGGACACCCCCAGCCCCACAGCTTGTCTGATGCTCTCCCATGGCCTCTGCCAAGGGTCTCTTCCGAGTGGCTCCCTCAGCCTCCAAGTTGAAGAAGCTCAAGGCAGCCCTGGACTGCTGCGTGGTGGACGTGCAGGAGTACTCAGCTGACCCTCATGCCATCGCAGGTGGGGGCTCCTCGGGGCAGGGAGGTTGATGGTTTAGGGGGTGGCTCATCCAGGCACCCACTATGGGCACCCAGAGGATGGATCAGTGGCACAGAGTCTGGTTGGAGGCCAGGAACTAGTAGTGTAGTCCAGTGGTTGATACTGTCTGATTTTGTTTAATATCTTTCTTAATGAATACCCTGGTCAATGGGGCAGAGTGCACCCTCAGTGAGTTGGCAGATGACACAACCTGGGGACAGTGGCTGCCCCAGAGTTGTGCTGCCATCCAGAGGGACCTGGACAGGCTGGAGATGGGCAGAGAGAGACCTGGGGAAGTCCAGCATTGATTAGGACGTTGATTAGGAGACATTGATTAGGAGAGATTCTGCAGGAGCAGGGAGCAGTCAGGAAGATTCATGTTAACATCAAACTTCTCATCTTCTCTGCCTCTTCTGGGGAGAATTCACTCCCCAAGCACAGATCCAAACCTCCAGGGCTGCAGATAAGCATTAGTTGGATTTCAGTGCCAGTCTCTGCTCCCCTCTAGGGCCAAGCACTCCAGCAGGCACAGGATTGAACCCTGGTTTCCCAATGGCAACCTGTTCCCAGAAAAAGATGCTATGAATGCTCTAAGCCAAAACAAATAATGGAGACCTGGAAGAATGCCTGATGGAGGGAATTAGAGAGGTGCCAGGAGGGGCTGATGGGTGTGGCAAGGTGGTTGCTGGAGGTCAGGGGGTGCTACAGGCTCCATCAAGCCAGGGAGACTAGTGGGTGCTCTGGGATCTGGTGGGTGGGAAGGTTGGGAGGGATGGCAGTCAAAATGCCCAGGAGCAAAACCACTTGGTGCCCAACAGCTGGTGCCACCCGCAGTGCCAATCCCTGTGTCCCCTGTGTGCCACAGGAGCCCTCAAGTCCTACCTGCGAGAGCTGCCGGAGCCCCTCATGACCTTTGAGCTGTATGAGGAGTGGATCCAGGCCTCCAAGTGAGTCTGGGGCATCTCCCCATTCCTCTGTGACACAAGTGGTGGCATCCCAGTTCCCCATGGGTAGTTTGGAGGCTGTGAGTTATTTCTGACATGGCTCACAACATTTGGGATGTTTCCCCTGAGGTCTGAGAGCCAGGAGGTGGGGAGAGACCAATCTCCATTGGAAAGGTTTCATTCTCCTTTTGGCCAAGTTTTGGGGGTTAATTTACTTGCATACTGTTGGTGGTGGCCCAAGGGTCTCTCAGGGTCCCAAAGGCAGGGATGGAGGGGTCCAAAGCCTCAGGTGGGGTGGGAATGAGGGATAACACTCTCTCCCACCTCTTCACAGCATCCCAGAGCAGGAGAAGCGGCTCCAAGCTCTTTGGAATGCCTGTGAGAAGCTGCCCAAAGCCAACTACAACAACATCAGGTAAGCCTGAGGCCAGCAGGACACAGGGAGGGGACAGAGAGAGTGTGATCAATACACTGGCATGTTTTGGATCTGCCCTCCAGGTACGTGATTAAATTCCTGGCCAAACTGACCGAGTACCAGGACATGAATAAAATGACGCCAAGCAACGTGGCCATCGTGCTGGGGCCCAACCTCCTCTGGCCGCAGGCAGAAGGGTGAGGATGCTGGTGAAGGGGCTGAGGGGGAAACTGGGGCCAAAATCCCCCTGGAAACAAGGCTGGACTGTGGTGGGATTACTGAGGTGCTACCCAACACCCTACAGGAACATGACGGAGATGATGACAACTGTCTCGCTTCAAATCGTGGGCATCATCGAGCCGCTCATCCAACACGCTGACTGGTTCTTCCCTGGAGGTAGGCTGTGCCCCATGGCTGTGGGGGCAGGATGGGCTTTGTCAACCTCCTGGCCCTCTCTAGGGAGGAGGTGCTGAGCTCCCAGATTTATTTGTGCCAGCTCCCTCTGCTTGCCTTGGCTTAGGGCAGGGCTCGGGCAGAGATCTGGCAAGACTCACAGCAGTGAGCCCAACCCAGCTCCTCTGAGACCCCTCCAAGTATTTCTGCAGGGCCAATCCCCCCAGTCCTACCCCTCACTGAGGACACATATCACAACATCACCCCTCCCTGCTCCTTTCCCACCCACCAGACATTGAGTTCAACGTGACAGGCAACTACGGCAGCCCCATGCACGTCAACCACAATGCCAACTACAGCTCCATGCCCTCCCCGGACATGGACCACGCCGACCGCCGGCAGCACGACCAGGCACGGCGGCCCCTCAGCGTGGCCACGGACAACATGATGCTGGAGTTTTACAAGAAGGATGGGTAGGGCCTTTGAAATGTCAGGGTTTGGGGAGAGAGAGGTGATGGCTTTGCCAGTATGCCTGGGATAGGAGCAGCATCCTGGGGTGAAAGGATGCTCAGCATCCCTGGGATTGGAGCAACATTTTGGGGGCAGCCAGAGAGGATGTTGAACATCACTGGCTTTGCCACCACCTCAGGGTGGGTGGCATTGAACTCGTGGAGGTTGGATGGTCCTAAGGTGGAAGTACCTCCTGCTTTCCATGCCAGCCTCTTGAGGATGCTCAGGTGAGCCCGGGGCTTGACTTCCACCCCCAGCCCACTGCAGATGGCAGTGGGGTGGCCCATGGTGTGACACCAAGGCTGTGCTGTGCTGCAGACAGGTGCCCTGGTGTCCCTAAGGTCTGTGGGCTTTGCTTTAGGGGAAAGCTCCCTATTTGCAGCATGTGCATGTCCCTCCACCACGCTACCTCACAGGGACTGCATATAGTCAGGTTGACTTCAGAAAATACTCCAGGGCTCTCCCCATCCCAAAATAATCCTCATTTCCAGGTAATGTCCCAAGTTGTCCCTCCCACTGTCATAGCCTGTTCCCCGCTGTGCCCTCTCTCTTGCCCCTTGGCCCCACAGCTCCTTTGCCCAGCAGTGGGCTCTCACTCTGTGCACTGTCCAGTTTTAGGGTTTATCACACTAATAATTGTGTGTTTCTGCCCATGCAGCCTTAGGAAAATCCAAAGGTACTGTAACCTCTGCAGTGGTTCTGGGAAGCTGCTGGGAGGGTGCTGGGTGGGTGCTGAGAGAATGCTGCTGTGTGCTGTGGAAGGGAGAGGTGGCCGGTGGGAGACACAAGCACGTCCCACCCCGCCCTGGGTTCATTCCCAGCAGTTTCCCAATGGAGGAGGCGTTTTTAGGGACGAGGCACCTCAAAGGAGCCGCGACGTGGTGCTGGCAGTGCCCTCCCGCTGGGTGGGTGCTGAGCCCCTATCTCTGTGCCCCTCAGCATGGGTGTCAGGGTGATGGACACCTCGTGGGTGGCTCGCCGAGGCACCTCAGCGGGACGCAAGGCATCCTCCGCCCCTCCAGCCACTCAGCCCCCAGCGCCGCCCGCAGAGCTGCCCCCCACGCCCCACTCGCCCATTCCCGAGCAATCGCCGGAGATTTCAGCCACACCTTCCCCGCCTCCCACCAGCTTCGGCTTCCCACCAGGAACCGAGCGGACAAGGTAAGGCCACCAGCATCCTGTGTCCACAACCCGGGCGTCCTCCCCCTGTGTAAGACCAGCAGTAAAACAACGCCCGGTGCGCAGCAGAGATGTTCAGGATCCCTGGGATAGGAGCAGCGTCCTGGGGGCAGCGGGTGGAATGTTGCTTAGCATCCCTGGAAGAGGAGCAACGTGCCAGGGGCAGCAGGAAGAGATGCTCAGCATCTCTGGGACAGGAGCAGCACCCTGAGGGCACCAGGAGGAGAGGGGCACCATACTGGGAGCAATAGGAGAGGATGCTCAGCAGCCCTGGGAAATGAACGGCATCCTAGGAACAGAGGGAGGAGATACTCGGCACCCCTGGGAGAGGAGCAGTGTCCCGAGGGCTGCAGGAGAGGATGTTCAGCATCCCTGCAGCCACTGCCACATCCCCATCCTGCCATTCCCATGGGACGTATGCTGCCTTCAGGGATTTTCCCAAAAGTCACTTGCCCGGGTGTCACTGGGCTGCAGTGGAATTTCGACTGGAGGTGCCAGGAAGGTGAAGGGGAAAGCCTCAGGGAGCCCAGAGTCCCCCAAGCCCTTTGGCTGCCGAGAGTCTGGTTTTGACCTTAATTTGCACAGGTCAGATGGGAGAAAGTGCCTAAATCCCACCTTTTTGTTTTTCCCCAGAAAGGGGAGCAGAACTGGGCTCTGTCCTGGAGTGCACACATTGAGTGGGGGGGAACAGCCCCGGGTGGGTCATGCCATGGGACAAAGCTGGGGATTCATCCCCGCGAGGACTCCCCTGCCGCTCCCCCAGTCCCCCTGCCAGCGCTTCTGCTCTTTTATTATTTCTGCCTCCCTTTTCTATTATTTTTGCCGGTTTTTATGGTGCTTCTATACCTTTGCAGCAGGGCTGATCTGGCATCTGCCTGGCGGAGTGGGGGCCCCAGCGCCCCCCGCCCCGGGGATGAGCGGGACCCCCCGTCCCCCGGCTCCTGGCCCCGTCCCCCACCCTGGGCACAGCCCCTCTGGCCGGGCTGCAGCCGCAGCCTCCCCGCTCCCCGCGCCCCTTCCTCGCTGCTCTCCCCTTGCTCCCTGCACTGTCCCCCGCTGTCCCCGTGGCACTGTCCCCCGCTGTCCCCGTGGCTCTGCCCCCCCGGCAGGGTCCCCCCCGCGCCCCTCCTGCCCCGGGGCAGCCGCCCGCCCGCCCGCGCCGCAGGAGTCGCCCCCCCGAGGTAACCGCGGGAACCCCGACCGGGGGGCGGGGGGACTTCACCTCTCTCGGGGGGGAT
This sequence comes from Willisornis vidua nigrigula, assembly GCA_021164005.1. Lineage (NCBI taxonomy): Eukaryota > Metazoa > Chordata > Aves > Passeriformes > Thamnophilidae > Willisornis > Willisornis vidua. Next base: position 20,317 of record JAJPCS010014668.1, on the reverse strand, counting down.
CCGGGGGGTGGCCACAAGCGGCTGGGGCTGAGGAACACCCGGGGTGCAGCGGGAGGGGGGCACTGGGTGCTGAGAAAGACCTCACTACTCTCCCTCTTCTTCCTTCTGCTGTTTATTTTTTTTCCTTTTCTATGGTTATGACTAATTTTTTACATTTTCACTTTATTTTACTTAATTTTAAATTTTTATTATTTTTATTTGGTTTCTTTTTAAAATTATTTGATTTTTTTTTACTTTTAATATTTCATTTATGTATATTATTTAATCCCCTTATTTTTTGCTTTTAATTTTATTTTTAATTATTGAATATTTCATTTTTGCTTTACATTATTTTTGCTTTATTTCTATTTTTCATTTTATTTTCTTTCCATTTCATTTTTATTTTTATTTTTGATTCTTTTCCTTTTTGTTTGATTCCTTTCTTTTCCTTTCCCTTTTGTTTTGTCATTTCCCTTTCATTCTCTTTCTCTTTTCTTTTCTTTTTTCTTTTCTTTTCTTTTTTTCTTTTCTTTTC
>JAJPCS010014668.1:0-12675 GCA_021164005.1 Willisornis vidua nigrigula | reverse complement strand
CTGCACACACAGCTGTGCCCCACGTGTGTGTGTGTGCACACATGGCTGTGCCCCACGTGTATCTGACTGCACACATGGCCCTACACACACAGAGCTGTTGCCCACGTGTTCGTGTCTGCACACACACAGCTGTGCCCCACGTGTGCGTGTCTGCACACACACGGCTGTGCCCCGCGTTGGGTGGCGCAGGGCCGAGGCATAGGCGGGCAGGGAGGTGGGTGCTCACCCCTGACAGAGCCGCTGGCGGACACGGCGTCGCGGCGCTGGTAGAAGAGGATGTAGGCGCTGCGGGTGCTCACCTCCGCCTCCCGCACCCCCTCCACACGGCTGTCATCATAGCTGTACCACCGCCCATCCAGAGCATTGCAGCAGTAAGCTGGGGGTGAGGGGGGAGCGGGGTGAGAGGGGATGCAAACTCTGCCCTGAGCATCCCCAAGCTCCAGGGTGCAGTGCGGGGCAGGAACACCGTGGCTCAGGAACATACTGGGGAAGCAGGATGCTGCTGGGATGCACATCCTGGTGCCCTGCCTGCCCGAGTGGATGCAATGCCACCCTGTGTGTCCCCTGCATGCCTACTCCTCTGCTCTGCCCCATGGCACACCCCTGCTGGGCCCCCAAACCCCATGGCATGGTCCATGGCATACCCTCCTGTACTGGCCCCTGAACCCCATGCAGTCTCCTATGGCACATCCCTGCAGGGCCCCCAAACCTCACACCATGGCATATCCTCTTGTGATGTCCCCCAAATCCCGGGAAGTGCCCCCCCCCAACGTTTTGCCATGCCCCAAGGCACACCCTTCTCCAGCGCCCCCAACCTCATGCTGTACCTCATAGTGCCACCTCTGCAGTACTCCCAAACCTCACTTCATGCCCCACACCACAACCCTGCAATGTTCCCAAACCCCACGCCATGCCCCTAAACCCCAAGCCCAAACCCTGCAGGGCACACTCAACCCCCTGCCATTCCCCATGGCAACCCCAGCCACGCCCCTAAACCCCATACTGTGCCCCACACTCTGAGGTGCCCCCAAACCCCACACCTTGTGCCCAGCAGTTTGCCCCCCAACCCCATGCATACCCCATGGCACTCCCTGCAGTGCCCTCCACCCTGTGCCCTCCACTCACCGGTGTAGTGCCCTCCCTGCATGCTGCCGTGGTGGTTGCAGACAGCGTACAGGTCGTAGAGGTAGTCCCGGGGGCAGCTCGGGGGCAGGCGGAGTGGGGGCTGCCAGGGCGCCCAGCGCCCCAACAGCTGCCCCCCAGCCTGGCCCCGCTGCGCCACGTGGGGGGCCATGTCGAGCCCCCGAAGGGGGAACCTCACCAGCGTGGTGAGTTTGTGCCGGTGCTCTGCCACCTGGCGGAAGCGCTTGAGGTGGATGATGAGGATGTCGGGCAGTGTCCAGAGGCTCAGCTTCACCATGCCCTGCTGGGGCACTTTGCAGTGCGGGCAGCGCCAGGCGTCGTCCGGGGCCAGCTGGGGACACCATGTCACCACCTCCCTCCCCAACACCCTCCTGCCACCTCCAAAGGCGTCTTAAATCCCAACAGCCACCGTGCCATGGGCAGGGCTTGGCCTTGGTGGTGGCTCTGCCAGGTGCAGGCAGGGTGTGTGCAGGTGCCCGGTGCTCACACAGGTGTGGGGTGCCCCATACCTGCTCCTCCTTGGTGTAGAGCTGGAAGCACTCATCCAGCGTGCAGCTGTGCTGCTGCCGGTGTGCCTGCTGCTGCAGCCGCACGCTCTCGGCATCCTGCACCACCTCCTCCTGGATGTTGCCGAAAAGGCTGGTGGGGGTGACAGGAGGCAGGTGGGGGGGTGTCAGGGAGGGTGACCTGAGTGCTGGGGTGTCCCCCCCACCCTGGGTGCAAGGGACTCACCGCTCTTTGGTGCTCATGTCCCACTCTGCTGTCAGCTTCACATGGGGAGGGCCACCTGCCCCACTCAGCTGCAGGGCTCTGGGGGGGAGGATGAGGTGAGATGCCCCCCAAAATCCCCCATCCCTGTGTGGCCACCTCCTCACCAGCTCATGGTGGCGGGCAGGGACAGCCACCACCTCCCCATGCACCACCCGCAGTGGGGATACTGGCCTGAGGACCCAGTGCTGAGGGAGTAGGGTGACCACCACTGTGGCTACTCATGGTGTCACCACTGGCCATCCACGGTGACACTGGCCAATCACAGGGACACCTTTGGCCACCCATGGCAAAAACATAGCCATGCACAGGGACACTATGGCCACCCACAGGGACGCTGTACCCATACATGGTGATGCCACTGGCCACCCCCAGGGAGCGAGAGGACATTCTGGGGACACTCTGTCCCTACAATGCCCTTACCTGTCGATGGCAGGGTGGCAGAGAGGGCGGGGGTCCTGTGGGGACAGGTAGATGCAGGGGGCCGAGCCCCCAGCCAGACGGATGCGGAAAAGGGCTCCTGTTCCCTGCGAGGGGAGAGGGGGCAGTGGGGTTGCTGAGGGATAAAGTCCTCCTGGCACTTCAGCAGCACCTGTGAGATCCAGGTGTTGTGACCCGGGACAAAACAACGCTCAAGAAACCTGATTTATTTGGTTCCCATGGCTGGGTTGGCAGGGGACACCTGTGGGGCCAGGGATGTGGGGCTGGGGGGTGACCTGTCCCCCTGGCTGTGGTGTAGCTGAGGGGCAAAAGGGCAGCATGGGGACATCAGCACCCATGGGATGGTGGCACCTGAGTGCTGGGGAGTGCAGCTGGGATGGGGTGGCTCTGCTGTGAGAGCTGGGTATCACTGCAGCCACACAGTGATGCTGTGGCCACCTGTGGTGACACCACTGGCCACCTGTAGTGACAATGAGACAACCCCTATGGCCACCGCAGACCCCCACAAGGACAATGTGGTCACGTATGGTGACACAACTGGCTGGCTGTGGGGCAAATATAACCACCCACATGGACAGCAGGTCCACCCGCTGTAACCATCAGCGTCAACAGCACAGCCACCCCCAGGACCACAACACACACAGTGACATCCCTTCAGCCAAGCACAGCTGTACCATGGCCACCCACGGTGTCACCACAGACAGCGATGGTGCTGCCACAGCCACTCACAGCTGTACCATGGCCACCCACAGTGTCACCACAGACAGCAACAGTGCTGCCACAGCCACTCACAGCTGTACCATGGCCACCCACGGTGTCACCACAGACAGCGACGGTGCTGCCACAGCCACTCACAGCTGTACCATGGCCACCCATGGAGACACCACGGCCACCCATATAGACTCCACAGCCAGATATGGCTCCATCCCTGCTGTGGCTGTTGCAGCAGTGCCAGCAGCCCCAGCCAAACATGTCCCCAGGACAGGACAGCAGTGTCCCCCCAGCTCACCTGTGCCCGCACCTCTCCCCGCAGCAGCGCCCGCAGCTGGGCCAGGATGCTCTGCTGGAGCTGCTCCCAGGAGATGCCCCGCTCCTCCCGCAGCACCAGCGGCGGCCCAAACCTGGGGACAGACAGCAGGGGATACGTGGCTGAGGGGCACAGGTGGCTGAGGGGGACACCCCACGCCCCGCCCCACCACGGGAGGGCAGGGCAGGGTGCGGGCAGGGTGGCAGGTACCTGGCGAGCTGGGGGCCGGCCCCCGCCGTGTTGCAGAGCAGCAGCAGGATGCGGCTGCCCGGCCCGCGGTGCAGGCAGTCGGAGGAGCGGGCAGCGCTGGGCAGCAGGCGCGGCCCCTCTGGCCGGGCCACCCCGGGGGATGAGGGCAGGCTGCGGGGGCACCCTGCAGGGGGTGGGGGCATGAAGGGGCTCTCGTTAGCACGAGTTAATTAGTGCAGTGTGATGTCCACGGCGGGTCCCTGCCTGCTGTGGGGGCTGCCTGCGCTCCCCTGCCTGCAGCGCTGCCTCCTGCACCCCACCAATCACAGCACAGGGGGCTTGGCCTCTGCCAATCACAGCAGAGCGTGCTTGCCTCCCACCAATCACAGGCAGGAGAGGAGAGAGGGAAACAAACGTAAAACCAATCACAGCACAGCACACTTGCTTCAAACCAATCATAGGACAGGGGCAGGAACAAAGTTCTCACCCAATCACAGCAGAGCACACCTGCTTCCCACCAATCACTGCTAAAGAGATCAGTTTCCAACCAATTCCAGCAGAGCTGGTCTTCTCCAATCCCAGTGAACTGCAGCTGCCTCTGACCAATCCCAGCACAGAGGAACCACCACCTCCCACCAATCCCAGCACAGAGGATCCACCACCTCCTACTAACCCCACCACAGAGGATCCGCTGCCCCACCAATCCCAGCACAGAGAATCCACTGCCCCACCAATCCCAGCACAGAGGATTCACCATCTCCATCCAATCCCAGGACAGAGGATCCGCTACCCCACCAATCGCAGGGATGCGCCTGCCACCCCCCAGCCCAGCTCCAATCCCAGCGCTGCACAAGCTGCTCCCAACCAATCATTACAGTGCAGGCCTGCAGCCCGCAGCCAATGAGGGCACGTGGGTGGTACCTGAGCGGCGGGCAGGGGGTGGCTGGAAGGCGTAGAGAGGAGCACCCTCGCCAGCAGCCCCCAGCTCCTCCTTGTCAGCCAGGGAGCGCAGGAAGCCCCGTGGAGACACCTCGGCCAGGATCACCTGTGGGATGGCACTCAGCACCCTCAGCATCCCTAAGGGGGGTGTCCTGTCCCCTCCACCCTGTGTCCCCCCCGCGTTACCTGCTCTGGGGGGATGCATCCCTCCCGTGCCACCATCTCCCGCAGGTCAGCCACGGTGCCCAGCAGTGGCACGGCCAGTCCCACCCTCACGAAGCGCCAGCGCTCACACTGCAGCACCAGGGTGATGTTGAGAGCCCTGGGGACACCGTGGGGGACACACACACCCCTCAGCTGTGCTGAGACCTGATGCAGCTCATGGCCATGCTGATGGACCCTGCACAGCAGTGCCAGCTCTGGGATGGCAAACACCCCACGGACACAGCTCCTGCCATGGTGGTTGTCATCCATCCCCGGTGCTGCCACCACCTCCCACATCAATTATTTACCCCAAAATATACTAATTACTCTGGTTGGAGCTGACACCCTGCCAGGTGGGGGATGTGCCCATCACTCCTTTGACAAGCCAGGCTCACCTGGTCTGGCGCAGCGGGATGGGCAGGGAGATGCACAGGAAGGGGTCAAAGGTGTTGCTCTGCTTCAGGCAGTGAGGGCACGTCAGGGAGGACCTGTGAAACATGGACGGGGATCATCAGAGCAGGCACGGCCATCCCAGAATCCCCACCCTGGGGCTGCAGTGCCCTGCCACTGGTACTGCATCCTGGGTACCACCTCCCACAGAGCTCAGATGGCCCCAGCACCACACCAGATTTGCATGACCTGCTGCCAGGGTGAGGCACCACAGCCTGTCCCTGCCTGCCCAACCCAATGGTCTGTTCACTTGGAAACCTAACAAGGGCACCCACAGTAACTGCTGCTAGAGAAGTCAGAATGAGATCCCAAAGTTGGGGGTCTCCCACTCTCATGCATGTAGCTCCAATATTCCCCCACATCCTGCTCCCTCTCCCAAGGGCTGGCAGAGTCTGGTGTGGCTTCTGGTTTCTGGAGGCTTTGACTTGACCCCAGACCACCCTGGTTAAGCAGGTACAATGCCTTGGGGTGCTGGGAGAGAACAGGACCCCTTTTGAAAAGCAGGTCTGGGCTGGGGAGGAGCAATATGGGCAGCAGAAGGACATCTGCCTGTGACATGGCCCAGGGTGTCACCACAGCCCTGGGACTACCAGCTCTGCTCATGCAATCTATGCCATGACACAACCACCAGCTCCAGGGGAGCCCTGGGGACACTGAGGACTCTCTGGGCATCTGCTGGGGATCACAGGGCCACCAGGGAGGAGCAGGTCCCCTTGCCAGCAGGGGACATCCCATCTCCCACTGGAGACTGGCTTAAGTGAACCTTTAATGCCAACCTTCACCTTACCACCGATTTCTTTTTGTTTTTTTATTAATTTCCTTTTTTATTCCTGTCTTTATATTCAACAAAAAGGGGAAAATAAATTAAAAACCAAATCAGAATCCTGAATCCTTGTTATTTGTCACCTTGAAGAGCCACTGAGCTCCCCAGGGAAGCAGCCACACAAATTAATAAATCCCTCTGCACAGAGACAGCTCTGGCATGTGGAAGGGTGGATAATTAAAGTGCCTTTTTTCATATATAGGCCAAGGGATTAATTGAGAGTGGAGGAAGAGCTTGTGATGCTAGATGTGTCCCCTCATGCCTGCAGTGCCATGGCATGGGGACAGGGTGGCCAGATGCTGGCCCTTCAAGCATCCTGCAAGTCTCAGCCAGATAAAAATGTGCTGGATTTATGCTGGATTTCTGGGACAGGCTTGGGAAAACCCCAGTTCTGAGTCCTGTGACAGAACCACAGAATGGTTTGGGTTGTGAAGGACCATTCCATCTGCCCCCTCTGCCATGGGACACCTTTCCCTGGTCCAGGTTGCTCCAAGCCCCACACAGCCCAGCCTTGGACACTTTCTGCCCTCGGGAGAAGCAGCTCTGGTGCCTGGGCTGGGTGGGATGATGGGATAGATGGATGGATGGATGGATGGATGGATGGATGGATGGATGGATGGATGCCCTCCTTGTCTCATCCCTTCCCTCACAGGGCTCACAGGAGGGTGAAGCTCCAGAGGGGCAGGATCCAGCCCTCCACTCACCTGTACTGTGCCTGGAAGTGGCTCTGCACAAAGCTCTGCCCCCGGGGATGCTGGGCAGCTGGCGAGGACCTGCTGGCACTGCCACTCCTGTCCTTGCCAGGCTATGGGGACAAGAGACAAGCAGGTGAGGGATGTGCTGGGGTGACCTCCCACCCTTCAGGGGCTGGGGACCAATCCCAGTTTTGGTGTCCCCATGGGACGAGGATGGGCTGAAGGTGATGCCAAAGTGACCCTGGCACCTGTCTGGCATTGCTGTGCTGCCTGTCCACCTTCCCCTGGGGAAACCTTGGGGTACAACCCACCCACCAGCCATCATGGGGCACAAAGGGTTAATGAAGGGTCTGCCACCCAAAGCTCCTGGAGGAACTGGAGCTGGGAATGTGCTCAAGCCTGGCTTAAAAGCTTCAGAAGAAAACTCCTCGGTGAGCCATAGCAGCAACTCAGCAGGAGAAAAGCTTGGGAGTGGGGGACAGCTGGTCCCCTGTAACATCCCTCCCAAAGAGCCCCAGTGCCCACAGACACACCCCGGGTCAGCAGGGAGGTGCCCACCCCACTTTGGCACTGATGGTGCCAGCAAATATGCCCATGGGCACTGGGAGCTGGGGCAGGGGTGGGTGAGATGTTGGAGATGGTGTCTGTGTGTCTGTGTCTGTCTGTCTGTGTGTGTCACGTGTGTGTGAGATGAGCTCCTGGTGCAGGTGTGCACATTCCTGTGCACACACCCGCCTGGGGCAGACATGGCTGGGTGCGGATGAACCACAGGGAAAATCACCAGAGCCAGGGAGCTCAGAAAAGCCCAGGATGGCACAATGCCCTCCCAGGCAGGTGGGCTGGCGTGGGCTGCAGGGTGACCAGAACCAGCCCTGCTGCTGCATGTTTCCCTGGCACCTTTGCCAGCAGCAAGCCCAGGCACAGCACCCGGCACACTGAGCCCAGGCAAGACACCTGGTATGCCAGACCCAGACACAGCACCTGGCACAGCACCCAGCACCCCAACCCTGCCCCCGTGGGTCACATATGGGTGCAGGCAGGGGGCACAGTGCCTCTCTGACAGGTGACATGTGCCCCAGGGACACCAGGAAGGGCCAAGTCTTTTGCTCAACTCTATAGGGAACAGGGTCATTGGGATGTGACTGTGTCACACAGCCAAACCTGCCTCGTTAGGCGACACCTCCCTGCCTGCATCCTGCCTGTCCCCTGCCTGCGAACCACAGGGAGCCCCACTCCAAGCACAGAAGCCACTGACTTCAGCCCCAGAGCCCAACAACAGAAGAGATGCTGCAGAAAGGAGTGTTGGTAGCTTGGGAAGGGCCTGGGCTGTTTTGGGGTAAGACAATGAATTTTGGGTGTTGTGATGAGTAAGAGTGAAAATCAACGAGGTATTTGGCCAGGAAGTGGATTTTCCTTATGCCATCTGCTGGCACCAGGTCCTGCTGAGCCTGACGTGTCCTTAAGATCTGCTCAGGGCTGGGGTCCATCTGGTGTGAATGAGAGGGGACCTGTGCCATGTCTGTGCCCTACACGGCCCCCAAAAGCCCCAAAACCCAAGGGCACACCTCCCCCTCCAGCCCTCCCAGCAATCAAGCCTTGGTCCCCACCACAGTGGCCCCACAGCCTGCTGGGTGCCACAGCAGACACCTCGTGGGCCAGGAGGGTATTCCCAACCTCCAGCCTGTCCAGCTCCAACATCCTCACTCTCTGCTTCCCAACAACTGAGGTCCCCAGCCCCTGAGCCTCAGAATGGGCTTGACAAGAACAAATTGTCTCCTCATCCCCATCTGTGGTTACCTGCACACACCTTCCTCCTCCCCAAAACCAGGACAGGCATGTGTGTGCCCACCTCCACCCAGACACTGTCAAACCATTTATTCAGGCTCCCACTACCCCCACTGGGCACCCCCTCCCCAAGGACACAGGTGTGCAGGTGCCACTCAGGTGGCATCCTTCAAGATTGGTGAAGGGCACACAAAGGGTCCCATCCCCAGAGCCAGGCAGGTGCACTGGGCATTGCCATGGCACTCCCTCCAGCGTGGGCAGCTGAGGGCATTGCTGGTGTCACACACAGCTCATGGCACACATGGGCACCTCACATTTAACAAGCGAGCAATGGAAGCTGCCAGGCTCTCCCAAAGAGCCTGGGGTATCCAAACACCTCCCAGGAAAGGCTGAGGACAACCAAGCTCAGTGCAGGGATGGCTGAAGGACCCTTGTCAAGCAGGGCTGGAAGCCACAGGGCTGCCCAGCCAGAGGCTCTAGAGATGGGCACTGCAGCTGAGCCCTCCCCTGTGGGACAGAGCTGAGCCCACACAAGGTCGGAGGCTGGGCAGGGGCTGCCCATGGGGACCCCAACCTGTACCCTTGGCCACAGCCATGACACCCCAGGCTGGGGACAGGCAGGAGAAAGCTGCTCCCGGGCTTCTTGTGCCCAAAATGGGCATCACCTTCAACGTGGGGACATCACACTGTGGGGCTGGGAGTCACCCCCAAAGTGGGGACAGCACTCTGGTGAGCTGAATGGATGTGGCAAATGCCAGCTGCACAAATCCATCCTGTAACAGGCAGCACCCGGCAGGCAGCGAGGGAGCAGGGAAGGAGCAGGCAGGAAGCAGGGAGGCAGGCAGGGAGGGCCAGGGCCAGGGCAATGCCTGAGCACAGATGGATGGAAGGAGACTTAATTACTCATTTTGCCAGCAGCAAAGCCGCCGAGCTGTAATTACAGCAAGCTTAGCTGGAGGCAGAGAGGGACTGGGTGGGGCTGCATCTCCTCCTCACCAGGCAGCCCCAAGAACCAGGATGCCCACTGGAACTGGGATGCTCCTGCTGACACCCCCACACTCTCCCAGCAGCACAATCACCCTGCCCAGCCCTGCTGCACCCAAATCCCACCATCCTTACACCCACACACCAAATAAACCAGCTCATCCATATCCCCATCCATACCTGGGTGGGGGCCACCTCAAGTCCACCACCTCCCAGGACATTCTGACTTCCCCAGTCCCAGACCTGACCCAAACACCTTCCCTCTGAGCCAGGGTGTGCAGCCACCCCAGGGGGGTTACCCACCTCCTGGGGGCCACGGGTCTGCTGGGCAGGGGAGGCAGCTCCCAGGTCCTCGTGCATGCGGTCCAGCAGCCAGAGCAGGAACTCGAGGGCATCGTGCTGTGCGTTGCCCCGGAACTGTGAGCTGTGCTTGGAGACAATGTTCTGCAAGAGATGGGCAGGGTGGGTGTGAGCCATGGGCCACACTGCTGGGTACCAAGGAACGGCTACTTCATTAGCACTCACCACAAACCCCACCCCTACTCCATTCCTGCAATAGCATCTACTCCCATCCTGTGTCTACAGGGACATCATGGCCACCCTGGGGACAGCAGAAGAGCAGTGGGGACACCAGCACAAGCAGCTGAGACAGCAGCTCCATGCCTGTCACCGTGGTGTCCCAGCTGCTGGGATGAGGCTGGGAGGGGACACCTTGCTGTGGCTGGGCACAGCCCAACAAAGCCCATTTGAGCAAGACCAGCCCCAGGGGACCCACCAGTGTCACCTGCCCTGGGGACTCAAATAACACCAACTCAGTGTAACAGTCAGAAGGCAATTCCCAGCACTGTGATGCCATGATGCTCCCTCTGGGCATCCTGCCCCAAAAGCCCATGTCCCTGTGCCACCAGTGCCAGCCCTGCCCCACCAAACACAGCACCTCCCTGCCCTGTAACTATACCACTGCCTCAGTCATGCCATAATGCTGTGCCCTCTCTGCCTGCCCCCACTGAGCACCAGCCATGCCACAGCATTCTGGCTAACTGGCACCAATTCCACCACGAGGGGACTGGTGCAATGCCCTTATCGGGGGGTTCCCCCCTCACCAGGAGCTGCAGTAGGAAGAACAGGGCTGGGAATGCCATGGGGCTGGGGTGATATGGGAGGATGAGGTGTCACCCCTCAGGGTGACATCAGGCCACCAAGCCAGTGCTGAAGCCAGTTCCCTTGGCAAGTCAACCAAGGTCCCAGAGGTGCTACATGCCTGTGTTTTGGGTGGCCCCAGGGCACGTGCCACCAGCAGATGCCAACATGCCAACATGCCAACAGCCCATGACAGCTGTACATGCACAAGCCAGGATGGGTCCCTGACCCCCAAAAAGCAGGATGCATAGGGCTGGGAATCTCTGCAAAAAGCCCAGGGAGCATCCCAAAAGGCAGAGCGGAGGTGACTCATCTCCAAGCCTGAGCTGGTGGTGACTCCTCAGAGGACTAATTTAGGAGCTCAGTCCCAAACCCAGCAGCAGAAGGGAGAAACCCTGACCATCCATGTGGATTTTAACCAGCTGATGCAGTTAAACCCAGACCATCCATGCTGATTATAACCAGCATGTTGGGACGTGCTGGGATAGGGATCAGACCTCCAACATTGCTGGGAAATACCCCAAGCCAAGACCCCTCTGGCCACCACTCCGCTTGCTCCCAGCAGCACCACCATCCCAGTACAAGCAGAGGGAGCAAAGCAACCATGGATGGGCTTCCAGCAAAATGAGTTGCAGATTCAGCTCTTAATTTTAAAATTACTTAGCCAGATTTAAAAAACTGAGGTGGAAATTCATGGCAGCTACAGGTAACCACCTGGAAGGAGGGAAGGCAAAGCAAAGGCTGGAAGTCTGGGGCAGGATTTTTGATCTATGCCTAAGGAATGTGTGTGTTTAGGAGTAGAGGGCATGGAATTGTTGTACCCAGCACCACATGAATTCGTTGCTCTGCTACAGGGCTGTTAAAGGCAATGAGCTTCAGCAGGAGCACCTGCTGCCAGTCCCCATGGGGTGAGTGCTGCCAGTCCCTGCAGGCCAGGCAGGAAGAAAGGACCCCCTGGGAAGGAAGGGGCAGAGAAGTGGGTACCCCAGACCTTGCCTATGCAGAAACAGACTGGCTGCTACCCAGGGCAGGGCCCTGAAGGCTCATTGGCAGCACCAGGTCCCTGCTGAAATGACAGTGGGACACGTGTCCCTGAGCACAGGGAGCTGTGATGTCAGGTTGGTCAGGCTGTCCTGTGCCTGAGACCCTGTCTCTGTCCCCAGCCTGGCCCAGGCCCCCAGCATGCTGACATGTGCCCAATCAGTGACAGGGCCTGAGGCCACTTAGTTGGGCTCCCAGGGCACTGTCCTGCCTTATCCCAGCATCACAGTGGGGTGCTCACCCTTACTGCTCAGTGGCAGGGTTGTGGCTGGGAACCCACCCACCCATGGGAGCTCAGAGCTGAGGTGATGGCAGCCCGGCCAGAGAGGGGTGATGGCAGCAGGGCTGGGAGGTGTCTGGCAGGGCAGGGCAGTGTCCATGGGGAGGACGAGGCAGGGGAGTGAGTGATGCAAGCAGAGGATGCTGTATGTGCTGTGAGCGCGGAGATACTGATCGGTCCTGAGCTGGGGGTGCCAGTGGGTGCTGAGAGTGGGGGGATGTTGGTACATCCTGTGAGCAGGGGTTGCTGGTGGGTGTTGGGCACAGTGTTGAATGCTTGGTGGTGCCAGTGGGTGCTGAGAGGAAGAATGCTGGCAAGAGCTGTGAACTGGGAGCGCTGATGGGTGCTGGGACTGGGGGGATGCTGGGAGTGGGGTGATGCTGATGGGAGGCTGGGGGTATGCTGGTGGGTGCTGTGAGCTGGGGGTGCTGGGAGGGGTGTCAGCAGGTGCTAAGAGTGGGGGGATGCTGGTGGGTGCTGGGAGCAGGGGATGCTCGTGGACCTCATGAGCTGGGTGTGTTGGGGTCTGGGAAAGGTGCTAGTGGGTTCGGAGGGGGTGCTGGAGTCTGGGAAAGGTGTCAGTGGGTTAGGAAGGGGTGCTGGGGTCTGGGAAGGGTGCCAGTGGGTTCGGAGGGGGTGTTGGGGTCTGGGAAAGATGCCGGTGGGTCGGAGGGGGTGCTGGTGGGTGCTGGGGTCTAGGAAAGGTGCCAGTGGGTTCAGAGGGGGTGCTGGGGTATGGGAAAGGTGTCAGCGGGTTCGGAGGGGG
>JAJPCS010014666.1:13018-25908 GCA_021164005.1 Willisornis vidua nigrigula | reverse complement strand
TATCCCACCCAGCCCTGCCCTCTGGCAGTGGGAAGCCATTCCCTGTGTCCTGTCCCTCCATCCCTTGTCCCCAGTCCCCCTCCAGCCCTTTTTTAGGTCACCTTCTTTTATTAAAGAAGGGGATTCAAATACTCTTTAAAATGTACTAAGACATGGATTCAAAATTAAAGAAATCAAAGTTTTCAAACTTGATACCAGGACTGGAGTTCCACCCTTTGCCCTCCTGACCTTCCCCAAACTTGTGTGAGTGAAGGGCAGGGGCAGCTCTGACTCTGCATTTCCCCAGATTTGTCAGTTTGTGTCACCACCTCAGCACTGTTTAAATGAACATTTTTTTTCTTTTTGTATTTAATATTCACATTCAGGTATTCAAGCCATAATTTCTGTTAGTAAAAGTGACATTTTGTAAAGTTCATAATTTTTTTGCAGAGAAAATCTCCGTCACTTTAAAAAAATAGCCATTAAATAACAGCACAAAGGTGTCTCCAGGCTGGCAGCCACCCTCCCATTTGTCATGTTAATTCCTGATTCCCTGGGAAACAGAATTTTGATAATACCTGAGTTGTTTAGCCTGACCTGGCTCCTGACCTGTTCAGGTACACAGAATTCAAATACTAATTTGCTGTGTTTAGGAGGCAGGTATGAAACCCCCTAAATAGGAGGAAATTAAACACATTCCTGATTAGCAAAACGTGGAGTATATTTAGTCTACAAGTAAGTGAACTAATCTTTGTTGATGTCACTGCAGCTCCTCTTACTTTGATCATAGCAAATTGAATTTGGGTGCAAATGCTGCATTAATACCAAACTGATTGTGTGAAATCATTCTGTGCTTTAAATATTTTTCTATTTAGGTTCTAGTCTGAAAATAATTTATGAATTTTAAGAATTAAATCTTCTTTGGCTGTGAGCTATTCCTGTCCCTCAAAGAGGTATTTGAGACCACCTGACAGTATATTTAGCAAGAGAATAATAAAGTTCTAAAAGGTGCAAGTTGCCCAAAGAGTTACAGATTTCTGACAGAAACAACAGAAAGACTCATTAGCTCTTCCCTCTTCTCCAGTTCTACGTCAGGAATCCAATTTTTTATTTATTTTTTTTTGTCTAGAGGAGATAATTTAATTTATTTTATCAATTTTTTTAATGGGCTGCAGCAACTCCTGGAAACTGTTGTAATTTCTTCTGATACAACTATTTTTATGCAAGAACATCATATTCATGTATTGCTTGGCATTCAAAAATGTGTGTGAAAATCAAGTAAATTCCTGCTCAAAGCCATTTTTCTGGGAGTAATAGCTTGAGTTCATTCTTTCTTAGCTCTTGGTAATTCCTGAGGAAGCTCCAAGTTAATGAATATACATTCCCCAACTTGTTCCAGTATCAAGGAGTGCCCAAGGCAGGATTTCACACACTGCTGGTACTTTCTGTTTGAGTCCCCAAGCACCAATTCTAAAAGTACCACATTAATTAATGCCCTGTAACATTGTTGTGACAATAAATATCCTACTTTTCAGAAAAAAACCCAACCACAAAACCACGTGAAGAATGAATATGAATTAATTTAAAAATCTACATACTACAAAGAAAGGTCAAGTGCTGCAGAGGTGAAATGCCTGATACAGGGAGGATGTTTCATGAGAGCTCAGGGAAATGTCTGAAATTCAGATGAAATCTTAGATTGGTTTTCTTTAGAATTCAAAATCACTTTTTTAAAAAAAAACAAATAATTTGTTGAAATCTTTATATGTATGAAATTTTAGATTCCACATGGAATTATAAAATAATATTTTTATTTGTCATAGAGTGATATTTTAGTTTCCATCTACTTTGAGGTCCCATTTCCAGGAACAGACAGAATATCCTCCAACACCATCCCTGTAATTATTTATAGTCCACAACAAGAATTAACCCCCCCCCAAAGATAAAGGCAGTGCAGGGAGGTGAGTGTGGCTGCTCACACAGCAGCTGGATTATTCCTTTCAGGAAGTGATTCTCCAAAGCTGAGGAGAGCACACAGAGCACCACAGGGGGGGCAGGACTGCAAACAACAGGTCTGGGTTCTGCAGCTCAGCAGAGTTCACAAATATTCATCAAATAAGGAAACTGGAAATTGTTGCTGTGTCTTAAAAAGAAGGAAGTACAAGTGCATTTTCCATTTGGGAGGGAGCAGTTTTCTGTGCCCTGGAGCTGTTTCTAGGAAATGGCAGAGGGTGTGTAAAGGACACGGGGAATTTTCAGCTAAAATGATATTGTTATATAATAATTATAAACCAACACGTGTCCAGCATCCTCTGCTTATTAGACCTCTTGTTATGTGTGTTACAGAACTGTGCAGACACACAAACCCCCCAGCAGCCTGCCCAGTGCCCTCCTGGTCATGGGCTTTTGCCAGAGGACCAACAGCAGGTGTGGGAGCTGATGGGAATGCTGGGCACGGCCAAGGAAATCCCATGTCTGGCACCTCTGGCTGGGAATGTGGCTCTTTGCTGGAACCTGAGTGTGGGAGCTGATGGGAATGCTGGGCATGGCCAAGGAAATCCCATGTCTGGCACCTCTGGCTGGGAATGTGGCTCTTTGCTGGAACCTGAGTGTGGGAGCTGATGGGAATGCTGGGCACGGCCAAGGAAATCCCATGTCTGGCACCTCTGGCTGGGAATGTGGCTCTTTGCTGGAACCTGAGGTGCCTCCAGGAGCGTTCTTGGATTTCAGGCTGGCTGTAAACATGGACAGGGATACCACTGACCTGCTTGCAAAGGCCAGTGTGATGTGGGGAGAGTAACAGTGAACTTAAATAAAATACCAGTCTGAGGGTGACTTTGCCCAACGAGGAGCATTATTTGTCAGGAGAGACCTCTAGGAAAGGAAGAGTAAAGTGGTCTCAGGTGTTCTGGCTAAACTGTGGCTCAGATATTTAAGGTTTAACTGCTGGATGAGTTTCCAGAACATCTCTCAGTTCTGTGGTGTGTTCACAGCACAGGAGGAACAGATCTCCCTGTACCTGGAGTGGGCAGGGGGGGTGGTGGTGCCTCTCCAGACTTGCCTCAGCCACCCAAGGCACCACTGGCTGTTCTTGTACTTTAGGAGCCGTTCACACCTGCAAACAGGGTCCATCCTCCATCTCCACAGAGCTCTGTCCTCATGCTCAGCTTTCCATAGGGTGGCATTTTGCCATCTTTGGTGGCATTTCAGGAGAGCTCTGGGTCGGCACTGCAATAACACACACCTTTAATGAAATGACTGAAAATGGTAACTGAGAATATAGGACCCTCTGAGGAAGGAAGAGAGGGGGATCTGTTTGTCACACCATGCCTGGCCACTGTCACCAGCTGGTTTTTGTAGTATCTGAGCAGAATATTATGGGGTTTTTAAAGGGGCAGGTCCCCCCTGGGCTGCGGCGATGCTCCGTCAGGTGCCCGGTGTCACATCCCTTGTATGACAAACATTTGATGTGACACTTCTGCACGCAGGTTGCTCCAGAGATATTTTTATAGGTCAGACTAAATATCACACATCCAAGCCTTCAGTCAGGTAGTGGAGCCGGCTGTGATTGCAGCTAATGGCCTTGGAAGTTGCTATGGCTGCTGGTAAACAGCCTCCCGTGGCTCCTGCTCCCCTCCCTGCCCGGGCACAGGGAGCAGCAGGGCCAGCCAGGGGCTTGGGGCACCATCAGCTCCAGGTGTTCTGGACAACCAGCACATCCAGCTGGCCATGGTTTGGATTGGTGCTCCCTGTTGGAAGCTCCCCTGGTATCCAGCCCTGCTGGCTGTGCCCGGCTGTGCCCGGCTGCCCTGGCCCTTTGTGGCTGCACCACCCTCCTCCTCCTCCTCCCTAACCCCTCAGGGCTCTGTGTTCCCAGAGCTCCTTGTCCCCAGCCAGGGGTTTGGGGAATGGTAGAAAGGGGAGGATATGGCAGTGAAGTCAGGGAGAACATGGGCACGCCTGCCTTGTCCCCACGCTCAGGAGGGATGAGGTGGGTACAGAGGAGGGAGCAATCAATGCCCATCCTTGCCTGGGCCCTGGGGCTGCCTGTGTGTCCAGGGGTTTTGGGGGACCTGGTGGTGCCTTGGATGTGTTGAGTGGCCAGTGGGGCCGTTCATGGAGTGAGCACAGAGTGTCCTGCAGTGCCCACCTGCTTCTCCTTCCAGTCCTCATCTCAAAGCTACACCCTGAAACAAAGAAGTGTAAAATAGCTTAAAAACTGGGATGAAGAGAATTTTAATATAAAAGTTATGAATAATTTTTAGCATCCTATGATGTACGAAAACTAAGGGCAGTGATAGCTGGTGTTTGGGAATGTATCTGCATAAAACAAATACATGAGAGTTTTTAATTTTATTTTAATCATCCCAAAGATCAATTTTGGCTGATAATTTACATTGTGTGTTTTTTTTATTGTGTTTTGGGGGACTTTCAGAGAAAACATTGCAGCACTGAGAGCAGTTGAGCAGTCGAGGAATCCTGTACTTTGTGGCTGCTCCTCTCCCTCCCTCCAGCCTGGGCTTGGGAGGCAATTCCACCCAGGAATCTCTGATTAGCTCCATTTTCAATTATGCTTTCCCGTCACCTTTAAACAACTGCTGCTTAACCCATGTTACAGAGAATGAGTTGCAGATTCAGAAACAGATATCCAGCCAATTATCTTCTTTTATGTATTCCACATAATGCCAAACAGGTTTGCTGTTTGCCTCTGTGGGTTACTCCCTGCTCTGTGTGCTGGGGGTGCTTTTTATCTCCAGCTGACACCACAGGGACTCCATCCCAACGTGTGGCTGAGAACAACTCTGTCTAAACACCTTAAATGCTCCTCACATAAAGGCAGAAAAAGCCTCCATGCAGCAATTATTAAACCAGACAAATGTTGCACTGATTTTAACAGTGCTTGAGTGGTAGAGGTTTTTTTCTTCACTAAGATAAACAATGGAATTAATTGGAAAGCCACAAAAGCCTCTGTTAAGTAACTGGAGTATTGGGAAGTTGAGGTGACCAGAGGAGTCTGTGTGGAGCTGGGCCAGGGGGAACACACCCCTGTGCTCAGGTGGGGTTTTTAATGTACATTTGTATTTAGGAAACAAACGTAATTTACTGGATTTTGGAAGCATGACTCTTGCAAGAAGATGAGAATCCACCAAAGTGATTTGGTCTCCAGATTCACTTGGATAGGATGGGAATGGCACATTTGTGTTGCAGTGAGAGGCACTGGGGTCTGCAGACAGCAAGATGGGGCAGGGTCAGCGTGTGGGATGTGCAGGACCAGCAGTGCAGGTGCTCAGGACTGACACTGCAGGTGTGGGTGGTCTGTCTGGGTGCGTGGGAGAAAGCAGGGCAGGTTTAGAACTCCAGGGTTGTTACTGGTGAGGACTAAAACGTGGCTCAGTTACTCCTGTGTAATATCTGTTAAATCACCTGCTGCAAACAAGGTTTAGTTACCCTGGAGGTTTCCCTCTGCCACTCAGGAGAAAAGAATTTTACTTTTCTGTGTAAATTCTCACCACATCACAGTTCTTTTCCTTGTAGCTGTTTTATGAGATAGTAAATAGCAAAGGACACTTGTTAAGCTCCTCCTGCCATGTGGTCTCACCGTGGCATCCTCTGCTGTGCCACGTTTCAGTGCACGTTGGCTGCTTCTTAATTCAGGCACTGGGGCAGTGCAAAGTCCTTTGAGTTCCAGTCCAGCACAGCAGCAATTGAAGATCTGCTCCTGAGATTTTTTTCCTGGGATTGCCCAAGATTGTTTGGGCAGGACTGACACCAGGTTTGAGAGTGGGTTTTGATGAAAAATATCCAGAAAAATGTTTAAAAGGTTGTGGTTAACGTGTTGCCCCTTCCATATGGTCTGGAGCTGCCAGTGCTCTGCCTTTGCTCCCCAACGTCACCAACCAGGCTGTGATACCTCCTCAGCAGGGTTTGTGCTGTTGATATTGAGTGTATCAAACTGCTTTTATTGAAAATTTTAAGCTTAGGTGATTGATAGATTTTTCCATAATTTCTTTAATTTCCTAATAATCCTTCATTTTATGTTTTAATGGCCTCCATGGACGTACTGTAATGTATTTATTGGTGCACATAATTGAGGCTGAATTTACGTTTTGAGTTTAATTCCTGTTTTGGCAAACTCTGCCTCCTCACCAAGTACTTACAGCTTACACTGAACCTGCTCCCCTCAGGCAAGAGCTGAAACCTTTTCCTGGAATGGGAGGAAGGGACTGGGACCTGTCCTCCTGCTGCTCTCCCTCCTCGGGAGCCCTTCCCTTCTATTCCCTTCCCAAATTAACAGTGTCCAGACTGGCTGTCAGCTGGGACTGATGTCAGATTTCCCCCAAATTGTTTGAACAAGGCTCAGGAGAGGAGGCGGCTGTCTCCAGACTTGCTGTCTATGCCTTTTATCCACTTCTGACATAATTTATTGGAAATGAGAGGAATTGTTTCAGAACAAGTGTCTCTGACAGCTTGGCAGATTGATAGAGAGGTTTTCTGATTTCATCTCTTTTTTCTTTCTGTTTTGAGATGATGCCTCCCTACCCCTTGCCAGTCTCTCAAGGAGCGTTGGTGTCACGGGCTCAGGTGCCGAGACAGCCAGTTCTGCCTTAGCAGGGCAGGGAGGGGGCTCTTCATTTACTCTGGGCTGTCTCTTGCCTGGTTATCCTCTTACAAAATTCCAAATATTTTTAGTGACATGTGGAACACACACAGCATGAATTTATTTAGCCTAGGAAGGACCCCACCAGGTCACCTCACATGCCATCAGTGCTGAGCTGAGCTGTGACATTTGGGATCCAGTTCTGAAACGGGGAATGAGGCAAAATTCTCGCTGTCCTTCTTGAGTAAACTCTGTGTTCCTGTTCCCCACCTTCCAAGGTGTCCTCTAACAACTGTGTTGTAGGAAATCCCACACTTTGCCACAGTGGAATTGCAAAAATGAAACTCATGACTTTTCTGGGTTATTTGGTGGTGTCATCACTGAAATAGTGCTTGGGGCTGGTGGCTCAATTCCCCCAAAAGACCAGGGTATGGTGTGTCTTATTGATCCCCACCAGCTGCCACTTGAACCACATCCCAGGAACATGTATTTTAACCAGGATACCTTAAAGAATTTTACCCAAATGGTCTTTTTGAAATGATTTTTAGCTTCATTCAGAGGAAAAAAACCCTCCAAAACAAGTTTCTCAAAGAACTCCCTTTAAATAACAGGATTTCTGTTTTAGTAAACAATCAGCTTGTCAGACTCTTCCTCCCGTCCCTGCCTTCTTATCTCCAGCTCTGATCCTGTGAAACATGAGCTGCACTTCTGGTGACAGTTCCCTGCTGTTCATCGAGTATAAATATTAGTCACACAGGTGAAATTTAGTAGATTTATCTCTTGCTGTCCCTACAACCTGCCTGGTGAGGGGACTGATGGGAAAATGAATCATAGTCATGAGCTATTTGTACCCAGGAAAAGAGGCATTAAACTGGGCCCTTCGTGTTGTTCTTGCAGCCACTCCCCGGCCCCACAGGGACCATTTTCATGTAAGATCTTGATTTTTGCAAAACATCTGAGGACCATCCAATGGTCTTGGTGTGGAAACGTGGGTGCCCAGAGTGGCACAAGAGCACCCAGGGGTGGTGTGTGATGAGTGTGGGACAGTGCTGGGAGGATGCAGGAGATCCAATAACCTTCCATGCACTGAAAGCCTGGATGGAGAAGGGGGAATGGCTTCCCACTGCCAGAGGGCAGGTTAGATGGATATTGGGAAAGAATTCTTCCCTGTGAGGGTGGGCAGGCCCTGGCACAGGTTGGGCAGAGAAGCTGTGGCTGCCCCTGGATCCCTGGGAGTGTCCAAGGCCAGGTTGGACAGGACTTGGACCACCCTGGGCTGGTGGGAGGTGTCCCTGCCCATGGCAGGGGGTGGAACTTTGTGGTCCCTTCCAGCCCAAACCAT
The DNA here is from genome assembly GCA_021164005.1 of Willisornis vidua nigrigula. Lineage (NCBI taxonomy): Eukaryota > Metazoa > Chordata > Aves > Passeriformes > Thamnophilidae > Willisornis > Willisornis vidua. Next base: position 17,989 of record JAJPCS010014666.1, on the reverse strand, counting down.
CCTGGAATTCTGTGATTCTGTGCCAAGTCACTGTGGTGGTGTCTTTACAGGAGAGGAGCAAACCAGAAGAGACTGTGGTGGGGAATGTTGTTACCTTTAGGAATATTTGCCAAAGAAAGGGGCTCAGAAGGAACAAACATATTGTTGTTCAGTCTGTGCAGTTGTGATGATATTGCTCTGTCTGAGCTTACAGAACTTTTTGTTAACATTTTAACTGGCAGTTTCTGAGTGAAAACCAGTAAAAACTGCAAATGTAGGAGCTGCCTTCCTGCCCTGAGGACAGTGTCCAGGGCAGGCACTGCCTGGAAGCATCTCCAGCACTTCAGTTCATTCCTCTCTGGGGGTGTCTGAGGGTTGAGTTTTGCTTTCCCCACACTGCACATACAACCCCTTTTTTGCCTCCTTAAAGTCCCTTTCAGGGCTCTGCCTGGCAGAATCCTGAGGTGTTTATTATTCTGCTGCCCAGGTTCCTCCAGATGTTTAGCTACAGGGTAGTGCTGCTGCTGCAGCTGGTGGGGAGAAGGGAGAGCAGCAGCTGGGCTTTGTCTGGGGAGCCTGAAGTTCAGTTAATTAAATGTGCACCCAACTTGCAAGGGGCTTTTGCATTTCAGTTAGACTGACTTCAGAGCACACCTAAGATTTATTCCTGCCTTTCAAATGAACTGCCAGATCCTCAGCTGGTAGAAATTGCTGAGCCCCTCTTGGCATCAGGAGAGCTGAGTTTACACCAAAGGGGATGTGGATCATGGCAGAGAAATAGCCTTTGTGTGAGCCCAGCTATGACTTGACTCCCTCAGTAATCCTGTGGAAATGAAACATTTATTGACTTGAAAATCAAAAGGAAGTTATTTATTATATATATTTTTATTGGCTCCCCCCCACGCTGTAGGATTATCATAAAATACATCTTTGTGAATTTACAAGTTTAATGTATTTTTAGTATTTAGTTCTAAATTGTTGGTTAGAATTTTAGAATTTGTTTTTAACACATTTATTTTTAGTTTATGTGTTTATTTTAAGTTCTTTATTTTTAGTTTAAATGTTTAGTTTAGTAGAGTGAAAGAGGAAGTCAGTGATTTTTCCCTGATAAAATGATGTTGGCACCATTATTTTCACAGTCACAGCTGCCCCTGCACCCTTTGTGGTCACACCTGTGATGTTTAGATGAATTCCTGCCTTCACACTCCATCAAAAGCTCTTCTAGCACTCAAATATTTGGAAAATGGGTTCTGATGGAAAGGCATTGGGTTGCTGGACACTACCAAAACCTTTCCCAGAATATCTGCAATAAATTAAAGATAAAATAAATTTCATTAGGTATGAAAGAAGATAATTTAGAAAGGACTGAACTTGGCTAATGCTTTTCTCAGACATATGAAGTGATTTGAACACGTGTCACCGTGTGAGTGCAGGAGGGCTTGGAACACTCCTGGCCCCTTTTCACCTGGGTGTGACTTCCCAGGAATATCAGTCCTGGATGGAGCAGGAGCTGAGCATGTGAAATAATGACAAGTCTCTTCCCTGCCCATGCCTGGGATAATTCTCTCCTCCCCACGAGTGTTGGGCACAGCACTCGAGGGACTCTCCTCTGGAATCCCAAAGCCACCAAGACAGCTCATGGTTCCTCCAAGTCCCAGAGAAACTTGTTCATGGATTCCTAAAATTGTGCCCCTTTTCTCGATGTCTCTGCACAGTTGTCACCTTTCCCTTGGCCTTTCCTCTGGCACAGCAGCCCCTGAGCTGATCTGCTGCAGGAACACGAGTGTCTCCTGCCCCCCCTGCCCTGCCCGAGCCACAACAGAAATGGAAAACTATTTCCCCTCCCAAGGCAAAGGCAAAGCAGCCCTTTTCAGCCTCCCTTCCATAGGTATCAATACCTGGCTTTTACAAACAAGAGGAATTAGACTTCGTAGCATTTTGCTATTTGAATGACCTACTCAGTGGAATTACAGCAGCAAACTAATCCTTTAGCAGAGATGGCTCTATCAATCTTTGGATTTTTCTAATGTGGAAGCTACTCAATTGCATCTCAGAAATCAGGGAGGTAATTACTCATGCAGACAGCACAAAATGAAAAAAAAAAAACCAAGTTCTGCTGAGTATCCCTTTTAGAACAAGCAGTGGAACAAGGAAAACAGCCTCTATAATCAGTCAAATTCTTCCACTAATTTTTCAGGTGTTGAAGGCTATAGTGAGGGTACATGCCATGAAAGTTAACAAACCAAAGTGGCTTTAATGGAGGGTTTTAGAAGAGAAAAATGCCTCTTATTAGGCAGACCTACTATTTTAGATGTAGTTCCTTGTGTTACAACTTCATTGTTTAAAATAGACAGGTTGTGAGACAAATGCTCTTGCAGATCCCTTTGGAGGGATTTGGCTGCAGTGACAACATCCAACTGTCCAGGAATCAGAGCACCAGGGTAGGGGCTGGTTCTGCCTGAGGACTGTCACCAACCTGCAGATGAAGTCAGGCAGGTACAGCCCCAGAGGAGCCCTCACACCCTGGTAGCTCTCAGGAATGCTGCTGATTTAATTTTAAGTTCAAGTGCTACTAGATTGATGCAAAGAAGGCATATATGGAAATACAAAAATGTTAAAAATGCTTAAAATAACTAATATTTTGTATATTTTGTATTGCTTTGAATACTGATCAGATTAGTAATTTAAAATATTATTATCAAGTTGGATAGACCCTCCTGTAGGAGAGGTTGGGATAAGGAAGTGGGTTCCTCTGTTTATTGAATGAGAAGCTTCTCATCTGAGGAAACCTTTCAATGCAACATCCAACATGAACAGCAGTGAATTAGGGCTTGAGGTAGGAATGGACTAAATTCTCCAACGTGACTCCAAGAAGCCATAAAAATCTTCACATTTCTCTCTCTTTTACTCTGATGTGCCTTTGGGCTCCTCCACCAAGGCTAAAGCTTGGGCTGAACTTTCCCACAGGTATTGGGGACTTTGGGTTGCTGAAGGCAAGTCATGGAATCAGGGAATGGTTTAGGTTGGGAAAGCCCTCTCAGACCATCAAGTCCAACCCAGCACTGCCAAGGCCAACACTAACCCCTGTCCCCAAGTGCCACATCCACATGGCTTTTAAATCCCTCCAGGGGTAGGAACTCTCCCCCTGTTCTGGGAAACTTACTGAGTCTTGCAATATCAAGGTAAGAGGGAATCAACTTCCTCAGCCTTTTCCATGTCCTTTGTCACCCTGTCCCACTCGGCAGCAACATTTTCCTTGGTCTTCTTTTGACATTGATAAAACCACCACCCAGGGACACCCACCATGAGGTGTTCAAACACACCCAGTGCAGAGATCCCAGCAAAGTGAAAAATGTGCTTTTAATGTGAGCCATGGACCTCTAAACACCCTTTGGAGAGCAGGACTATTAAACCAGCAGTGATGGCCAAGGGCTCCTGCTGGTGTCAGCGTGGCCTGCTGACATGTGTGAGGGTCTTCCTCAAAATTTCCTGAAGGGAGAAGTCCCACTTTGAGACTCCTGAGGACAGAGGAAGGAGCAGGGCTGCTTTCAACTGCACCTCAGTCAGATTAAAAATCAAAAGGAAACCTTGGAATGAATGTGAGGGCCCAGAGGGTCCCTTAGACACTCCTCCCCAGGTGCTGGGGCAGGGTGGAGGTGTGTTCTGTGCCCGACCTGAGAATTCCTGCTGTGCTCTGCCTGTGGTTCAGGCAGCCCAGCTGGTTCTCCCTCATGTGCTTCCTAATTTGGAATGATGATATTTAGAGATTACTGATTAAGCATAAATCAAGAACTTCAAGTCCCTCAGTTCTCAAAGAATTCTTGATTTCGGTAGTTACAGGAACTTACACCCTTCCAATCCAGCTGGGAAAGACAGGAAAGTGTTCCCAAATTCCTGTGATTGTCCTGTGTCCAAGTCACTCTGTCTCACCTGCTGGGGCACAGAAACACAATTCCATACCAACAGGTGTTTTGGAAGTTCTCCTGCCACATAACAATTCCCCTGTTCTTTTTCTTCTCAAGGCAAACCCAAACTGGGGATTTGGCTCTGTGGGGCAGCTATGCCTTTGTCACCCAAACTGGGGAGTTGGGTCTAAGCCACTCATCAAGCCTTCTCCCACCACAGATGGAGACCATCTGTCCCCTAAACCAGCTCAAGCTAAGCCCAGGCCAGTCCTTCTTTTCCTCTCAGAGGCTGTAGATGGCTGTTGGCCAGCTGGGGCTGGGGGGGTGAAGTTCAGCTTTAGTGCCTGGCTGGGTGAGGCTTCTCCAGCACTTCTCTGGGGCTGAGCTGCTGGAGGCAGGTCCATCAGGCTGCTGGGAACCTCTGCTGAGTCCTGCCCTGCACTCACTCCTCCTCTAACCTGGAAATTCGGTGAGAACTTGTGTCTTCCCAAGCTCCCAGACCTGATTAGGCTCCCAAGCCAATGTTCTTCTGGGCCAGGTACATTTCACCTCCTGTTTTGTGTAAAATTCAAACCAATCGAACCAAAACTGCTCCATGAGCAGCTCCATCATTTTTTTGTGTGACACTGCATTGATGAATATTTCCCCTTTAGTTAATTTGCAGAAAAGAAAATCCAACTGACCTTCCCTCAGCCTCCCAGTGATTTAAGAACTGTAGATCTCCACAGAGTTACCATCAATTTATATTTACTTTTCATATCTTTCTCTGTGCCTGTGACACACCGTGAGCCTCCTCATGCCGATCCAATAACATCTTGCCAGTTACTTCTCCCCTAAAGAAAAGTTTTTATTTATGACTGTGCCTCCCTCTCCCATGTGCCCTTTAGCCAATGTCAATCCATTTTATGTTACATTTATGTCCATTCCACTTCCCTTCTTTCCTCAGACCTCAATCTCTGTGCAAAGACCTTAATCTGTGATGTGGAACTTTGTCAAGCGCTGTCTGGGAGCCCGAGCTCGGCTGCCCACCACGTCCTCCTCCAGCAGCAGGCACAGGGCTGGCTGGGGGAATGCTCTGGCCACGTCC
>JAJPCS010014666.1:0-13008 GCA_021164005.1 Willisornis vidua nigrigula | reverse complement strand
CCTCCCCCAGCAGCAGGCACAGGGCTGGCTGGGGGAATGCTCTGGCCTTATTTTCCAAAAGTTTCAAGGAGAACTGGACTAGGGAGCCTTCTCCACCCCCCTCCACACACACCCGTTCCCTGTGGGTTGGTTCCTGCTCATGCAAATCACCCATGGCTTGATGCAGTTGGTTCTGCACTGGGAATATGACATTTACTAACAAAACAGCTGAGCTAAAATTGATTTTCAGAAGGAACACTTTGGTCCCTATATTTGAGCAAGTATGGCAGAGATGGTTGTGATCCTGCCTTAAATAAGCACCAGAATAACGACAGCAAAGACTTGTGTCAGTTCAGGAGTTGTCACTGGACATTCAGATCTGTTAAAAATGTTGATTTTAGCATTCCTGCATTGTGTAACTATTTAATTTTATAATTGCTCCTTCCCTTGGTCCACCTTTTTCTTCCTTCTCTGTGGTTTTCTAAGGAAACCCAAAGATATGAATTTTAGATAGAATGAGCTGTTAGATGGGGGTCTTTGAGTGAGGAATATGTGCTGTTAAATACATAGCAAGGGTTATTGGCTTGAAGTGTATTTGTAGGGAAAAGTGAAATTGAGGGCAGGAAAAGTTGTGGGTTTGTTGTATGTATTTTTTTAAATATCAGATTTAATTTGTTTGGGAAATAAATGTTATCACATTTGTGTAGAGAAGCACTTGATGTCTGGGGCACACTGTCAGTTCTGCTGCTGCCAAAGGCTTGGGAAGCCTCTTAATCTTCACGTGCATCAGTATTTATAAAATAGGTGATGTTTATCGGGTGGGGTGAGGGAGGGGTTTGCAGCTTTGCAAGGGAGACGTCTTGGAAATACCAAGAATTTTGGTGCCTGGAGTTACTTGCTGAAATTTCCTGCTTTCTGTTTCATCTGTGGTTTAAAACAAACCACCCCAAAACTTCTAAACAATAAGCAAAACAATATCACAAAAAATGGCAATGAACAGCCCCTTTTACTGGCACCACTTCATCACACCCGGCGCCTTCCCACGTGCCCGGCCAAACAAAGGGAGGAACTGAGAACTGCCCGAGGCAAACTGGGAGCTGAGAGTGAGCCCATGGGGTGCATTCCTGGTGACTCACCAGCTAATCCTTCCTTGCCTCTCCACCTTCCACACCTACAGGGACCCTCAGTCTGCGGCTGCTCAGCCTCGGGGATTCCGTCAGCCCACGAAAATATGTTGCATGTTGCAAGTGGAATGTCCCCTCTGACCTCCTGCTCCCCCTCTCTGGTGGCACAAGGGCTGTTTTCTCTCGTGTCCCCCTCGCTGGTCAAAGCTGCTCTTTGGCCAGGGCAGACGCCGGGGCAGGGCCAGCGACGGGTTCCCTTTGCGTCTCCTCCGTTAGGGGAGCAGGGAAAATGCAGAATGGACTGTTGTCCTCTGCAGATGGAAAACTCCTCTCCTTTCCAAATCCTTTCCAAACTCTGCTCTAGGCACTGTGGAGCCAGGCTGGGAGAGCTGGGGGGGTCACCTGGAGAGGAGAAGGCTCCAGGGACACCTGAGAGCCCCTGCCAGGACCTGAAGGGGCTCCAGGAGAGCTGGAGAGGGACTGGGGACAAGGATGGAGGGACAGGACACAGGGAATGGCTTCCCACTGCCAGAGGGCAGGGCTGGGGGGGATATTGGGAAGGAATTGGTGGCTGTGAGGGTGGGCAGGCCCTGGCACAGGTTGGGCAGAGAAGCTGTGACTGCCCTACTAATTCTACTTTATAATTCCCACAGATATACTTTAATTGTAACTTAAATGCTGTGTCATCCCTACTAATACAGAAGTTAGTGAATAGTTGGTTAATATTCTTTAGATTAATATGAATTCTTGCACTTGTTTGAAGCTGTTGCTGCCATGCTGACCAATGCTCCCTTTTTAAACATACCTACAGCACCTGTTCACTTACAGGCACCTGGTTTTCTGCTTAGTTTATGAACACAGAGAGAGAGGCTCTGGCTGTAATTAATAAAATTAGCTCAATACTGGACAATTCTAAATCAGAACCTATTAAAATAATTTTTAAGTTGTGGGCAGAGAGCATTAAAAATTTAATTTCAAAAAGCAGCAACAAGTGCAATAAATCATTTCCTTGCAATATTTTCCTGTGCTACTATTGCTCAGTTTGGGTTTAATTCAAATGGAGCCTGAGCCTGTTTCTTCCCCCCATTCTCCTGTTTTATTAGGGAAGATGCTCATCTGTATCAGACACTCATTAGATAAATACAGGAAAACTGCTTGTCATTTATGGGTTTCCCCATTACCATCTCCCCCATTGGACAGACCAGCCTGGTTTCAAAGTGACAGCTGGTGGAACCTCTTCTTGATACCTGCTAATCCAGGTTTTATTATGGAGAAATTGCCTGTGCTTTCAGGGAGTCAGAGGCAGTTTCCAGACGTAGCTGCCAAGGGTGGAACCTTCTGATCTCTGCTCTAACAGCCTAAAAATGAACCATTATCTCCTGGGGTAACAGAACCCTGGTGAAAGATGGACATGGGATAATTTATGACATGAAAACCTCAAAATGTACAGCCACTAACTGTGTTTTTAAGGTAGTAAATAAGAAAATACCCAGTTCTCCTCTGCTGGTGGTTCAGGTGGTGGGTGATTTGGGGGAGGGGGGACAGAGGGGCACCTCTGGCTGCATCTGGAGATAACGGGGCACTGGGAAGGAACCTCCCAGCTCCCTGGGAGACTGGAGAGCAGTAGGATTGTGTGGTACCTGAGGAGAGGATGTGGGTCAAGGCTGGAGCCTGGTGGTCCTGCAGGTTCTCACCCGTTAGCCTGAATTAGGTCTGGTGTGATTAAGAAAAAACCTGAAGGTGGACAGAGTTCAGATGGACCAGGGAAAATTCCCAGTACAGTCAGTACAAACCTCAGAACCTGGCTGGGAAGGTGGGGAGAGGAAGAGCTCAAAAATGGGAGACAATATTCCATAACAGCAAACCCTGTTAACTCCAAATACCCACAACCCTGAGCCTCTTCTCCTCCCCAACACCCAGCCCAAGACGAGGCAGCTGCTGCCCGTGCAGTGCAGAGGAGCAGCCTCCACTCCTGCAGGGCAGGTGGAGTTGGCTGTTCCATTCCTCCCCAATTATTAATTTATCACTAAATTTGTTAAAAGTCCCTAGATAACAGAATCTTGTTTAATTGAGAGAATAATAGATGTTCTAAACCTTGATTTTACTCTCTTTGACTTTATCAGATCTTGCTCACTCCAACGTGCCTGTTCAACCTCTGATTTAAGTCAAACCTGCTACTTTAAATTTGGAATTAGAAGAGAATTAGCTCTGTGTCATCCAGGCCTGACTCACCTTCTGAGGCTTAAATAAAAAGTAGTATCAAAGCAGACAATCTGTGGAGGTTAAGTGCCCCTGGATGTACAGAGCCTTAAAGACACTTTTCTTAGAGGCACTGAAAGGAAAGAAATGAAAGAAATACCCTCAAATGGAGCCATGTTAAAAAAAATGAGGAAAAAAATAAAAAAGGGAGAGAGAAAAGAGGAGGAAGACAGAGAAAACTTTTCAGTATTCCAGAAAATGGTTGTCCTGCTCTGGAAGGATGAAATGTTTGTTTCTTCCCCATCATCCTCTTTTCTCTCCCCACTACAACTACTTCCAATCTATCCCAAAATTGGAAGTCACTGCAATAATCACTTAATTGAAACATGTAATTACCCTGCCTTGATTAATTTTTGGTTTTTTTCACAGTATAGCAAAATTCTGTGAGAATGTAGCTTGGCACTTCAAAACCCAAGTATTAATTCCCACTGACTTTCTATGAACCTGCAACTGATACACTCAAAACCTTGAAAAAATTCTCAGGCTCTGGAGGAAGCTGAGAGATGTTTAATTGATCAACCCCACGCTTGTACAGGGTCAAAAAGGGGGCTGGAGCTGATCCATGTCCAGAGGGATCAGGGATGGGGTTTGGGTGTGCCCAGAGGAGCTGGGACTGGCTGGGGGTCTTTGTGTCCAGCACGGGGGGCTCCAGCCTCTGTCAGTGCTCCTGTCTGCTCCTGGGGCTTAGGACAAGCTGAGAAAGGAGAACTCTAAAGCACCAGTCTGCTCCCCTTTGGATTTAATTGCAGTGTGGGAGGATCATGGCCACTCATTGGGATTTCTGGGGAATGAAAAGGGATTCCTGACAAATTCAGGAAAAAGGAGGAAGCGGCTCTTTGTAGGAATGGTGGGGAAAAAATTCCTATGTGTGTCTTAGTTTTTTCCCAATTTAAGTAATTTTGGCCTCTGAAGTGACTGTGCCTGTCCCTGCACCAGCTGAGTCTGAGGACATTTCCCCCAACATTATTTCTTTACTCCTGGCTCCTCAGTGCTCCGGCTGGTGCTGCCTCTCCAGCCTACCTGGGTCTCATTGATTGATGAACACTCAGTTTTCTCAGGGATTGCTGCTGCAAAACCCTGGCTCTGCTGCAGCCAAGGGCACTGGCAGCTGGATTCCTGCTCTGGTGAAAGGGGGGAGTCTGGACAGGCTTGGAAAACAAGCCAAGTGTCCCCCACCATGTGCTCAGTTCTTCCCCAGGCATGGCTGGGAGCCCCACCAAAGGCTGCAGGCAGCCCTCTCCAGAGGGGTGTTTATGTTGAGTTAATTAGATTTGGGGGTTCAGTTTGATCTAGAACATCTCAAGTTTGCAAACTGTCCATGGGTAGTTCAAGGAGCAAAGTAGGTCCCTGCCAGGTGTAATTGGGAGAGCAGGAGGTGGGTGGGGAAAGGCAGGTGGGCACTGCCCTGAGGAAGGGCTGAGGAAAGACCAGTGAGTTGGTCCAGTTTGGAAAATTCAGGAACAGGAGATTGGGTGTGACTGAGAACATGGGGAGCTGTTCTGGTGAGGTCACCTGAATTATTCCATAAAGAAACCAAGTGGGCAGCCACAGATTTGGATGCTCAGGAAGGGGCTGGGTTAATCTCCCAAAGAAAATTGGGGACTGTAAATGGGACCAAAATTCACTGCTGTGGCTTTTCAGGAATAAACCAGCCCCTGCACACCAATTTGGGGTGGAAACCTCCCACTGCTCCTCTCCCATCCTGGCACAGCTGGCCCTTGATCTTTAGTGAAAAACATGCTGTGAACTCCTATAAAATTTTTTTAGGGGAACATTGTGGGGTTACTGTGTTGGGAAACTGCCTACAAATTGATGTGATGATGCTTAGAATAATCCATGTTTATGGAAATCATCTCATTCCCTGTGGTGAATGTGCTGAGAGGTTTGGTTCTGGCTTTGGAAGTGAAAATGTTCTGTTCCACAAGCCTGTTCCTCGTGCTTGTGACATATGTTCTGCTGCCTTTGCTGTAAAACACAGAAATCCTAAACCTTTAGGAAAATGAGCAGGAAGGATCTGTGGGTCCAGCCTCAGCCTGTGGCAGTGCAGAGATGGGGACGTTCCCCCCACTGCTCCCAGGGCTCCCAATGGTGACTGATCTCATATATCACAGGCTCCTAAATATGTATAAGTGTATATAAATAGGCACATGGGTGAGCTGTGGATGGAGTCTCATCCCCCATTCTGAATTTCCTGGGGTTTGTGGATTTAACTTATTTGAACACAGTTTTCTGTGATTTAATATAGAATTATTTTAGATCAAAAACTGGTAGGAAAAGAGCTGACACTCTCTTTGCTGCTGCTCCCCTCCCACCCCCCCTTTTTAAAGGAAAGAGCTTTATCTTAATTAAAGTTTAATTAAGGATCACGTTTGGCAGTACTTTTCACACCGATCTACACCAGCAGATTTTCTAAGGCTTAACTTTATCGTGCAGAAAATCCTCTTTTATTACTCCCAACCTGTTGTAAAAGCTGTTGGCACAGAGCGGTGGCTGCTTCATTCAGTGGCCTTGTTTGCCGCTGGAAAATTCCCAAGTCTCTGGAGATGGCACCACTGTGGTTCAATTTAATATCTGTCCTATCACTACAAGACTCGAGCTCATTATTAATGATACTATTCATTAATTTCTTGTTGGGCTGATGTTGTTATTTATTAAAATATTAAAGAAAGCTCCTGAGACACATCCATAATGAGGGACACCTCCATTTCCCCAGCGGCCCCGGCTGGGGGGTGAGTGTGGGGCAGATTTGCCCCCTCCACCACCCTCTCCCTCCCTCATTAGTCCTCCCTGGGCTCTGAGTGACACTGTAAATCCATTTTGTGCTCGGCCCAATCGGCGCCTCATACAAATGGGGGGCTCTGGTTTTTAATGAGCCATTCCTATGCAAAAAGGATTGGCTGCTGTCTGAGTCATCTCCTCTGCCCGGCTTTGGGGGAAGGACTAAATTGCCTGTATTTATATAGGGAATAAATAAAACACCACACAGTTTTTCCCTTTCCGGTCTCACATTTGGAGAATTTCAGTGTCATAAATTGTGAGCTTTAAGGACCTGCCACCTCAGTTAACTAAAGCCCAGCATGGCATTTAAAGGCGTGATGGTTGTGTTTAAAAAAGCCTCTCCAAGCAGGCTGTGCCCGCCCCGGCCCTTCGACGCCCCCTCCCACGCTCAGGTATCGCCTCCAGAAATTCCGAGGGCACTTGATATATTGCTCACCCTTTTAATCAGAGGCATTGCCGAGCACATCTGCTTGGAGCACAGGGCTGGGCAGAGCCACAGCCAGGGGCTGAGGATGGCAAAATAAATCAAACAATCCTGTAATTAATTTAGCCATGATGTCACACTTGTGCCTCGCTCGCTGCGAGAGGGGCCCGTGGTAGGGGTCTCTTTTTGGCTGGTTGGAAATGATGAAATCTGCATAACAATCGGGGGAGCATCTGAAGGTAAAGTTTTAATTTGTTCTATGTGGTTGTTATTTTCACCCCGTGCAAATAATTACTGTGGGGAAGAAAAACCTCCCTGTTTTCTGAGGATTAACGGGGCATAATTGCAGCCTGGCTTGATCCCTGTTGTAATAACAGCCCCTCTCCAACCACAGCCCGTCCAGCAGCTCTGCCCTGATCCAATCCAAGGTCCTTCCAAAGCATCCAACACACCTACAAGGCCTTTGTACTCAGTTTGCAGTCAGTTGTTCTGAGGAGAAATAAAACCTCTTACCTTGGTAGCTCAAAGCAGAATATCTGTGGCACAGGACCCTGAGCCCCAGGGAAAGACAAATAACCACAAGGAAAGGGAATGACAGAGCCTGACATTGAAGGCTCTGCTGATCTGGCAGGGAACAGTTCCTTAGAAAATGAACTTCTGGAAGTTGTTCTTCCCTTTTGTCTTGCAACAAAGCAGAGTTTCCTGAAGCAACCACTATATTGCTTTAGCAACGTGTCTGTACATTTAGAAACTCCCCTTGTGCTTTCCCCCATGATTTTAAACATAATTATTTTACTAGACAAGTTTGAATTTGAGTTTTAAATAAACACTGTGAGAGGATGTTTCCTGAAAAGCCCTTGCTGAGTGTTTTCAGGAATCTCATTTAGGCTTTGGGGTCAGCCTGGCTCCCTTGCAGGGGGGTTTTCCACCTGCCTTTGAGGGCTTGTTCAAGTACAATTGTATTTTTGACAACTTGCTTAAACTCTGTTCACACCACCAAGGTCTCTGTAATGGCTGTGTGAGACTGACTGTGATGGGAGGTCACCAAATGAGGCAGTTCTGGACCAGGAGGGCTGGGGGTGAAGTCTCAGTTTTCTCTGGGCAAGGGAAAGTCTGTTCTGAACCTAAAAATGAGCAGGTGCCACTTGGCTTCACCAAAGGTGTTCCAGTGCTCCTGCAAGAACTGTAACCTGTGCTTGGTGCTCAAAGCCAAAGCTCAACATTAATTATAAAATTAAAAAGATTGGAAAGCCTGGAGTTCTCCAATAACAGAGGAGAGAGCAGATATTGAATGAAACTGCTGAAAGGAAACAGGTTCCAAAGTCTGCGTGCCTGAGGTCTGGGAAAACTCAGGGAAAAAAGAGATGCCTGTCCCTCTGACTCTGAGGGTGGAGGACTCTGACCAGCTGGAGGGTTTGGATGAGTTTCTTCAGGCATGTTAAAATACTCAGGCTCTGGTAATTTGAAGTAGTGAGGGTTTTTTGGACTAATGGTCTAAACTCATTTGTACAGTCAGAGCCTTTGGTCTCTTTTCTGGTGTTTTATTTTCAAGCCATTCCCTTGTAGGGTCTTTTTTTCGGGCCATATTTGCAAAGGTGCAGAACTGCATCATTGCCAAATCAGGAGTAAAAACTTTGTGAGATCACACCCATGAATTTGCTAAATAATAATGAAACCTTTCCCTGCTTTTCTTTGAATAATATATTTTCACTTGAATAATATATTTTCATGTGAGTAAACCACAATCACTTCACAGCATGGTCTAGTGGGTGTGGTGGTATTTGGTCAGAGGTTAGACTTGATCTTGGAGGTTTTTCCAGCCTTAATGAGTCCATGATTCTATTTTGTTCTTTATGTTTACCTTTCCAAGCATTTTAGGTCCCTCCAAGCTCCTCTCACAAAAGTAAGCCCTGGAATATCCTCCTGTTTTGCCAGACTCCTGCATCTCTGGAAGCATCCAGAGGCCTCCCATATTCCTGGCTCGTGCTTAAAAGTCAGCAGTGCTGGAACTGCTCAGCCCCAGCAGATCCCAGGCACTGTCTGTGCTGTGCCCCAGTCCAGCTGCAGCATCCACAGCAAAGCCCTGTCAGGAGATGCATCTGGAGACCCCTTGTCCTGCAACTCAGTAATTCCCAGTGGTGCACTCAGAGGCAGCAGGAATTCTAATGCAGAGCTGTAATTAAACAGCCCCATCCACTTGATGGTGAAACCCCCCGTGTGAGGGTTCCACAAGGAGCTGCTGCAGCAACACAACATTTTTATTTCAAAGGCTGTGATTTGGTTTTTTCTCTGACTTCCTTCAAGGAACTGTGCAGGTTTCAATCTGACTCTGGGTGGGAGCTTCTCCTGAGAATGTGCTGCCAAACCACCAGAGCCCTCGAGCTGCTACTGCAGCTGATTTGTGGGAAGGGACAATTTGCTGGAGGTCTCCGAGGCTCTGTGGGGAGGGTTAATAACTCTTGGAGAGGTGGGAGAAAAGAAAGAATTTTATGTCTCCTGCAACCTGCAAGACTATGAAATGTTTCCCAGTGTAATTTTCTTGAAGTTAAAGTTGAGGTTATTAAGGTTCACTTAGCAGATAAAGTTTGCCACAATTTTCTTGGTCTCTCTGATCAGATGACAAGATTTCTAATTTATAAAAGCAGAGCAGGATGTTGGGGGCTCTGAACCATGTTCAGGGGATACACTGAGGGGCTCTGAGCTCCTCTCCTTCACATGGATTTTTATTTACAAGGAGATTTGAAAGCAAAGTGCTTGAAGTTCACTCAGTAACCCTCAGAGCTGGTTTCAATTTGTTTGCCTGTAAATATCTGTACAACCATCACAGAGGTTGGGAGCTGGGAGTGTGCCTGGCAGTCCAGATTAGGGTGCTGGCACCCCAGACCTGGGGAATTATTGTATTCCTGACCATTTTATAAATGGCTGCTCTGTTGAAAGTGCTGGCAATCAGGTTACCTCTCAGAGAAGAACAAGTTCATAGAATTACAGAATATGATGAGTTGGAAGGGACCCCCAAGGATCATTGAGTCCAATTCCTGATCCTGCACAGGACCAACAGCAAGAGTCACACCATGTGCCTGAGAGTATTGTTAATGTGGAGAGCAAAAAAAAAGTAGGTTTATATGGAATTTAGAGAAAAAAAGTGTTTTCATATGAAATGTGGATTATCACTACATTTCTGACTTCATGTGTCTCAGTGCAGTCATTGTTCTGGTGCTTTACAAAACATGATGTGGTGGCCTGCAGGAATGTGAATTTATTTCTTAAAAACCCAGGAAAAGCCCAGCCAGGATTTGTGGAGGGTGGTGCAGCCAGTGGAGGTCTCTTGGTGGCATCATGATAAAAACCAACTCCAGCAGAAATGCAAAGCTCAGCCAAAATCTGCCTCATTTGATGCTCTCCCCCATGGGCTGCAGCAGCACTACAGGCAAACCTTCTGCTCCCTCATGGAGAGTGTGAGAGCCCTGGAAGTGTCCAAGGCCAGGTGGGAAGGGCTTGGAGCAACCTGGGCTAGTGGGAGGTGTCCCTGTCCATGGCAGGAACCAGATGAGCTTTAAGGTCCCCTCCAACACAGGTCTGTGATTTTAAGTTATGATCAAGTAAATTCTTAACCTTCTTTTCAATAAACTGCACAGTTAGAACTTTATGTGTCTTTCCCTGTGTAGCTGTTCTGCAGAATTCAGTCACTCCCTTCACACTCCTCGAGATCACCTTTAATTCTTGGCCAGCTCTTTTTGAGATGTGGACACTAAAGGAGGACAGATTTTCCCATTAATGGTCTCACTAACAGAACACCCATTGATAAACCCCCCTTGCTGTTTCTCCTTGCTGCTGAGCTTCCTGTCACTGACATACTGGATAAAGAACTGGAGAGAGCATGAAAAGTTACTTCTGTTGTCTTGCAGTTTTATCAGTGTAAGGGAACAGCCACCTTTCATATCAGTGATGTTTGTTGTATTAATGAGGCAAAAATAGCCATTAACTGGCCTTAAGCATGCACTTGAATTTTAATAAGTGGTTCTTTGCATAGCCAAGAAGAGATTACACATCAGACTCAGCAGCTGCTGGATCTGGCCAATTTTTAAAACACAGGCACTTCATTTGTAAGGTTTTCTAATGCTAAGATGAAGATATTAAATTAAATACCCGACCAGCTAAACTCATTCAGGGTTTGAGTTTTAGGTCTTGCTGCTTCATCCAAGGTAAAGAGGAAAAGACAGGTGTTAAAAATGCATAAATATGCTCAGCTCCTCAGCCAGCTCTAATTGCCTAATGCCCCTCGACACGTTACTTTAAAATGGATCACGACTTAAGCAGACTTATGTATATTCCACAGATAAAATTTATTGATTTCT
The DNA here is from genome assembly GCA_021164005.1 of Willisornis vidua nigrigula. Lineage (NCBI taxonomy): Eukaryota > Metazoa > Chordata > Aves > Passeriformes > Thamnophilidae > Willisornis > Willisornis vidua. Next base: position 2,089 of record JAJPCS010014666.1, on the reverse strand, counting down.
TGCTCTCATGGTAGAAGAAAGCACAAAGACAGGAGTGCCTCTCATAGAGCTGTTTAAATCCTCCCAAACACACCATAGTTTGAGACAGAAAACAACCTTCTCAGTCATTGCCAGACACTTAAATCCTGAAAAACACCCATTCCCTCTCGTGCTCTGCAGAAACAAGAACTTCAGGATGAGAAGGTGGCAGCAGAGCCCCCTGGGGCAGGCAGTGCCCACCTCGCTGGGGATGGCACACACCAGGGGCTTTGCTGGCTGCTGCAAACTGGTTCTGAGGGCACCTCTGTGCTCCATCACGCTCCGTTCCCGGGACATGCCCATCCCTCAGCCTGGGCACGGCATGGCCATGCCAACTGACACAGGGCAGGGATGTGCTGTGTGATCCTGTCCCCAGCAGTGCTCCTGCCTTCCCTCTCGCCCTGTTCCCAAGCCCTGGGTGCATTTCCCAGCGAGGGCCTTCCTGTGATGGTTGAACATCACCTGGAGAGCACCAATAAAATGTGTGTACAGCCCCAGCTCCTGATGAGAGACTGAGCTGCAGTCAGTGCAGGGAGAAGGTGTTCAGCACATGGAGAACATGTCCAGCACAGGGAGAAGGTGTCCAGCACAGGGAGAACATGACCAGCACAGGGAGAAGGTGCCCAGCACAGGGAGAAGGTGTCCAGCACAGGGAGAAGGTGTCCAGCACAGGGAGAACGTGCTCAGCACAGGGAGAACGTGCTCAGCACAGGGAGAAGGTGTCCAGCACAGAGCAGAGGGACAGGACTGTGTGATGTGCCCTGGGGTTTATTCCCATCCCTTCCCTCGGCGTATCCTGTTCTTGGGATGGAAATGGTGGGAGGAAATAATGGAGCCTCTTGGGCCACTCTGATCTGCTTCAGGTGTAGAACCCCAGAGAACCCCCATTGTCTCCAGGAGGTAACAGTTACAGCCCCAGTGCTGCCCTGCCAGCTCCCCTTAGCTGAAATCAGGGCGTCATTAAGGTCTAAGGAGCCTGTTTGTGCCAGGGTTTTAGAAATAATGGATGTCTCCTTCAGATTCCTACAGCATTCCAGGAGGTCCAGTTATTGATGAGTTTTTCCTTATTTCCACGCTCTCAACCTCTTATCTTCTACAGTTAAAAAAAGTATAAGTATAAATCTATGTTTATCAAGTACAAATTTGGTGTCTCAAGGCATGGATTTCCATGTGTATATCCCAGTCTTTACAGGTATATTTGGTTTTGAGAGACATTTCTGCCAAGAAAATATGTAGAAGTAGTAGCTCCCCCCTTTAATTATATTCATTAAATTAATAACTTATTCTATATTATTTCTACAGTCATGCAAAAATGTGTAGACTTAGAATGATAAAATCACAGAATCATGGAATGGTTTGGGTTGGGAGGGAAATCAAAGCCCATCCAGTGCCACCCCTGCCATGGGCAGGGACACCTCCCACCAGCCCAGGTTGCTCCAAGCCCTGTCCAGCCTGGCCTTGGACACTCCCAGGGATGGGGCAGCCACAGCTTCTCTGCCCAACCTGTGCCAGGGCCTGCCCACCCTCACAGCCCAGAATTTTTCCTGAATATCTAATCTAAAATTCCTCTCTGTCAGTTTGAAGCCATTCCCTCTTGTTCTCTCACCAGACTCTTGTAAACTGTCTCTCTCCATTTTTCTTGTGGGATTCCTTCAGGTACTGGAAGGCCACAATTAGAATGTCTGCCATTAGAATTTTATGCCAAATTTAATCCTAAATTTGAAATAAAAAAAAAAACCAAAACTTTCAGAAAGTTGTAGGACCCCCCCCCCGTGTGACTTCCACTTACCAAAGTATGAAAATCATTTTTATTCCCTTGTCTTTAAGGCCGATGTGCATCTGTTATGTGACTGTAATTGAGCTCCTGGAGGTGTGTGAGGCTCAAGGTGGGAGTCAGGTGAGAAGCAGCCCAGGAGATTGATGGAGCCTCCTTTGGTTAATGCAGTGCAAGAGATGCTAAAGGATTGCAACGCTCACATTTGCCTGTTCTATTACTGTGCTCTAAATGTTGTTTCCTCGCTGACTCCTGAACTGATATTTCACTCATCTCAACTGTCTTTATTAAAAAAAA
>JAJPCS010014602.1:0-10056 GCA_021164005.1 Willisornis vidua nigrigula | reverse complement strand
GCAATGTCCAGGGCCAACTGCACGGCTTTAAGCTCTGCAAACTGACTCGACCCACCTTCTCCTTCAGTAGCTTCTGCAACTTGTCGGGTGGGACTCCATACAGCTGCTTTCCATTTGCGATTAGTCCCTACAATGCGACAGGAGCCATCAGTGAAGAGGGCGTAGCGTATTTCTTCTTCTGGCAATTGATTGTATGGTGGAGCTTCTTCCGCACGTGTCACCTGCTCTTCCTCTTCATCTGCTAGACCAAAATTTTCACCTTCAGGCCAGTTCGTGATGATTTCCAGGATCCCAGGGCGATTTGATTTTCCCATACGGGCGCGCTGCATAATCAGGGCAATCCACTTGCTCCAGGTAGCATCAGTGGCGTGATGTGTAGAGGCAGCCTGTCCTGACAACATCCACTTCAGCACGGGTAGTCGAGGTGCCAGAAAGAGCTGTGCTTCTGTGCCAATCACCTCTGAGGCGGCTTGAACTCCTTCATAGGCGGCTAGGATCTCTTTCTCTGTTGGGGTATAGTTGGCTTCGGATCCTCTGTAGCCTCGGCTCCAGAATCCAAGTGGTCGGCCTCGAGTCTCACCAGGCACCTTCTGCCAAAGGCTCCAAGACAGGCCATTATTCCCGGCAGCGGAGTAGAGCATGTTCTGTATGTCTGGTCCTGTCCTGACTGGTCCAAGGGCTACAGCCTGAGCAATCTCATGTTTGATCTGGTCAAAGGCTTGTTGCTGCTCAGGGCCCCAGTGGAAATCATTCTTCTTACGGGTTACCAAGTAGAGAGGGCTTACGATCTGACTGTATGCTGGGATATGCATCCTCCAAAACCCTATGGCACCCAGAAAGGCTTGTGTTTCTTTTTTGCTGGTAGGTGGAGACATTGCTGTGATCTTATTGATGACCTCTGTTGGAATCTGACGGCGTCCATCCTGCCACTTCACTCCCAGGAACTGGATCTCTTGGGCTGGTCCCTTAACCTTACTCCGTTTGATGGCAAAGCCACCTCCCAAAAGGATCTGGATGATTTTCTCTCCTTTCTGAAAAACCTCTTCTGCTGTGTCCCCCCACACAATGATGTCATCGATGTATTGCAGGTGTTCTGGAGCCTCACCCTTCTCCAGTGCAGTCTGGATCAGCCCATGACAGATGGTGGGACTGTGTTTCCAACCCTGGGGTAGTCGGTTCCAGGTGTACTGCACGCCCCTCCACGTAAAAGCAAACTGTGGCCTGCACTCTGGTGCCAGAGGAATGGAGAAGAATGCATTGGCAATGTCAATAGTGGCATACCACTTTGCTGCCTTGGACTCCAGCTCATACTGGAGCTCCAGCATGTCCGGCACAGCGGCACTCAGCGGTGGGGTAACTTCATTCAAGCCACGATAGTCCACAGTCAATCTCCATTCTCCATCAGACTTACGTATAGGCCAGATGGGGCTGTTGAAGGGTGAGTGGGTTTTGCTGACCACCCCTTGGCTCTCCAGTTCACGGATCATCTTATGGATGGGAATCACAGCATCGCGGTTCGTTCGGTATTGCCGACGGTGCACTGTTGTGGTGGCGATTGGCACCTGCTGTTCCTCAACTTTCAACAGTCCGACAGCAGAAGGACTTTCTGAGAGACCTGGCAATGAGTTCAATTGTTCAATCCCTTCTGTCTCTACAGTGGCTATTCCAAAAGCCCATCTATGCCCCTTTGGGTCCTTAAAATATCCATTCCTGAGATAGTCAATGCCCAGGATACATGGGGCGGCTGGACCAGTCACAATGGGGTGTTTCTGCCAATCTCTCCCTGTCAAGCTCACTTCAGCTTCTAGCACAGTCAACTCTTGAGATCCCCCTGTCACCCCAGAAATAGAAATAGTCTCTGAGCCCACATGTCCTGATGGCATTAATGTGCATTGAGCGCTGGTATCAACCAAAGCCTTATACCTTTGTGGGTCTGATGTGCCAGGCCATCGAATCCACACAGTCCAATAGACACGGTTGTCCCGTGCCTCTACCTGGCTAGAGGCAGGGCCCCCCTAACACTGATCCTGGTCGTAGCAGTCGGAACCTTTTCTCGATGAGTACACCTGGGAGGTGCCCTCCTGTGGGTCAGATTCTTGCCCATGGGAAACTGGGACTGCACTTACTCTCACTGACCTTCTTCCATTCTCCTTCAGTTCTTGTACTCGGGCTGCAAGGGCACGGGTGGGTTTCCCATCCCACCGTCCCATGTCTTCTCCATGTTTGGCCAGGAAGTACCACATCTCAGTTTGTGAGGTCTGTCCACTCCCTCTGGTTGGGGGGCGTCTGGCTCTGACTTCAGAGGTTCTCATTCGCACCGGTGCCACTTGGAGACTGTCCCTAATCTCCGCTCTAATCTCCTCTCTAAATTTCCTCTGCTCATTCTTTACCTCTGCAGGTAGTGTCTTGAGACTCTCAACCAATGTCTCTACAGCAGAAATACGGGCCTGCATTGGGCTGTGGGTCATGCCTTCATATATCCGGAGCTTATTTGCTACAGCGCCCACTGTTTCTTGGTTCTCTTCCCTATACATGGATGCCAGGAAATCGGTGTATTCAGCTGGCCCCGAGTGTGAAAGGTTCCACCACATATGTGGTGTGCATCTGACCTTGTCAGGGTCATTATTGGTTTGCCCACCCCTTCCAAAAAGCACTTCCATCATTGCCATCTCCCTCAGACGTAAAATTCCTTCTTCCATCGTCTTCCAAGTTTTCTTAATGTGATGATCCTGCAGGATTTCTCTATACACAAACTTCTCTCTTACACTCATTAGAAGTCGTGCCCAGAGTGAAAGGGGCTTTGATTCCCTCACAAACACCTGTTCAATAGCCACATCCTGGGCCACAGCCCCCAAAAACCTGGCTTCAGCACCATCCAGTTGTAGGCTTTCACCCATAAGGTCCCAAACTCGGATCAACCAAGTCAGGATGGGCTCGCCTGGGTGTCGAGCAATGTCTTTCTGCAAACCACGGAGGTTATCAAACGACAATGACTCAGTGATGATCTCAGGCTCTGGGTCTGCCTGCTGTGAAGGTGCAGCCGCCCCCTCATCATCCGCTGGACGGACTGGTTTGGTCTTATATTTCCTTTTCTGGATAGGGGCAACTTCCATAGGCTTGGACTGTCCCCCTGGTTGAGCCTCGTCCTGCGTCACTGTGACATCAGGGGTTTTATCCCCTTCCCCTTTTTTAGCCTCGTCCTGCGTCACTGTGACATCAGGGGTTTTATCCCCTTCCCCTTTTTTAGCCTCGTCCTGCGTCACTGTGGCATCAGGGGTTTTACCCTCTTCCTTCTCTCTCTTCACTGTGATGTCAGGGGTTTTACTCTCTTCTTTTTTTTTCCTCACTATGACATCGGGGGTTTGACTCTCTTCCTCTCCCCCCTGCACTGAGCTGAACTTCTGAATGAGTTCTCGAAGAAACCTGGCCCTGGCCCTCTCTTCAAACATGAGGTATACCATTATGATACAGCTTTGAATAGCAACCATAAAGAGCAAGCTATCTCTGGCATCGAGGGAGAACTTAAACATCCCAAAAGCCGTTGTAACAGACTTAAATGGGGAGTGAGCGAAGGGTTGGGAGAAAACACTCCCCTTTGTTCCTTCCCAAGGGTCAGTACTATTACTAAATCCCCAGAGGTAGCAGCTTAGGTTACGGCAGGAAAACAGCCTGGAGAACACCACCCAAATGACACCCACCCCAGGCATTGAATTCATAGCACCATAAATCCAAAGTAAGAACTCAATGATAATTGCGGCTATTTGAGTTCTACTCATTGATTTGTTGACAAGAATTAAACCTGCCGCTCCTTTTGGCATAAATTTGTACCAACAAAAAGCCAATATATTATACAGGATGGTCCTGATGAACCCTAAACTCAATACACACATGGTGGCACAAGAAACAGTTATCCTTCTTTGTTTACAAGCCCCAAAAGTTGGGCGCCAAAAATATGTCTTGGTTTGAGGGGAAAAAACCAAAATGTTTAGCCACAAGTGGGGGAGGGGCCCTCCTCCACAATAATCACGCCACTCTTTGTTAAATTTAAGAAAAGGAATTTTAATACAAGAAGGATAACTGTTCTAACTTATGGATATATATATATATATATGCAAATAGACTAGTGCAAACCGCTTCCCCAACACCACAAGGAAAAGAAAAAAAAACAAACAACGAAACTCAGCAGGTTTTCCTCCGGGAGGAAAGTTATACTTAAGTGTCAAAGTCACAGTCCGGCTGGCTGCGGAGTGAGTTCCCAGACTCTGTGTCTATTGTCCCAGATGAAGAAAAAGAAAGTTGAAAGTGGGGAACCACCACGTGTCTTGGAGAAAAACAGCTGCAGAACCTCTCTCTCTCCCGGGTCACTGCCCAGCCGGGGCAGGCAGGCCGTGACGGTGCAGGCGATAGTAGGGCTGGAGCAGAAGCCACGACCCCAGATGTAGGAAACAGGAGAAACAGCCGTGGCGAGCCGAAAAAGCAGCGTCTCAGCAAGAAACCCCAGCAGTGTCCAGCAAAGCAGCTTCCCTCCTCGGCTGTACCCTGCTCCCGTGTCCCGCCGAGCTAAGAATGGAAAAAATGTCCCCAAAACGAAAAGAGACAAACCTGCCCCCACCCAGGTGCTCAGCAGTTAACTGCTCCTTTTGTTAACTGCTGGCGTGGACAGTTAGTGGCAGGGGAGAGAATTTACATAATAATCCCAAACTAAAACATTATCCACCCCTAAATTCTCTTCCATGCCAATACTCTATATTAAACTTAAATTTCTTTCAAATATTTAAATGTTTACAAATACAGCAATATGAGTTGTCTACCCAGAGATAAGTTCCCCTTGAGGTATACATCGTGTCTCTCCATCTTCCTGCATCACCCACCAGGTGGAACCAGATCCTTGAGCAAAGACAACCCCACGAATGGGTTTGCCTTTGCCTGACGCAGGGTTAATCCAGACTGTTTTCCCTAGCATACCTCTCAGGTGTATTACAGGGACTTTATCTCCATCTACAGTGTGAAGGCGTTCTGATTGGGCAGGACCGGCTCGGTTGACAGAGCCTCTAGTGTTGACTAGCCATGTAGCCTTTGCTAAGTGTTGATCCCAGTGTTTGAAAGTCCCTCCACCCAATGCTTTCAAAGTGGTTTTCAACAGTCCATTACACCGTTCAACTTTCCCGGCAGCTGGTGCATGGTAGGGGATATGATACACCCACTCAATGCCGTGCTCTCTTGCCCAGGTAGCAACTAAGCTGTTCTTGAAATGTGTTCCATTATCTGACTCAATTCGCTCTGGGGTGCCATGTCGCCACAGGACTTGTTTTTCCAGGCCTAGGATGGTGTTCCGGGCAGTGGCGTGAGGCACTGGGTGTGTCTCCAGCCACCCTGTGGTTGCTTCCACCATGGTGAGCACATAGCGCTTGCCTTGGCGGGTCTGTGGCAGTGTGATGTAGTCAACCTGCCAGGCCTCCCCGTACTTATACTTATCCCAGCGTCCACCATACCACAGGGGCTTCACTCTCTTAGCCTGCTTAATGGCAGCACATGTCTCACAGTCATGGATAACCTGAGAGATAATGTCCATGGTTAAATCCACCCCTCGGTCTCGTGCCCATTTATAAGTGGCATCTCTGCCCTGATGGCCCGAGGCATCATGGGCCCATCGAGCCAGGAACAGCTCTCCCTTGTGCTGCCAGTCCAGATCTGTCTGTGATACTTTCACTTGTGCAGCTCGGTCTGCCTGTTGGTTGTTGCGATGTTCCTCATTGGCTCGATTTTTGGGCACGTGTGCGTCTACATGGCGGACTCTCACAATCAGCTTCTCTACTCGGGTGGCGATGTCTTGCCATATATCGGCAGCCCAGATGGGTTTCCCTCTGCGTTTCCAATTGGTTTTCTTCCATCGGTCTAACCATCCCCAGAGAGCATTGGCCACCATCCATGAGTCAGTGTAGAGGTAAAGCTTTGGCCATTTCTCTCGTTCAGCAATGTCCAGGGCCAACTGCACGGCTTTAAGCTCTGCAAACTGACTCGACCCACCTTCTCCTTCAGTAGCTTCTGCAACTTGTCGGGTGGGACTCCATACAGCTGCTTTCCATTTGCGATTAGTCCCTACAATGCGACAGGAGCCATCAGTGAAGAGGGCGTAGCGTATTTCTTCTTCTGGCAATTGATTGTATGGTGGAGCTTCTTCCGCACGTGTCACCTGCTCTTCCTCTTCATCTGCTAGACCAAAATTTTCACCTTCAGGCCAGTTCGTGATGATTTCCAGGATCCCAGGGCGATTTGATTTTCCCATACGGGCGCGCTGCATAATCAGGGCAATCCACTTGCTCCAGGTAGCATCAGTGGCGTGATGTGTAGAGGCAGCCTGTCCTGACAACATCCACTTCAGCACGGGTAGTCGAGGTGCCAGAAAGAGCTGTGCTTCTGTGCCAATCACCTCTGAGGCGGCTTGAACTCCTTCATAGGCGGCTAGGATCTCTTTCTCTGTTGGGGTATAGTTGGCTTCGGATCCTCTGTAGCCTCGGCTCCAGAATCCAAGTGGTCGGCCTCGAGTCTCACCAGGCACCTTCTGCCAAAGGCTCCAAGACAGGCCATTATTCCCGGCAGCGGAGTAGAGCATGTTCTGTATGTCTGGTCCTGTCCTGACTGGTCCAAGGGCTACAGCCTGAGCAATCTCATGTTTGATCTGGTCAAAGGCTTGTTGCTGCTCAGGGCCCCAGTGGAAATCATTCTTCTTACGGGTTACCAAGTAGAGAGGGCTTACGATCTGACTGTATGCTGGGATATGCATCCTCCAAAACCCTATGGCACCCAGAAAGGCTTGTGTTTCTTTTTTGCTGGTAGGTGGAGACATTGCTGTGATCTTATTGATGACCTCTGTTGGAATCTGACGGCGTCCATCCTGCCACTTCACTCCCAGGAACTGGATCTCTTGGGCTGGTCCCTTAACCTTACTCCGTTTGATGGCAAAGCCACCTCCCAAAAGGATCTGGATGATTTTCTCTCCTTTCTGAAAAACCTCTTCTGCTGTGTCCCCCCACACAATGATGTCATCGATGTATTGCAGGTGTTCTGGAGCCTCACCCTTCTCCAGTGCAGTCTGGATCAGCCCATGACAGATGGTGGGACTGTGTTTCCAACCCTGGGGTAGTCGGTTCCAGGTGTACTGCACGCCCCTCCACGTAAAAGCAAACTGTGGCCTGCACTCTGGTGCCAGAGGAATGGAGAAGAATGCATTGGCAATGTCAATAGTGGCATACCACTTTGCTGCCTTGGACTCCAGCTCATACTGGAGCTCCAGCATGTCCGGCACAGCGGCACTCAGCGGTGGGGTAACTTCATTCAAGCCACGATAGTCCACAGTCAATCTCCATTCTCCATCAGACTTACGTATAGGCCAGATGGGGCTGTTGAAGGGTGAGTGGGTTTTGCTGACCACCCCTTGGCTCTCCAGTTCACGGATCATCTTATGGATGGGAATCACAGCATCGCGGTTCGTTCGGTATTGCCGACGGTGCACTGTTGTGGTGGCGATTGGCACCTGCTGTTCCTCAACTTTCAACAGTCCGACAGCAGAAGGACTTTCTGAGAGACCTGGCAATGAGTTCAATTGTTCAATCCCTTCTGTCTCTACAGTGGCTATTCCAAAAGCCCATCTATGCCCCTTTGGGTCCTTAAAATATCCATTCCTGAGATAGTCAATGCCCAGGATACATGGGGCGGCTGGACCAGTCACAATGGGGTGTTTCTGCCAATCTCTCCCTGTCAAGCTCACTTCAGCTTCTAGCACAGTCAACTCTTGAGATCCCCCTGTCACCCCAGAAATAGAAATAGTCTCTGAGCCCACATGTCCTGATGGCATTAATGTGCATTGAGCGCTGGTATCAACCAAAGCCTTATACCTTTGTGGGTCTGATGTGCCAGGCCATCGAATCCACACAGTCCAATAGACACGGTTGTCCCGTGCCTCTACCTGGCTAGAGGCAGGGCCCCCCTAACACTGATCCTGGTCGTAGCAGTCGGAACCTTTTCTCGATGAGTACACCTGGGAGGTGCCCTCCTGTGGGTCAGATTCTTGCCCATGGGAAACTGGGACTGCACTTACTCTCACTGACCTTCTTCCATTCTCCTTCAGTTCTTGTACTCGGGCTGCAAGGGCACGGGTGGGTTTCCCATCCCACCGTCCCATGTCTTCTCCATGTTTGGCCAGGAAGTACCACATCTCAGTTTGTGAGGTCTGTCCACTCCCTCTGGTTGGGGGGCGTCTGGCTCTGACTTCAGAGGTTCTCATTCGCACCGGTGCCACTTGGAGACTGTCCCTAATCTCCGCTCTAATCTCCTCTCTAAATTTCCTCTGCTCATTCTTTACCTCTGCAGGTAGTGTCTTGAGACTCTCAACCAATGTCTCTACAGCAGAAATACGGGCCTGCATTGGGCTGTGGGTCATGCCTTCATATATCCGGAGCTTATTTGCTACAGCGCCCACTGTTTCTTGGTTCTCTTCCCTATACATGGATGCCAGGAAATCGGTGTATTCAGCTGGCCCCGAGTGTGAAAGGTTCCACCACATATGTGGTGTGCATCTGACCTTGTCAGGGTCATTATTGGTTTGCCCACCCCTTCCAAAAAGCACTTCCATCATTGCCATCTCCCTCAGACGTAAAATTCCTTCTTCCATCGTCTTCCAAGTTTTCTTAATGTGATGATCCTGCAGGATTTCTCTATACACAAACTTCTCTCTTACACTCATTAGAAGTCGTGCCCAGAGTGAAAGGGGCTTTGATTCCCTCACAAACACCTGTTCAATAGCCACATCCTGGGCCACAGCCCCCAAAAACCTGGCTTCAGCACCATCCAGTTGTAGGCTTTCACCCATAAGGTCCCAAACTCGGATCAACCAAGTCAGGATGGGCTCGCCTGGGTGTCGAGCAATGTCTTTCTGCAAACCACGGAGGTTATCAAACGACAATGACTCAGTGATGATCTCAGGCTCTGGGTCTGCCTGCTGTGAAGGTGCAGCCGCCCCCTCATCATCCGCTGGACGGACTGGTTTGGTCTTATATTTCCTTTTCTGGATAGGGGCAACTTCCATAGGCTTGGACTGTCCCCCTGGTTGAGCCTCGTCCTGCGTCACTGTGACATCAGGGGTTTTATCCCCTTCCCCTTTTTTAGCCTCGTCCTGCGTCACTGTGACATCAGGGGTTTTATCCCCTTCCCCTTTTTTAGCCTCGTCCTGCGTCACTGTGGCATCAGGGGTTTTACCCTCTTCCTTCTCTCTCTTCACTGTGATGTCAGGGGTTTTACTCTCTTCTTTTTTTTTCCTCACTATGACATCGGGGGTTTGACTCTCTTCCTCTCCCCCCTGCACTGAGCTGAACTTCTGAATGAGTTCTCGAAGAAACCTGGCCCTGGCCCTCTCTTCAAACATGAGGTATACCATTATGATACAGCTTTGAATAGCAACCATAAAGAGCAAGCTATCTCTGGCATCGAGGGAGAACTTAAACATCCCAAAAGCCGTTGTAACAGACTTAAATGGGGAGTGAGCGAAGGGTTGGGAGAAAACACTCCCCTTTGTTCCTTCCCAAGGGTCAGTACTATTACTAAATCCCCAGAGGTAGCAGCTTAGGTTACGGCAGGAAAACAGCCTGGAGAACACCACCCAAATGACACCCACCCCAGGCATTGAATTCATAGCACCATAAATCCAAAGTAAGAACTCAATGATAATTGCGGCTATTTGAGTTCTACTCATTGATTTGTTGACAAGAATTAAACCTGCCGCTCCTTTTGGCATAAATTTGTACCAACAAAAAGCCAATATATTATACAGGATGGTCCTGATGAACCCTAAACTCAATACACACATGGTGGCACAAGAAACAGTTATCCTTCTTTGTTTACAAGCCCCAAAAGTTGGGCGCCAAAAATATGTCTTGGTTTGAGGGGAAAAAACCAAAATGTTTAGCCACAAGTGGGGGAGGGGCCCTCCTCCACAATAATCACGCCACTCTTTGTTAAATTTAAGAAAAGGAATTTTAATACAAGAAGGATAACTGTTCT
>JAJPCS010014601.1:0-17583 GCA_021164005.1 Willisornis vidua nigrigula | reverse complement strand
CTCCCCCTGTCCCAGGGTCACCTCCCCCTGTCCCAGGGACACCTCCCACTGTCCCAGGTTGCTCCAACCTGGATTTTCTGTTCCCTTTTCCTTTGTCTTGCTTGCCCTTGGTGGTGGGACCTGTTTGAGCTGGAGCAGTGGGTTTGCCTGGCTCAGGTGCTTCCCATGGGAGGCTTTGGGACTGCCTGGACTTGCACAGCTTTCCCAGGAATGTGGTGCTTCCCTTTGTCCCTTCCTCCATCCCAGGCTTGGGGATCCCTTTTTGCAGCCAGAGTTGCTTCTTATTATTGTCATCACAAAGTTCCTTTACATTTGGAGATGATTGGAAGAAGCTGAAGGTGCTTTTCTGAATGAAAAATGAGTTTAAATGATCTTGAGCTTCTCATCTTTCCGTGTCATCCACTGAATTTTCTCCTCCTTTCTTTGGCTTCTGTGTAAACTTGGGGGGTGTGTTGAGGTTTGTGCTGAACTCAAGTTGGTTCTTAGTTGTTGTTTGGCCTTTCCTGAGGGAGGATCTTCCATCCCATCACCAACTGTAAGACAAACCCAAAATCAAACCCCTTTTTGCCTCAATTTTGGCTCTGGGAATGTCTTTGAGTCCCATCAAAGCCAATTTTGCTGCCAGGGATGTTCTGGATGGTTCCAGGCAGCACTTCTGCCTCCAGTGCTGCTCCCTGGACTGGGAAAAGCCTCCTGTCCCTCTGGAAGTCATGTCAGATCCAACAGGATGAGGTGATGCCACGGGAAAGGCTCTTCCCTTCAGGATAATCTGGGAATAACAGGATTGAAACTGGATGTAGTTCCATAGGAGTTGTGTCCAAGGGTGACAAACCCAAGTCAGCTGTGGCCATGGGGAGAACTGTTTTCCTGAAAAATTGCCTTGCTTGTCTTCCTCTTGGTCTTCATGATCTTCCCAAGGGCTCTGAAAACCTGGGAAGTGGGAAGTATGTGCAGTACTTTTTGAATTTTAGGGTTTTTTTTTTCTTAGTGTCAATGTAAAAAGTGCCTAAGTGAGGAACAGGACTCCAGGGTGAGCTGGAGGAGTAGGATGAGACCTCATTTCCCTCAAGAAAAGAGCCCTCCCTTGGCAGGATCCAGCTGGGAAAAACTCTGCTCCTTCCTCGTGGTTTCCACTCTCTTGGGAGGGATCCCATTTCTCAGCCACACCTTTTGCAATCTCCAGTTTGGGGTGGGATGGCAGAGAAGGGGGGGGGAAGCCTGGATGGAATTCAGCAGGAAACTGCCTCTTGGATTGCAGAGCCCAAGAGCTTTGTGGTTGAACATCCACCTCTGGAGACCCAGACTGTGGGTGGGAAAAACTGAAATGCATCTTTAATCTCCCCATTTTGGGATCACAGGGTGGGTTGGGTTGGGTTGGAAGGGACCTTAAAGACCATCCAGTTCCACCCCCTCAAGGCAGGGACACCTCCCACCATCCCAGGTTGCTCCAAGCCCTGTCCAGCCTGGCCTTGGACATTCCAGGGATGGGGCAGCCCAAATCTCTCTCTCTGGAATCCCAGGGGGCAGTTTCTTCCTAAATTCTTAATTATTTCTGGGTTTTTCATAGTGGCACCTGCTAAACATGTTGTCAAAAATCCTCCTGACTCTTGGCAGGTGGTTATAATTTTGTAAAGGTGAGAATTTTATGTGGGTTTAAAGTAAAAAAAAATATATTGATGGTAGTTTTAAAAACTGTGTTAAAGGGGAATTTCTTCTGGCCAGAGTGAAAGGAGATACCAGAACACCTGGAGGGGTTTCAGCCCCACTGGAGGGTTCAGCAAATGAAAGAATCCACGTGGAGATGTTTTATTTTTCATTAGGAACAAAATGTTCTCACTCTGACAGGTGGGAATGTCTGTGGGCAAGGAAAGCTGTGAGGACTGTCCTGCAGGGAGCAGAAGATCAGTCTGATCTTCTGGAGGGCCTTTTGGTGGGTGTTCATCCAGGCAGTGATCCCATGGGATCATTGGGGGGTCCTGATGGAAAGGAAATCAGAGTCTGAAATCAGATCCAGGCAGTGATCCCATGGGATCATCGGGGGGTCCTGATGGAAAGGAGATCAGAGTCTGAAATCAGATCCAAGCAGTGATCCCATGGGATCATTGTGGGGTCCTGGTGGAAAGGAGATCAGAGTCTGAAATCAGATCCAGGCAGTGATCCCATGGGATCATTGGGGGGTCCTGGTGGAAAGGAGATCAGAGTCTGAAATCAGATCCAGGCAGTGATCCCATGGGATCATTGGGGGGTCCTGGTGGAAAGGAGATCAGAGTCTGAAATCAGATCCAAGCAGTGATCCCATGGGATCATTGGGGGGTCCTGATGGAAAGGAAATCAGAGTCTGAAATCAGATCCAAGCAGTGATCCCATGGGATCATCGGGGGGTCCTGGTGGAAAGGAGATCAGAGTCTGAAATCAGATCCAGGCAGTGATCCCATGGGATCATCGGGGGGTCCTGGTGGACATCAGAGCCTGGGGAGTCTGCCCTGCTCTGAGATGCCTTTTGGACACTTGTTCTCTAAACCTTGGAGTGGTTGGCACTGACAGACAGGGCAGTGCCATGGGGAGTGTTGCAAACCTGCAAGGGAAGGGGTGGTGGAGCAGCATCAGAACCCAGAGCTGGACCCAACCCCAGGGGGGCACATCCCCTGGGTCCAGTTCTGTGTGTCCTGGTTTTGTCCCACTGCCCTTGCCCTGGGGGTGGTGCCAGCTGGGGGTGGGTGGCATGTGGGGTGGCTCCACCACCTGCTGTCCCTTGATGTGTCACCAAACCAATGACCCAAGACAGTGTCCAGCAGGTCCTTTCCTTCCACCCCTCCCTCTTTCAGCACCTCCCACCTTGCTGTGTGTTTGCCCCCACCCACCCAACCCCTGTGTCTCATCTGCTGTAGGTGTCCCACCTACCTCAAGAGGTCAAACGTGGTCCCTGGAGTGGTGTGTCCCCACTCTGGGCTGTTTGCCATGAGCACTCACACTCACACACTCACACTCACACTCACACTCACACTCACACACTGGAATGTATATTCTCCTCCCCTCACCCCCAAATAACCTCTTGACCTGGTCCTTGCTGTAGCCACCACCAACTCCTCTTGCAAATTGGATGCTGCTTTAAATGTGAAATAAAAACAAACTGTTCAAGAAGCTATAAAAGCTGAATGAAAGCTAAAGCTGAATTTATAAAGCCTTGTTGCATATGAGCCAAAAGTGCAAAAAGCTCTATATAATGAACTAACCTGCCACTCATATAAATATAAATATATATAAATATATTAAAATCAGACTGTTCTACAAAATTGTGTATTTGTATTTTTGTGTACGTACAATTTTCTGCTAAGCAGAAGGAGGATGTAGTATAGGATGATGTGAGAAGAGATTTGGTTTAATCCTATTTCTTTGTTACTTATTTTTGTTAACATCCAGATGCCTGTCTTTGTCTTCTGTGTATGACACTGTTCCAAAGGTGCAGTATCCCCCTCCCACCTGCTGCTCCAGCCTCCTCCACTGGGAACCAGTCAGGTGATGCTGCTCATCATCCTCATCATCATCACTATCCTCATCATCCTCATATCATCCTCATATCATCCTCATCATCCTCACCATCATCCTCCTCATCACCATCCAACCCTTCAGGTACACCCTGCTCTTGATCTTAAGGGCTGCTTGTTCAGCTTAAAGACAAGATGTCTCATTGGCTGCTGCTCCTCACCCTCATCCATCCAATATTCCATGCTGGGCGGTTCCTGGGCGTGAGGTGGTTCTCCCAACACCATCCATGGTCTGTGGTGTCCCTGCTGCTGGTCCTCAGCCCATTGCAGGGGGAGAACATGAGGTTGGAGGGGGAAAGATGGACAGATCCATGTGGTGGGAAGGTGATTATGGACAAAGAGGTGCTGGAGAAGCAGTGGAGGGTCACAGGGAGAGGATCTCCAGCAACACCACGCAGGGGGTGGTGGAGGAAGGGCCTTGTCCCCACAGCTGGAGCTCTGCTGAGGAGAGCTTTGCTTTCAGGAGGTGATGGGTGTCACTCTCCCTGTGCTGCTTCAGGGACATCCTTCCACCCCGGGATCTGTGGGAATCTTTGGGGCAGTTTGGGCCACTGATTTAGGGAGAGTTGGAGCAGCTTTGTGAGGTGGGGTCCATCTCCTCCCAGTGCCCTTGCAGTGAAGGCACTGATGGTTGAGAATGTTCCAAAAATCTTCTCCAAATCACTGCCTTTGTCTGCAAGGGGCCAGTGGCTCCTCACAAGGAGAACAGGAATAGTTCAGAGAACTTGAGAGCCCTTGGTGTGTTGGGAATTGTTCCTGACCCATCACAGAGGACCAGCCAGGGCAAGAAGGGCTCAAAGAAAATAGGATGGAGTGGAATAACTCAAGCCAAGCTTTGGGCACAATGTGATGGAAGTTCCTCCTTGAGTTCCACCCAGAGCCTTGAACCCACCCCAAGTGCAGGTCCTCATGTCCATCACGTCCATCACTCCTCCTCCCTGAAGTACCAACCTCCTCCCCTTGTGTCCTTTCCTGCTTTGAATCCCTTAATTCCCATCCAACTCCTGGTTGGTGGAGCCCCCCTGCAGCCCAGGGAGGGAGGGAGATGCTGCACCTTCCCACGTAGGGCTCATATTTATACCAGTGTGTAATGACTGTAGCAAAAGTCCTTGTTTCTGTATGTGAATGGACAGAGAAACAAGTGCTCTATTGTATTGATGAAAATAGTTCAAATGAGTCCTGTATCATTGTATCTCCTATTCTGGATTAGTGCCTTTTGGACAGTAGACTGTTCTGTAATTAAAATGTAGTATAACTGCTTTTTTGTACAGTTTTGTTTTAATAAAACTTTTTTTTTAATTTGTGTTTATTTTAGTATTGTACCTATTAGAAAATAAAAATGTATAACTCGACACAGACACGTTCCCTTCTGTTGTGCTTTGTGTGCAGAGCTGGGTTTGGGTAAGAGCCAAGATTTGGGGGGCGGGTGAGACCTAAAATGTGTCATGAGAACTTGGGGGAGGCAGAAAACACCGACTTGGTTGCTCAAGATGTTGTGGGAGGTCTGGAGAGAGCAGATTTTGGTGGTGAGACCAAAAAGATGTGGAATTCTGGAGTACAGGTGAGAATTTGGGAAGCCAAAGGCAGGAAGAGCCAACCTTTTATCCTGGCCTGGTTGGGCTCAGCATCTCAGGGGTCCCACAGAGGGTCTGTGGGTGGGTGGGAAGAGCTTTGTGAGGGTGGGAGATGTTTCTGCAGCGGGTGTGGAGGAAGGAACGAGGTCACAGAGAGACACAAAGCCACAGAAATGGATTTGGTGACTGAAATGGTGTCTGGGTTGTCCCCTCCTGGGTGAAACCCCCACGTGGGGCTGTGGTTGGAGAGAGGTGGGAGGTTTGCTCAGGATGGACACCCCAAAGGGACATAAACTCATCCAATTCAACCCTTGCCATGGGCAGGGACACCTCCCACTATCCCAGGTTGCTCCAGTGGAATCCAACCTGCCCTTGGACATTTCCAGGGCTGGAGATTGTGGGGTTGTCACCACCTGTCTGTTCCTGCTGCCTCCCAACTTCCCAAAGGACACAGTGAAAATAAAAAAGGGCCCAGCTATAAATCAGTGCTGGCCCAAGATCTGGAACTGAAGAACCCTGAGCTGTTGGGTTTGAGCCATTTTCATCATTGGGTGCTTTTTCTTTTCTTCACAAGTTAATCCCACACATGTTTCAGTTCTGATTTCCATCCTAAGGACCAGCCTGGCCATTAGGAAGGACAATTTCCATCCTAAGGACCAGCCTGGCCATTAGGAAGGACAATTTCCATCATCAGGATCAACCTGACCATTAGGAAGGACAATTTCCATCCTAAGGACCAGCCTGGCCATTAGGAAGGACAATTTCCATCCTAAGGATCAACCTGACCATTAGGAAGGACAATTTCCATCACAAGGATCTGTCTGACCATTAGGAAGGACAATTTCCATCCCGAGGACCAGCCTGACCATTAGGAAGGACAATTTCCATCACAAGGACCAGCCTGACCATTAGGAAGGACAATTTCCATCCCTGGCCATTAGGAAGGACAATTTCCATCACAAGGATCAACCTGGCCATTAGGAAGGACCTGGCCATGCTCTTGCCCACCAGGGCTGGGTCTTTCAGCTTATTTTTTTGGAAAAAGGGGAATGTGGAAGGACTTGGGACAGCAGGGATGGTGAGAGGACCCTCCCCTGCATGGCTGGGCCTTCCCAAGGAGAGTGGTCCCAGTGCCACCCTGAGCTGAGGGTGAAGGATGAAGTCCTGTCCCTGCTTCACAAACCCAGAAATCCACTGGAAGATCACTTGGGAGAGCTTTTTTTTAAAAAAAAAAATATGAACAAACCCACACTGGAGGCCTGTGCTTTGCATAAACCTCCGCTGTACCTTTTTCTCCATGAGGAACCAGCTGATGGAAAAACAAATTCATCAGAAGTTGGTGAGCAAAAGCCCTTGAGAAACGTGCCCAGCTCATGGCAGGGCAGCTCCTCCCAGGCCTCCCTCACCAAGGGGGCTCCTGAAGCCAAGCAAGGCCCATGGAAGTGGCATTAATTTGAAGGAAAATGGGGAAAAGCTGCTCTTTGTGAGTTGGTTTTTTTTATTATTATTATTTTCCTGCTTGTTTTGATGGGTCCATTTCAAACCAGGGCAGGTTTTCCCACCCCCTTCCGGGAAGAGCGAGGCTCCAACGAAGGGATGCCACTTCAAACAGCTCCTGTGCTTCAGCCAAGAAGGGCTTTCTTTTTACTTTTTTCTTTAATTTCAGAAGGTAAAACATTAAAGGGAAGTGGCTTTAAAGGCAAAACAAAGCTGTGTCTTCGTGTGCTGATTGCAAAAGGCCAATAAAACATCCTTTGCTCACCGACTCTCGGGGGGGGGGTGGTGGGATCAGTTTTGCTTAAAAAAAGAGCCAAAATAACATCAAACCACCCCAAAAAAATCAGTTTTAAAGCCTGTCAGGTGTTTCCAACATCAAGCCATATTTGGGAGAAAAATGGAACCAAAGAGAAAGGAAACAACGAGCCCCAGGGAGGGGTTTGAAGGTCATCTCAGTGCCCTGAAACGTTGAGGGAGAGTCCAATCACCCCAAGGCCTTTTTTGGTCCATTGAGTTGGTTCTGGCAGTTCCCTGGAGCACCTGCAGCTGTCCCCAGGCTCCCACCTTGCCATGGATATGAGGAAAAATTCCCTCCTGGAAAGGGCTGTCCCCACCCAGGGCAGTGGTGGAGTTCCCATCTCTGGAGGGATTTAAAAGCCATGTGGATGTGGCACTTGGGGACATGGGTCAGTCATGGCTTGGGAATGGCCAAACTTGATCTTGGAGAGCTTTTCCAACCTCAGCTCGCCCTGATTCCAAACCCTTTGGTGCCACAGAGTGGCCTAACAAAGCACAGACCCCCCAAGGTCTAGAGAAGATGTTTATTGAGGTCCTGCAGGTGCCATCACACATATAATACAATATTACAGTCCTGTAGCTTTGTACACACACAATTAAAAACTTTACAGCTCATTACAAAGTCTCTTTGGGTTGCAGCTCATTTAAAGGACACAGAGCCCCTCCCTCAGTGTCAGTGACCCCTTGGTGTGGCCAGACCCCGACATGGACACGGACACACGGGCTGGGATGGGGGGATGAGGGAGGTGGGGGGGGCTGCAGGGACCCCCAGGGGGTCCTGGGGGAGGAGGAGGGTGGGGAGGGCACCGAAACAGAGGAGATGGAGGAACAAGACCCTTCCTCATGACCCCAGCTCAGGGTGTGGTGTAGAGTGACCAGCCTGTCACACTGTTCCTGGTGGCCACCAGCCTTTCCTAAAATCCAGGCAGCCCCAGGCTGGGAGACCACTGGCTGATGCCCCAGGGATCACCATCATCATCATCATCATCATCATCATCATCATCATGGCTGGGAGCCCACCCAGCTCCTCCCCAGGGATCACCATCATCATCATCATCATCATCATCATCACCATGGCTGGGGGACCACCCAGCCCTTCCACACTGGCTGCTGCCCCAGGGATGACCATCATCATCATCACCATGGCTGGGAGCCCACCCAGCATCACCACCAGAGATCATCATCATCATCATCATCATCATCATCATCACCATCACCATCATCACCATGGCTGGGAGCCCACCCCGCCTCTCCTCCAGGGATCACCATCGTCATCATCATGATCACCATCACCATCATCATCATCATCACCATGGCTGGGAGCCCACCCAGCCCTTCCCCAGGGATCACCATCACCATCATCATGATCACCATCACCATCATCATCATCACCATGGCTGGGGGACCACCCAGCCCCTCCTCCAGGGATCACAACCACCATCACCATCATCATCATCACCATGGCTGGGAGCCCACCCAGCCCCTCCCAAGGGATAAGGCACAGGGAACAAAGTCTTGTGCAAAGAGCTGGCGGTGCCAGCGGGAGGACCACACGGGCACTGACCCGGGCACCAACACGGACACCGACCCCAGCACCGACACGGGCACCGATCCCGGCACCGACACAGGCACCGACACGGACACCGACCCCGGCACCGACACGGGCACCGACCCGGGCACCGACATGGGCACCGACATGGGCACCGACCCCAGCACCGACACGGGCACCGACACGGGCACTGACACGGGCACCGACACGGGCACCAACACAGACACCGACCCCGGCACCAACACAGGCACCAACACGGGCACCGACACGGGCACTGACACGGGCACCGACATGGGCACTGACATGGGCACCGACCCTGGCACCGACACAGGCACCAACACGGGCACCGACACGGGCACCGACCCGGGCACCGACCCCGGCACCGACCCGGGCACTCCTCCCAGGTGGGATGTGCAACACCTGGGGCTCTGCTCCTATGGGGGTCACCACTGGGGGTGGCAATGAGGGGGTTCCTGGTTTGCAGGAGAGCACAGGGGTGTTGAACATCCCACCCCACGGGAGGTCCCGCCCCAACCACGGCCACAACTCTGCTTAAGGACTCGGGTGGTGTTTCCACACACACAGAATGGGTTTCCATCAGTTCTCCTCGACCAAACTCCACCATCAACCACCAACCAAAGAGCTGAGGCCCTCAGGGCAAACAGGAGATCAAAACATCTCATGAGCTGAACATAACACAGGGACAAGTCTTGGTGTGAAAAGGAAACCCCAAAAGCCCCTTGGAGGAGCCTCCTCTTGGCTGACTTGGAGCCGACGACAATCCATGTCCCATGGGGAGGAGGGGACACCCATGGGGAGGTCATGGGGGCCTTTCCAACCCACCAACCCAATTTTCCACACCAGAATCCGAGACCTCACAGTTGAGGGACAGAGTCAATCACACTGGACACCCCAGGAGACACCAGAGATGAGACACGGCCAAGCAGATTGGACCCCCCGGGAGACACCAGAGATGAGACACTCAGGACAAGTTACAATTTCCTGCTTTAAATATTCTTCTTCCCTGTATAAAGTGCATGAAAATCTTGGAAAATATGCATAGCTATTCACCCAGCAGCCCCAGTGCTGGGTGGTTCCAGTTTAGGAGCACCTCCTCCTCCAGGCTGAGAGCAGAGTTTTTCTCATGTTACCAATAAAAAATAGATATTATTCCCCTCATGATGGTTCCTAACTGTGTTTTGGGTTAGTTGGCTTAGCTGGTGTGAAGCAACACATGGCTTTGAGCAGAGGAATGTGCCAAAGTCTTGGAAAAACCTTGAGGAGAAACCTCAGGTGCCCAGGAAAGCAGGAGGGAGTCAGGGAAGTCCTCTGGGAACATCCTCAGGGCCCAGTTGGATGTGTTTGGCTTCTGGAGCTCATCAGGGCAGTTTCAGGTTGGACTTTGAGGAGAAGTTTAGTTCCAAAAGCCAAATGAGATGGTGAGACCCAGGAGAGCTCTGAGGAAGGTCCTCCCTCCACAAAGGCATCCCAACATCCCAGCCCTAGGGAAGACTTCTGCTTCCAGGACAAGTCACCCCAGAGGAGGCAGCAGAGATGGTCTGTTCAACCTCCTTCTTCCCCCTTTCCAAGGTTTTGTCACACGACCAAGGGTGGGAGGGAGGAAATCCAGATGTGCAAACACCAAAACACATCCTGACAAAGCTGGAGCTGGAGCACAAACAGGCCAGAGGGATCTCCAGTGCGCAGCAGAACCAGTGGAATATGAGCCCTTCCCTCCTGCAGCCTGGACACCTCTCCAAGGGTCCCAAGGAACTCCTGCTCTCACAGACAGCAAGAAAAGAGGCTTCAAAAGGACTTGGGCAGGTTCTTCCCTTCATATCCCCCCCCAAAGGGGCCACCAAGAAAACAGGGAGGGGGTTTCAAAGACATCCCTAAAGGCAGTGACTGAAATGCTGAGGTTGAATCCAGACAGTGACAGGAAGGGACTGTTGGACATCAGCTGTTCCTGCAGCCCTTGGGAACAAAGTGCATGGAAACACGGTCAGGGGGGAGTTCAGAGGCACTGAATTCAGGTTCTCCACCAGCAAGACTCATCAGACCCCAAAACGAGGCGTTTCATTGCATGGGTTGAGCCCTTAAAACCAGGTTTAATTTTAAAACCCGGGATTTAAGCGCCTGAACTCTTTTCCTCCCAAATTCCTCCCCTCGTGGCTTGGATGGACAGGAGCTTCGTGCAAAGGAAAAGGAGGGGGGAAACTGTACACTAAAAATACCTTTAAAAGCTGCTCTGTACATTTTATATTAAGATTTCTTGAGGAAAAATTTAGGAAACACTGGAAGCAGTTCCAGGGAGCTGGAAGGATCCACAAATCCCTGGAAGTCCTACGTGGGCTGCATCGCAACCCACCCCGCTTATTTCTGCTACAGATTAGCTTCTATTTTCATTTTATTCCTTCTGCATAAATGATATTAATTACAGTCAATCAGCATAATTAGCTCCTTGGCTGAGCATCCCAAGCTCCTCTGGTGACAATGTGGCTTTCCCTTGGACCTCGGAACCAGATGGGTGAAGGCACTTGGGTACCCACGGGCAGCGATTGGATCGATAGGAAACTTTAATCATGGATTGAGCATCCCAAAGAGTCCCCACGGAGCTAAAACAGCTCTTGCTCAAGCTGCCCAATCCCCCCCCAGGATGACTGAACAGCTCAGAGTAGAAAAATCTGTGGCTTTGTCATGATTTGATAGAAAAATGGAGGGGTCTGTCCATCTGGATGGACACACGTCCAGTGGCACGTCCTCTGTGCCACAGGGAGGTAAAAACCACGTCCCCTGTGCCACAGGGAGGTAAAAACCAGCCCCAGATACCCCAAATAAAACCAGGTTTGATAAAATCCAGCCCAAAGCCCCCACTCTGAAGAGAGAGCTGAGCTTTGGGGCACCTCGAGGTTCTTTGGTGCCGGGAGAGGCCCCTCTAGGGATGATTGTAAAGCGCAAACATCGCGTGTTTTAAAAGAATAAATAAAAATAAATAGTCTGGATCGACCCCATCATGAGGACAAAGACCTCCTGCTCTGGGTCACTGGGGAAATTCCAAGGGGCTCCAATGGTTGGGTGGGAACATGGAAGGACTTGGGTGCTGCTGGCTCTGCCAAAACCCTCTTGGCCCACTGGGAAGAGCCAAGGGGAAGGTCCTGGGGAACGCGAGAGGGGATCCTGTCAGGGGGAGAGTGCACATTAAAGGGATCAGAAATAGCAGAGAGTTGGTCATGGGCTTTTTCCCAATCCCACCAAACCAGCTGGGAAGACTGTGCTGATTTCCAATGGGACAGCAATCCAATCAAGTACTGGCCCCAGTCCCAAACCCCAGGGCTGTTCTTTTTTGAAATAAAAGGTGTTTTAGGGGGTTCTTTATTTCCCAACAGAGTTCTGTGGTCACTTCCCTGCCTGCCTGGAATCATTCCCAGCTTTCCCTTTCCCTGTGGATGTCGTGACACGGATACAGCTCTTGCAGAGAGGGGAAGGAACTGTTATTTTGGGGAGGTGTTGTCAGGATTGCCCTGCCCTGTTTGCAGCTGTTGGGAAGCCACACCACGATCCCAACAATTCCCCTCTGGAAGGTGGAAGAGCAGGAGGTCACACCCCATGATCCCAGGAAGGTGGAAGAACAGGAGGTCACACCCCATGACTCAAACAATTTCCCTCTGGAATTGTGGTGGAAGAGCAGGAGGTCAAAGCCCATGATCCCAACAATTCCCCTCTGGAAGGTGGAAGAACAGGAGGTCACACCCCATAATCCCAACAATTCCCCTCTGGAATTGTGGTGGAAGAGCAGGAGGTCACCCCCACCCACCCCCACCCACCGCTGGTGACCCCCCGGAGCGCCATTTCGGACAGGAATCAAAGGACATGGATCCAGCACCACGCCAAGGCCGGGAATTCTCATGTCAATCACCCAAAGCAGAGAGAACAACCCCTTCATTAGTGTTTGCCACCACCTGGGAGGGCCCATGGTGGGTTCCTCCTCCCGGAGCCGTCGGCTCCTCCGGCCGCGCCGCGCGGCACTCGCTGTCCTGCCGTGGGCACTTCAGCTGGCCCAGGATTTCCTGTTCTCTGCGTTCTTCTGGCTCTTCTCCAGCCTCAGGGGGGCCCCTCCCTCAGCCTTGGCCAGGGCTGTGAGCGAGGCCAGGTTGGAGGCCGAGCCGGAGAAGGTGCCGCTCCGCCTGTTGTCGGCGCCGGATCCTCCTGCCAGCCTGAGCCCGGCGCTGCGGCGCCGCGCGGTGCCCGTGGCCCGGCGCACCCTGCCCGGCCTCACCAGCAGGCCATAGCCGGGGTTACACTTGAAGTATTGCTTCCCTCCGATGGAGCCATCGTTCTTCCCTGGGGGAGGAGAAGCAGAGAGTCACGGGGTGGGGTTGGGTTGGGTTGGGTTGGAGTGGGTTGGATTGGGGTTGGGTTGGGTTGGGGTTGGGTTGGAGTGGGTTGGATTGGGGTTGGGTTGGGTCGGGTTGGGGTGGGGTTGGGTTGGGTTGAGTTGGGTTGGAGTGGGTTGGGTTGGGTTGAAGTAGGGTTGGGTTGCGTTGGGTTGGGGTTGGGTTGGGGTTGCACTGGGTTGGGGTTGGGTTGTGTTGGGTTGCGGTTGGGATTGGGTTGGGTTGGGGTGGGGTTGGGTTGGGTTGGGGTTGGGATGGGGTGGGGTTGGGTTGGGTTGGGTTGGAAGGGACCTCAAAGCTCATCTCAGTCCAACCTTGACACTTTCCGCCAGCCCAGGGTGCTCCAAGGGAATCCAACCTGGCCTTGGACACTCCCAGGGCTGGGACAGCCACAACATCTCTGGGAATTCCAGCCCAGCCCCTCCCCACCCTCCCAGCCAACCATTCTTTTTTAATATCCCCCCTAAACTTCTCCTATTTCAGCTTAAAGCCACGCTCCAACCTGGCCTTGGACACTCCCAGGGATGGGACAGCCACAGCTTCTCTGCCCAACCTGTGCCAGGGCCTGCCCACCCTCACAGCCAAGAATTCCTTCCCAATATTCCACCTAAATCTCTCCTATTTCAGCTTTAAGGCATGAATTCCACAGCTTCTCTGGGAATTCGAGCCCAGCCCCTCCCCAACCTTCCCAGCCAACAATTCTTTCTCAATATCCAACATAAATCTCTCCTATTTCAGCTTAAAGCCATGAATGGATGGTGGTGGGGATTTGAGATCCCAAATTAATTGGGAAGGTGCTGTGGGAACATGAACCCCCTTCTGTTCCTGGGGCACTGGGGGGAGGGAGATGGGAGCAAGGTGGAGGAGCAGGAACTGGAGTTAGGGAGTCATGGAATCCCAGGATGGTTTGGGTGGGAAAGGACTTAAAGGTCATCCTGTTCCCCGCCCCCGTCATGGCCAGGAACATCTCCCACTGTCCCAGGTTGCTCCAACCTGGCCTTGGACACTCCCAGGGCTGGGGCAGCCACAGCTTCTCTGGGAATTCCAGCCCAGCCCCTCCCCACCCTCCCATCCAGCAATTCCTTCTCAATATCCAACCTAAATCTCTCCTATTTCAGCTTAAAGCCATGAATGGATGATGGTGGGGATTTGAGATCCCAAATTAATTGGGAAGTTGCTGTGGGAGCATCAACTCCCTCTGTTCCTGGGAAGGGAGATGGGAGCAAGGTGGAGGAGCAGGAACTGGAGTTAGGGAGTCATGGAATCCCAGGATGGTTTGGGTGGGAAGGAACTTAAAGTTCATCCAGTTCCACCCCCACCATGGGCAGGGACACCTCCCACTATCCCAGGGTGCTCCAACCTGGCCTTGGACACTCCCAGGGCTGGGACAGCCACAGCTTCTCTGGGAATTCCAGCCCAGCCCCTCCCCACCCTCACAGGACAAGGATTTTTTCCTACAAAATGGGTTTCATTCTGTGGAAATGGTGCTACTGGGAGGGCACCCAGAGAGGAAGGCAAGGAAATAATACTGAGAGGGAAAACAACTGTTCCCTAAAAATACATCTGGAGGCAAAACCTCCTGCTGAACAACCAGCAAAGCCACTGCATGGACAGTGACTCTGAGCAGGACACTCCATCTTGTCCTTCCTTCCGACTTGCTATTCAAAAGAATTCTTTAATTTCCCCAAAAGTGGAAAATAATGGAAGGAAGGGGGGAAAAAAAAGGACATTTAAAAGAGCTTTTGGCTTTCTGAGCTGACATTTGAAGCTGAGGAGAGTCACAGTTTTCATGTCACAAACCCTCCACAGAACAGGAAAAAATCCAAAATCTCCAATTCCTTTTCTGGGTACCAGGACAGAGACCACTCCCATCTGTAAAGGGAATGGGAAAAGATCCAACAGCTCTTTAAATGACATCAAGTCCCTCTGTTTGGTTTTGGGGTGTTTCCTTCTTTCTACCACCATCACCA
The DNA here is from genome assembly GCA_021164005.1 of Willisornis vidua nigrigula. NCBI lineage: Eukaryota > Metazoa > Chordata > Aves > Passeriformes > Thamnophilidae > Willisornis > Willisornis vidua. The sequence goes on along the minus strand of JAJPCS010014601.1, from coordinate 2,757 downwards.
CCACAATGGATTGGATTTCCATGGACTTGCTCCTCTATCTCTGCTTGCAGTTTGTGCCCACATTCCCCAAAAGATGCTCCAGATGTGCCAGAAGCCAGTTATGCTCCAACAAATCAGGGTCTTAATCCTTGTGGGAACAGAAGGGTGAAAAAAACCCCAATACCATCAGCAGAAGAGTCTTCAGCAGCCTAAAAACCTTCTGATTTTTCCATGGAAGCTGCTGCTCATTGGGATGTGCAAAATATCTATGACCTGGTGGGCAGTGTATGATTATTTCCCACTGGTTTCCCAACTCATTTAGCCCAAATGTCCCTTTGCTCTGGTGAATCCCACAACTCCTGCTGTGCTTTGGACACCTGGATCCTGGGAGGAGAAGCCCAGGAGGGAATTCTATGGACACAAGGGGTGTCTCCTGCAGCTGTTACTTCCCAAACTGCATGGAAAAGCAATCCTGATTCCTACTTCCACTGTAAGAGGCCAAAGAAATGGCTGAAAAGGGACACTCAGGGCAGTGAGGCAGAGAATGGGTTGGGTTGGAAGGGACCTTGAAGGGGTTGGAAGTGAGGGCAGGTTTGGCAAAAGGTGACACAAGGGAAGAACTTTTATATTTCCTTCAAAATCCACCCCCAGCAATGGGGAATGAACCCCCATCCCAAGAAAGCAGCACTGCCTGCAGGGACACACCAGCTCCAGAAAACACCTCACCTGAAGGCAAATCCAGCTCCACACCAACCCATGTGCCCTCCTGGAAGTCTGTGGGCCCAACATATCTAACGATGCCCGTCTTGTTAGTGCCAACTGTGACATATTCTCCCTCCTTCAGCCACTCGGGCATTTCACTGGCATCTTCGGAGTCGGAAACCACCTCCAGCTTTTCCTCCTCCTCAGAGCCATTGTGGTTCTGCCCCTGGGGAGTGCAGGTGCTCCTCCCTCCCTCCTGCTGCTCCTCTGTATCCAGGGAGGAGGTGGGATCTGCTCCCAACATGCTCGTGAAGGACTTCAGCTCCGACGTCTTCACCTTCTGGATCTTGAACGGTGAGGCTGCAACGCCAGGCTGGGCCAACTGCTCTGGATGAACCTGTGGCTTGGGAAAGCCCAATTCCAAAGCTCCAGGAGCCATTTCTTTTTTCCTGGTTTGTCCTGCTGGCTCCACTGATTGTTTGGAGAAGGACTCCTTCCTTGGGGTGGAGGTAGAGAGAAAGGGTTTTGCATCGGCGTTGCCCTGCTCGCTCCCGTTCACCTCGGCGCCGTCTCTGGCTCTTGGGTGGGCACTTTGAAGGCTGAAGGTGGGGGGACTCTCCCTCTTTGTGCTCAGACAGCTCTCAGAGGTGCCATCTGAGTGTCCTGGAAGGTCCGGAGAGACCTGAGGTGCAGGAGGACCTGGGAAGTCACTCCCTGCGGGCACTGGAGCTCCGGGCTGAGCCGCGGCGTCGCCTCCCGCTGCCAACGCCTCCGAGAGGGTGGCTGTGGACACACTGTGGGAGAAGTACCCACTGGAGGCTTCACTCAGAGGGCTTGGAGGCCCCTCCTGGGAGTCCTGGGCTTGGGATTCTCCCATGGGCTGCTGCAAAGGCACTTTGGGTGTGTGTTCCAGGCTCTTGTCGGGCTCCGGCGTCTGCGGCACCGTTTGGAGCTGCTGCTTCCCCGTTTCCTCTTGGCTCACCTGGAACAAAGAGCACAGGGAATGTGGGGCTCCCTCATCCAAAGCATCTTGGGCTAAAAGACCTCTGGGATGTCCCCAAAGCCTTCAGCTTGTCCAGCTCCAGAAGATGGAAGCTGATCCCAAGCAAGCTCTGCAATCCTGGAGGATTGTCAGCTCCTTCCTTCCATTAATAGGAAAAGTGTCAACAGCAAGAAATACATCCCCCAATGTTTACTGAAAAATTATTTATATCACAGGAATGGTCATTTGCTGTTTGAATAGCAAGATTTATATGGAATGGGGAACCAGCCATGATGTATAAGCCTCTCACAGCTCTTTGGCTCAGTTCTCCAGGTGGATAAATCACCTCCCTCCACCCAAAGTGTCACTGATGTCCCTGTCTCCAAGTGCTGTTCCCACCTCAGCACCACACACGTCCAGGGGACCACATCAACTGCTCCCCCTGAGATTAACAGCCCATCCCAGTGATGGATTTCCTGGCTGTAAAGTTTGCTAAAGCTGATGGATCGATATCTTGGGCCAGCACATTGTACTCTAAAAGATTAGGATGTCTCTAAATCTCTTTGGGAAGGAGGAGGCTGCTCAGATGGAGGTGGAAAAAAAAGAGGTGGGAGGATTTGGACCTCAGGTGGCCATTGTTGTTTATTGCTCAAAATAGTGTGATTTTCATGGGGGTTCAGTGCCCCAAACTGTAGGATTTTCCCCTTATTCTCAAGTTCCTTTCCCACTGGAAGCATCAGTGGTGTTTGAGGACAAAGGGACTTTATTGGATTACAGGAATTTCAGCACCAAAGGCTGCTATAAGTGAAATATAATACAGAAAAGGGTTTTTTAAAACATTCCTGCAGACTGAAGACATTTTTAGCTCTCCTGTGGTGTCCAGGTGGGCTCAGGAGCTCTGCTCCTCCTTTGGGTGATCCCTTCAGGTGACAAATAAAAGCCCAGGGGGACAATCAAAGCTGCTGTGCTGCTCCTGAGCCTGAACTCTGCTGAGAGGTGGGAGATCCCAGGGTTTATTTTCCCTCCAGTTTAGCAAAAGACATTTTTCCACATGGTAAAACAGAGAACTGACTTTACACTCAGGATAACAAACA
>JAJPCS010014581.1:0-12881 GCA_021164005.1 Willisornis vidua nigrigula | reverse complement strand
TAGCCTGAGGGCTTGGGTGGGCCCTGTGTTAATACTGAGAAATGTATGAATTTGGATTTTTCACATCTTCCAAAATGCAGCTCTGTCCCTTGTCTATCAACATACCTGGGAATCTTTCACACTTGGGAGTCTTTTTCAACCTTCATTATAGAAGTTCAATGTGGTCCCAAATACAGACTTGTAACACTTGGATATGGGCTGGAGTTCTTCCATCATCTTCTTTGGCAATGAACTGCAAGTTAAAAGATTCTAAGACTTAGTGACTAAAGCAGCAGTCTGTCACCTGCCAGACAGATTCCTGTCTTAGTTCAACCTTGTTTTATGTGATAACTTTGCTATTAGTGTGTTTCTAAGCAGAGAGGAACTTGTGCAACCTCAAACTGCTGTACTATGTGTTGGATAAAAGGAGAAGCTTTGTTGTGGGGCCTGAAAATTCAGGTCAGGATTTAAAACAACACACATTCCTGAAGAATAGATCTACACGTGAATTTGTTTAGAAATCCTTGTCTTGATGTTTTAAACTGCATCTGGGTTGAATGATACAGCTTTGAGGCCAAGATGTTTGCCCACAGGTCCATCTGCTGAATTTCTCTTTGATTCTTTTATCTGGAAGTGAGGACACTGATGACGGCTACCAGATGGGTTTGTAGCCAAAAGAATGAGCATGGCACAACCAGCACTGTACTCACCTTGGTTTTGGTTTTAGTTTCATTCAATAGTCATTAAAACTTGTTAAAAAAGTGGATTGTAAATGAGATTTCCAACTAAAAGCACAAATAAGGTGCTGGTGTTCCCAGGGCAGCTGCTGCAAATGATCCATTATTAACAGTTCATCAGAAAGGCCACAGAGGGGGCAGAATCCACAGTTTGGGTTATCCCCACATAGTCCATACGGGTCCCAGTCCCTGTAACTGGGCCAGTGTATTAATCCATTGGACTCTACGTTTTGCTGGATCCTCACCCCTGAGCAGACCAGAAAACCAGGACGTGCTGTTATTTTGGTGCAGTGAGAGCAGCGTTATGTTCTTGGCCCAAAGTGCCTTTGACAGCAGCACAGCTTCCTCTGAGGGACCTGTGGAGATTGAGGGCTCTTCTGTAGGGCCTCCTGAACTCTGGGAAACTGCCTCAGCTTCTCTCTGAGGGAGGTTTTGTGGTTCCTCCTGCAGGAGCTTTTACAGTGCATGGCCCTCGTGGGCAGCCAATGGAAAGAAAAGATTTTGGTGTCCTTCCTTTAAAAATTTCTTAGTCACTCTTGTGTGCTGGGGTGGAGGTGGCAGGAGAAAATGTGGAGAATGAAGGAGTGGTTACACAGAAATCTGAAAGAATCCTGTCTTTGCAATAGTCAGACAAAAATTGTATTTCTAGAGAAAGGAAGAACTAGGCCAAAAGGCTGCAGCAGGAGCATTGCTTGCTGCTGAGCTCCAAGACAGGCTGCAAATGGTGGCACTGCTTTGCTGCTGAGCATGGGCATGTCTGAAAGATTCAGGTGGAGCTTTGGAATGTGCAGGGGAGAGGGAGAATCTTACAGGGAGATTTGAAGGAAGTAGAACCCATAACAAAGCCTTGGAACTCAAACTTCCTGTATTCAGGGGAGGAGCTGAGAGACAGTGAGCCAGTTTGTTGTTCTGAGAAAGAGAAAACATCAGGTTTGCATTGACAGCTGATGATGAGGAAGGAGCAGATTGACCCTTAATTAAAGCTGAAATCACCAATGTGTGCCAGGGTCAGCAAACTGCTGCTAAACTGGCACCGTGTGCGGCTCCCGAGATACCAAAGCCTGGCCCTGGATCAGGGGTGATGGAAACCCAGTCACTATTAATGCACTGGGATGCTGAGGGGCTGCAGCCACTTCCCAGATGGCACAAAGTTAAACCACGGGAGCAAACGGAGCCCGTGTTATCTGCCCAACTGATAAGGTCAGTTCATGGCTCCAGGGCGAGGAGCAGAAGCCTCCTAAGAACCCTCAAAGAAACCCAGCACAAGGGGCAGCTCTTGCTGAATTTTTACAAGCACTCTCACTGCCTCTGAACAGGAAATTAGTGGGAGGAGACCCCTTGAAAAGATGGGGCAAAAAAAAACAGCAGTGCAGAGAGCACTGCATGGAAGAGGAGTTAAAACGCCACCTGAGAGATCCCAAGTTCATGCAGTTGAACCACTTGATTCACTAAGGAGTAGCTTTTTTGGGGAGGTTTGTGTAGGTTTCTTTTTCCACGAATTCCAGCACTCCCCACTGAAGATCAAAGGAACAAGTTGGGACTGGGGGAACTGCCAGCAGGTCTGCAGGAGAAGGCTCCCAGAAAGCAGCCAAGGGGTGATGAGCATCTTTCCCTCAGGATGTGTCACCTTGTCAATGTCAGCATTTCAGACTCAAGTTGATGCTTTAGGAGCATTATCCCAGCCTGCCTTTTAATGATCCGTCTGTATTGGGAGACATTTCCACTTCTCTTTTTATAGGGACCTGCCAACAAGTGAAATGGAGCTGTTTGGAACAAATAAAGCCTTTAATTGCCCCACAATTGCTTGTTTTTTCAGTGTCTTAATTCTTGTGATTTGTTTGTGCTTTTCATCCAGATTGATTCATAGTGAGACTAAATATAAGGCAAGTCTTTTTTATTCATTCTTATTTTAATTTTCTGAAATTCATGTTGGCTTTTTAATTTTTTTCTAAAAAAGGGAGTAGAAAAAGCTTGTTTCAGTGTTTCAGGCAAATCCTGCAGGGTGGGTGGTGTTTCTTTGTCCTTGCACAGATGACTCAGCTGTGAGAACTGCCTGGACCATTCACACCTGGCCTGACAGGATTTACCTCCTGTTGATAAGTCCCAATGGGCCATCAAGGACTGGGCTGTACCACCTGAGAAGGTGTGAAATACTCCTTAAGTATCCTGTGACTCCCAGTATGGCATCATTCAGTGGAACACTGCCCAGCCCAGGGTTTTTGGCTTCCTTTTTTAGTCAGACATCTCTCCACTCCAGGTTCCAGGATCTGGGCTGTGACCACCACTGTGCCAGGACCACTGCCTTGACTGCCCGTCCCAGCACTGCAGCCTCACTCCAGCACTGACTCTCAAGGTTCCTGACAAGTTTTTGGGGTTTGGGGGAGCTGAACCATGTGGAAGGTGGGGAATCCTCTCTCAGTCCTGTGGCCACATGTGTTTTGTGGGGTGGGGGAGACCAGGCACTGTCGTGACTGGATATAGTGGGCTGGGCTTGGGAAGTTTCTCCTTGTGAGTTTGATTAGCCCATTTTTCTGAGTATTGTTATCAGCATTTCTCTTGGGTAAAGAGTGTTTTTTCCCCATTCCTTCCAGGTGTATTGGTTCTGTCTCTCTGCATTGCAGAAACCAGGAGTATCAAATTCTAGGGAGGAGACTTCTCTCCAAGATGTCCCCCCCTCCAAATTGTTTCAATCTGAGACAGAGGTGCCTTCTAGAAACGGATTTTGAGGGGAAAAAACACCAACCAACACGCTCACATCTTGTTTTTTTTCCCCCCCAAACCAGGATTTCTCCTTCCCATAGCTTGGCAGGATGGAGAAAGCAGGTGCAAGGAAGAGGAAGATGCCCCAGAACCCCCAGGCAGGTGAGGAGGAAGTCAGTGCCCCTTTGCCCCTCCCTTGTGCTGCATCTTCCAGCCCAGCATGGCCCCGGCTGCAGGACAACCCCGCTGCCTCTGCCGTCCTGCCGGGGCCGGGTTTGGGGGGATGTCCTTGGCCTTCCCTGTGGGCCGGAAGCAAATGCCCTGAGTGTCCTTGTTCCTTCCTGCCCCAGGCCCTGAGCTGAGCACGGAGAGCATGGAGGACAAATCCCCCCGGCAGAACTTGGTGGCAGAGGGTGTTTTGAAAAGCTCCACAGTGCAGGAATAGAGTGGGGAGGAAAAGCCACAGAGACGCACCAGGAAGCGGAGCTCGAAAACCAGCCCAAAATGCTCTGAGGTGGAACAACCGAGCATGTTCTTGGAAGGCAGCCGGAGCTTGAGCCAGAGCTCTGACCTGGTGGTGCAGCAGCGGCTTCAGATCAAGGAGAAGCACTACAAGTGCTTGGAATGTGGGAAGGGCTTCAGCACCAGCACTGCCCTGATCCAGCACTGGAACATCCACACTGGGGAATGGCCTTACATGTGTAGGGAATGTGGGAAGGGCTTCAGTCACAGCTCCAACCTGATCGGGCACCAGAAGATCCACACTGGGGAACGTCCCTACGAGTGTTCTGAGTGTGGGAAGAGATTTCAGATGATGCCTTTCTTTTGTCTTTGATTTTCATTTCTCAGATCTTCATCCCTTATAATCACCTGAAATTGAAATACAAGCCCCACCATTTCCCTCGGATTTAGGGGTGGAATTTGAGGTTCAAAAGGATATTCAGGAAGCATTCTCAGTTCGAGGGGGATTTGGGGGAGTTGTCCCCAAAATTGGGCCATCCAGGTCCAGAGAGTTTTTTTTCCATCATTTTGCAGTCCACAATCTGAGAGGGTTCGATCTGTCACCTCAGAATGCCTCGATCCCACCCCAAAATAGCTCCATCCCAACTCAGAATTACTCAGTCCCTCCCAAAAATGGCCCAATCCAACAACCCCCACAATTCCCCCCTGAACCCACCATGAGGTGTCTGGAATTAGAGATGAGGAATTACAAGCCCAGGAGGGTTGGGGTGAAATTTGGAGAGCTTGGATGTGTATTGGGAGGGTTGGGATGGGGCTTAGAGGAAGATGGGATGGGGTTTGGGAGGCCTGAGATGAAGTGTCTGGAATGACAGAGGGAGTTTTTAGGGTGCACTCCTGTCCTTAGGGGGGGTACTGTGAGGGAGTGGGGGGGACATGTGGCTTCAGCACTTGAAGTGGGGCCCCACAGGGAGTGTCACAGGGAGGTTGTTTTGAGGGGGATCTGCTGCTTTCCCTGAATTTTGGAAACTAGAAACATCTTTTGGGGATCCCTCTCCTAATTTTCAGTGGCTGAAGTGAAGCCCTCAGATTTTGGGGGTGGTGAGATGACCCCATTTGGGGGTTGTTCCTGCTGTTTTCAACCAATGTGTAGGGCATTTCCCCGCTGAGCTTCCCCTGATTGGTCCTGGGTTACGGCATTGCAGTGGTTTCCCCATATATGGTTATTGTTCAATCCCCAAACCAGCCATAAACCAGCTCTAAACCAGCTCTAAACCAGCCCTAAAGGAACCCTAAACAAGCCACAAACCAAGCCTATAACCAGGCCTAAACCAGCTCTCAACCAGCGCTTAACCAGCTCTAAACCAGAGTTAAATCAGACCTAAACCATCTCTAAACCAGCCCTAAACCAGCTCTAAACCAGGCCTAAAACCAGTCCTAAACCAGCTCTTAATAAGCCCTAAACCAGAGATAAACAAGCTCTAAACCAGCCCTAAAGCAGAGTTAAAACCTCCCTAAACCAGCCCTAAACCAGGACTAGAACCAGCTCTAAACCAGCTCCAAACCAGCTCTTAACCAGGACTAAAATAAGCCCTAAACCAGCACTAAACCAGCCATAAAACAGACTAAACCAGCCCTAAATGAGCTCTAAAACAGCTCTAAACCAGCCTTAAAGCAGTTAAACCAGCCCTAAACAAGCCCTAAACCAGCTCTAAATCAGCCCTAAACCAGACCTAAACTAGTCCTAAACCAGGACTAGAACCATCTCTAAACCAGCCCTAAACCAGCTCTAAATCAGCCCTAAACCAGCCCTAAAACAGCTCTAAACCAGCCCTAAACCAGAACTAAAACCAGCAAGTTTTTACCAGTTTTCCTCTTTTTTCCAAATATTTTGTGGATTTTTTCTCTAATTTTCCAAATTTTTCCTCATTTTTCTCATTTTTCTGATTTTTCCCCATTTTTTCCGGAAATTTCTCCTTTTTTTCCCTCAATTTTTCTTTATTTTCCCCACATTTCCCCCATTTTTTCCAATTTTTTCATTTTTCCTCAATTTTTCCATAAATTCTCCAAACTTCTGAAAATTTGCTTTTTTGGCTCATTTTCCCCCAATTTTTCCTCTTTTTTCTCCCCAATTTTCTCCAAATTTTAAAAAATTTTATTAATTTTTCCCATTTTTCATTCACTTCCCCAAATTTTTAAAAAATTTCTTTTTCCTCACATTTTTTGCAATTTTTCCATCTTTTTCCTCCAATTTTTTCCCAATTTCCCCATTTTTTCTACTTTTTCCAACTTTTTCCTCCCAATTTTCCCCAATTCCCAAACTTCTCCAATTTCCCAGTTTTTTTATTTTTCTCCATTTTCCCTTGTTTTTCCTCAATTTTTTTCCAATTTTTTCCAATTCTCCAAATTTCTCCAAATTTTCCCATTTTTCCCACTTTTTAATTAAATTTCCCCAAATTTTATCATTTTTTGTACTTTTTCCACTTTCTGCAATTTCAAATTATTCCCAATTTTTTCCCCTTTTCCCCAATTTTTGTCCACATTTCCTTTAAATTTCTCCAATTTAAAAAAATTGTCTCATTTTCCTTCATTTTTTCTTCCTTTTTCTCCCAATTTTCCCCAAATCTTCCCAAATTTGTCTCCTCTTTTTTTTTATCAATTTCTCCCAATTAACCAAAATATTTTTCTCACCAAAAATTCTCATCTTTTTGTCAAATTTTCCAACATTTTCCTCACACTTTACTCATTTATTTCAATTATTTAATTTTTCCCCAAATTGTCTCATTTTACCCCATATTTTTCACTTTTTTCCCCCTTTTTCTCCCAAATTTCCCTCAATATTCCCAAATATTCCAATTTTTATCTTTCTTTCATATTTCCCAAATTTCCTCTCAAATTTTCCTCAAATTTTATTCATTTTTCCCCATTTTCCCCCTTTTTCTCCCCAATTTATTCCAATTTTATGCCAATTTTTTCCATGTTATCCCAAACTTTTCCCCCAAATTTTCTCCAATTTTTCCCAATTTTTTTCCTCAATTCTCCCAATTTTTTTCATTTTTCCCAGTTTTCCATTATCCTGAATTTTTCTCTAATTTTTCAAAATTTTTTCTCTTTTCCTCCACTTTTCCATTTTTCTAAATTTTTCTGTAATTTTCCACAAATTTTTCCAAATTTTGCAAAATTTTCCCTCCTTTTTTATAAGTTTTCTCAAAATTTCCCAAATTTTCTCATTTTCCTCACAATTCCATTTTCCCAAATTTTCCCTGAATATTTCCTAATTTTTTCCTAAATTATCCCTAATTTTTCTCTAATTTTCCCAAACTTTCCCAATATTTCCCTTAAAATTTTCCTTCAATTTTTCATAATTTTTCACTCAATTTCCCCCAATATTTCCCTCAATTTTTCCCAAAATTTCCTCAAATTTTCCCATATTTTCTCATTTTCCCCAATTATCCATTTTCCCAAATTTTTCTTTAGTTTTTTTTTAAATTTACTGAAATTTTCTTAAATATACCCCAAAATTACCCCAAATTTCCACAAATTGTCCCCAAAATTTTCCCTCAATTTTTCCTAAATTTTTACCCAAAATTCCCCAAATTCTCCCAAATTTTCTCATTTCCCAAATTCTTTTTGTTCCTCAATTTTTTTCTCTACTTTTCCCAAAGTTTTCTTAAATTTTTCTCTAATTTTCCCCCAAAGTTTCTCCCATTTCCCCCCAAATTTTTCTCTAATTTTTTTTCCAAATTGCCAAAATTTTCCTTCAATTTTCCCAAATTTTCCCAAATTTCCCTCAATTTTCCCCAATTTTCAAAATTCAGTTTTCTCTTTTTGCCCCATTTCCCCCCCTTTCCCCCCAAATTTCCTCATTTTCTCCAATTTTTTTCGTTTTTCCAATTTTTTCACTTTTTCACCCCCCAAGTCTAACCCAACCCCCCAGACCAACATGTGACCCCCAAATCCTCCCAACACCCCCCCGTGCCCTCTAAACCCTCAAAAAAGTCCTTCAGACCCCTCCAATTCCCCCATCAGGACCCCCCTAAATCCCCCAGAATCTTCCCAAATCCCCTCCAGACCCCACCAAAACCTCATTGTGCCCCCCAAAAGCCCCTTAGACCCCCCAAAGCCAACCTGTGCCCTACAAATCTCCCTCAAATACCCCAAATCCTTTCCAAGGACCCCCAAATCCCCCGTGCTCCCTCAAAGCTCCCCCAAAAGCCCCACAGGACCCTCTCCCTCTCTCCAGGACCGCCAAAATCCACCCAGATCTTCCAAACTTCCCAATTTGCGTCCAAGCCCTCCCAATTTTATCCCATCCTCCCTGGGTTTGTAGCACCCCTTCTCCTGCTGCTGACTCCCCCTAAGTGGGTTCAAGTTGGATTAAACCATTTTGGGATGGGATTGAGTCATTTCAAGTTGGCAGGGAGCCATTTTGGGGTGGGATTGAGGTGTTATGAGCTGACAGATCAATCCCTCTCAGATATTGGACTGCAAAAGGATGGAGAAATGTCAGTCGGTCAGGACATCTCCAGTTTTGGGGAAAACTCTCCCAAATCCCCACAGAACCCTGAAATCCTCCTGAATATCTCTTTGAACCCCAAATTCCTGCCCCAATTTCCAAGAGAATGGTGAAAATTTAGATGTCTCTGTTCAATTTCTTTATTTTGATGGAATTTCAGGTGATTTTAAGGGATGAAGATGAATCAAATAAAAAAAAAAAAGAATCACGTGAATGTGCATGGGGTTGGTTTGGGTGGCCTATAGAGAGGCAGAGCCAGAGACAATTGGAATCATGGAATTATTGAGTTTAGAAATTATCTCCAACCCCATTCAGGATTCCTTGAGGCCACCAGAAGAACTAAGTGAGAGCAGGCGAGATTTTTAAGGTCAAAAGTCAGCCAATCCCCCTTCCCAATGAATTCCCCACATCACTCTGTGTCCCCATGGGGGATGGTTTTGACTTAGCAAAATGTCAAGTAATCATTTCAGTAGAAAAGACCCCCCTTCTCCCCCATTCTCCCCTCCCAAAAAAACCCGAAACCAACAGACCATCATTAAGTAGAATATGGTATATTAAACAGAAGAGTAAGAAAAATTAAAACCCAAAAAAAAATTCAAACTACACACTAAGAATAAAAGGTAGCAAAAGCAAACAGAAAAATATTCCACTTCTCTAGAAAAGATGATAAACTGCTGGACAGCCTTAGTCTCTCCCCAGGAGCTCTGAGCTTCAACCCAAGTCTCTGCTCATCCAGCAGGAAGAAGAAGGAAGACCCCTCCTCCCTGTCTTTGTCTATCTGAGATGACGTCAGAATATGCTATGCAACATCATTGGCCTGTAAAAGTCAACTGGCCTGACCTGGTTCAAGTCAGCTGATTGTCCAAGGCCTGCACTAGAAAACAAAGCCTAAATCTGAGCCTAACTAAACCCATGACACCATGGATGATCTTGTGTAAATTCAAGTGCCCACAGAGAACCAGGATGATGAGGAGAACACCAGCCAGGTGTGTTCCTAACGTGGATCACTGGGAATGTGGTTCAGCAGTTCTGTTCAAAACGTGGCTCTGCTGATGGGCGATGGAGTTGGAGCAGCAGACAAAGCTCTTCCCACATTTGGGGCACTCTTAGGGCTTCCCTTACTGGTGGGTGCGTTGGTGTCTGGTCAAGGCAGAGCTCTGGGTGAAGCTCTTCCCACACTCGTCACACTTGTAAGGCCTCTCTCCGGTGTGGAGTCGCCGGTGCCTGATTAGAGATGAGTTCTGGTTGAATCTCTTCCCGCAGTCGGTGCAGCAGAAGGGCCTCTCCCCTGTGTGTGTGCGCTGATGCACGAGGAGATCTGAGCTGGTCCGACACCTCTTCCCACACTCAGAACACTCGCAGGGACATTCCCCAGTGTGGATCATCTTGTGGTGGATCAGGGTGGAGCTCCGACTGAAGCCCTTCCCACATTCCCTACACGTGTAGGGCCATTCCCCAGTGTGGATGAGCTGGTGGCGAATCAGATCTGAGCTCTGGCTGAAGCTCTTCCCACATTCCAAGCACTTGTAGAGCTTCTCCCTGGTCTCCATGCTCTCCGTGCTCAGTTAAGGACCTGGGGCAGGAAGGAACAAGGACACTCAGGGCATTTGCCTCTGGCCCACAGGGGAAGGCCAAGGACATCCCCCCAAACCCGGTCCCAGCCATGCAGGGCTGGAAGATGCAGCAAAAGGGGCACTGACTTCCTCCTCACCTGCCTAGGGGTCCTGGGGAATCTTCCTCTTCTTTGCACCCTCCTCCTCTATCTTGTAAGGGTTTGGGTATGAGAAATCCTATTCTGGGGGTAAAAAAAAATATTTTAGCACGTTGGTTGGGGGTTTCTGCTTTCAAATCTAACTCTAGAAAGACACCAGTGTCTCAGTTTGAAACAATTTAGCAGGAGGGGTGTTGTCTTGAACTAAAGTCTCTTGCCTGGAATTCCCTACTCAGGTTTCTGCCACGCAGAAAGAGTGAAAAAATACATCTAGATGGAAGGGAAAAGTCCAAACAAACAAACAGACAAACAAAAAAAAACAAACACTCCTCTTTACCAAGAAGAAATGCTGAAAACAATACTCAGAAAACTGGGCTAAACAAACTCATGAGGAGAAACTTCCCAAGTCCAACCCACTATATCTGGTCAAGATACTGCCCGGCCTCCCCCTCCCATAAGATTATAAGTCAGAGTTACAATTTAATGACAATATTACAAGAAATGCAATGGCAGAAAGAGAAAAATTGGTTTTGACCCACAAAACCCCAGCAGTATAACCCAGCCCCCAGGGGCACAAGCACAAAGGGGTTTGTTAGCCCCTGTGCTGAACCCTTTGTGGTTCCCCCAAGTCCAAAGGAAAAGTCCAAAGTGGCAAACCTGTTGTTGCAGCTGACAGTTGCAGTCTGGTGGAGAGTGGTGGTCACAGGCTGGTTGAAGGTGGTGGTCTCCTCCAGTCAAGGTGTTGGTCCTTTCCTCAATCCGACGAGTGTCCCCTGAGGTCTACTTAGAACCAGATATGTACCCCAGGGAGCACCCAGTCCCTCCCCCTGGGTGGGGACTCACACAATGGGTGATTAACTCTGTGAGTCAGGGGCTATTCTGGAACCCTTGATGGCCCATTAGCAGCCACGCCCCCTCAGGGTGTGCAGGTGCCAACGACTCTCTGCAGAGGAGTTATCCAAGCTCTTATCTCACAGATGTCTTTCACACCCATCTCCCAGCCTGAGGGGGCAGGTGTGCCCTGGTCAGCTGCTGCAAATGGTCCTTTGTTCTTGGGAAATGAATAGAGGGGGGAGAATACACAGCTTTGATCACCCACACACAGGGATAAACTGGTCCCACCTGCTGAAGTGGGACAGTGTTAAAAGCTGGTTTAGGGCTGGTTTAGTGAGACATTAATATCAATGTTTTCAATACCTGTATAAACACCAAATTATTTTTCAAGTGCTCTCAGCACTCAAACAGTCCATTTGACACATTAATTTATCAGAATTATTATATTCTTTATTACAGTATTTTACAATATTTTTATAATTATACCTTATTAAAACTGCTCTGGTGCCTCACTCCAGTTGAATGTACTGAAAAGTGTTGCATTAAAAACTGTCCCTCCACATTTTGGGATGGTTTCTCATACCCGTGATGTGCCAATGGAAAAGGATAATTGAGGGACTGAGTTTTGCAGTTTTCCTTCTATATGACAAAAAGAAAACTAAAAAATATGTGTGTTCTGTTCCAGGTAACTCCAGCTATGAGAAGATCCAGGGTGTAAATATTAATTAGGATTAATCAATCCTCAAGCTGCACACCCAGTTACACTCTCCTTACAACCAGGAGAAAGAAACCTCAGTGAACAAAAGCTGATGCATGAACTGTAATTTTAGACTTGGAGGTTCAAAAGTTCTTTACATCACACGTTTCGGGGCTGGATTTTGGGGTTTTTTTTCAGGCTGTTTTTCTACCTGTTTTAGGGCTGGTTTTAGGGCTCTTTTAGGATTGCTTTTGATTCTGGTTTTAGGGCTGGTTTAGGGCTCATTTAAGCCTGGTTTTAGGGTTTCCTGATTTCTGGTTTAGTGCTGCTTTAGGGCTGGTCTAGGGCGGGTTGTAGGACCTGCTAAGAGCTGGTTCAGGGCTGGTTTCAAGTCTGGTTTTTTCAGCTGGTTTAGGGCTGGTGATGTGAGACATTAGTGTCAATCTTTTCAATACCTGTATAAATACCAAATTATTTTTCAAATGCCGTGAGCACTGAAAAAAGTCCATTTTATGCATTGATTTTTCAGCATTATTCTATTATTTATTATAGTATTTTACTATATGATTATAATTATATATTATTATAACTTGCACATCAGCATTCAGACTATCACAACACCCAGAGAAAACCTTTTGGATCAAGAAAAATTACTATTTCTTTCTTGTGTTTTGTTTTATGATCCCAAAGTACTTTTCATTCAGTCTATTCAGTCACTATTTTCTTTCTGCACCAGAATCTTCAAATGTTTTATTTTTAATCTCTAAATCACTTCTTTTTGTTTTATCCAATGTATTTGTCACCCCCTACATGTTTCTTAATATTATTTTCCTTATTTTCTAATTCTTTTGATACTAAGAATTAGTAAAGCTCAGTGCAATTTTCAGTAAGTTCAAGGCTTTGTAAACTAAATAATCAGAGTTACTCTGAGGGAATTGCCTTTAAATTTGTGCATTTCTGCTGGAAAATTAGTTCATTCTTCATTACCTTTGAAGTTCCTTGACCAATTGTTCCAGGGAGAGTTCATGGGGATTCCAGGCTGAAACCAGTCACTGTTAAAAATTCAAGCTCCAAACCTGTCTCAGTGTACACAAGATGTTTCTCCTTCAAGCCCCAAGTTCCAATTAGAAGTTCTTGTTTTCTATCACTTGGCAGGTGGCAAGGCCAGACATGGACCAAAAATAATGGCACCTCATCACACCTGAATCCACAGGGGTCCCCCCTGTGCAGGCTCCCCCTTCTCCAGGT
>JAJPCS010014579.1:22064-36869 GCA_021164005.1 Willisornis vidua nigrigula | reverse complement strand
CCCCAGCCCACGCCGGCCCCCAGCCCACGCCATGCCCCAGCCCACGCCATGCCCCAGCCCACGCCGGCCCCCCAGCCCACGCTCCAGGCCAGAGGAATGCAGAGGCCACCCGGCTGTGTCACAGCTGCAGAGACAAACCCCTCATTCATGGGCATGCAGAGCAGGAGGGGCTTGTGGGGCTGTCACAGGGCACGAGACAGAGGAGCCGCAGCCTCCGCGAGGGCTCAGCTGTCAGTGCCACCCAGGGCCCTGCCCGGGCTGGGCTCAGGCCCCAGCTGGTTTGGGCAGAGATGTGGTGTTGGGGACATGCCCACTGCCTCCCTTTTGGTACCAGTCTCTGCTGACCTCAGCTCTGCCGTTCTCTGGTGGAAGGCAAAGAGAGGTGTCGTGCTGTACTTTCAGCTCTGCCGAAGCAGCAGCATGACATGGTGTAGGGTTGCCAGATCCCTGCCAAGACCCAGGAGCTCATCACCACCCAGTCTCAAAGCCTGTTAAAAATGTCATCTAATTTGGAGCCTGTTAAAAATGTCATCTAATTTGGAGCAAAGCTAAATGCTCTTCTAGACTGGGGTCCAGGAAAGTGTCACTCCTGTTCAACAGATTTTGCTGCAGCAGTAACATCTGTCTTATATCTGTGCTGGAATAATCCCAGTTTAGGCTGGCATAGGACATTCCAGATCCTACTGCTCTTCAACTCAACCTAGCTTTATTTTTAAAAGTTCAATGAAAAGTAGTAATTTCTATGCACAGACAAAGCCTTAAGCTAAAGTTTAACACTCTTCCCCTCCATATCTTACCCATGACTGGCAGTCTAGGGCATTTCTGACAGCCCTAGGCCTGAAAGATGAAGCCACTGCTCAGCTGCTGAGCCACCTGAGCTCACTGGGAATCAGGAAGGGGAGAAAGAGCTCCCAGCAAGGAGGCTGGTGAAGACAACTGTCAGAAAAGGACTGATTAGATGAGAAGCCATGAGAAGGAACAGTGCCAATGGAAAAAGCAAATCTTGTTAGGAGGCAAAGGTAAGGGAGAAGGTAAGACAGTCAAGACAGTGGCGCAGGATAACAGTGGAAACAGGTAGATCAGAGACTGAAAAGGAGTTCAGTAGGAAACCAAGGAAGAAGAACAAAACCAGGAGGAAGTAGGAGTAGCTGCTTGACCATTTCAGACACGAATGGGCAGCCAGTCATCCTCATCCATCCCCTTTCTGCCCTAACAGCTTCCAGCCTCTTGGCCTAAAGCTGAAGTTTGTCTCCATGGAAAAGATCACAAAGCATGGCCTCCAACAGAGCTTAAAATTAAGGACATATTAACCAAACCCAGCTAACCAGCAACTGTCAGAGACACAAGTCTATCCAAGACATTATTTCAGTCTAAGACTTTACAGGACAGAGAAATCCTTCTGGCAGCGACAAGGAAAGGTGCTGGTTTAAGCTTAACAGCCCATGAGAACCACCCTTCATGTGCAGTTTTCACACATGCAGGCAGAAGGTCTTGACCTTCTTTCAGCTGCACCAAAAGCTACAGAGGAGAAAGTGGAAGGCCAAACTTGAGGCTCAGCAAGGAAGCACATTATTAGTTTGAAATACTGTGGGTTCCTGGAGAACAAAACCTGACCGGTAATTGTGTCATTTGCTCAGGGTATTCTTTCCTAAACATTTAAGTTCTGTTCAACACCAAGCAGCCTGGCATTGCACTAAAAAATGCCTTGGGAGACCCTTTAGAGGACAGTATTAGATATCCTTGGACACTTACACTTCTTTGCATTCACTGCCACTGCTACCCTTGCTGCTCACACTCAAAACATCTTTACAGGACTAATGTCTAAAGCATGATTATTTTAAAACCAAATTGCGATCCCAGCACAGAACTGAGAGTCCCAACTTGCACTCAATGCCAGACTGAAGCAGACAAGTTTTCATTTTTAAGACTACAAGGAAGAGTTCTCTATCTTTTCAGGAGGTCATTGCACATTTAGAGCTGGAATTTGAGCAACCTGGTTTCTTGCATTACAAGCAGACATTGTTTTTAGGCACATGAAGGCCACAAAGAAGAATGAAAGAAATTGAGTAAGAGGAACTCCAGCCATTCCCACAGATATTTATTATTCAAATTCCTCAAACATAACTTTTCCATTATTATAGTAGTTGTCTGCACTCCAAGAAGAAAAAGAAAGAGAAATATAAAGTCCTGAAATTTCAAGACACTAGATCAGTATTCCAGCAGGAAAATACTGTAACTGCACTCTGCTGCAACACCAGATCCAAAGGCACCATTAAGACAGATCTTAAAACACAAGAAGAAGAAGAGTTAAACAATCCAAGAGTTAAACAATCTAAGTCTGAGCACTGGAGAGCATTCATACACACATCAACACCAAGTACTGGGCTGTTCTTGGTAGCTCTGGTATCTCTTGGAGGTAAAACCTCATTGTGGAGCCTCACTGAACCAAGAGGCAATGGAAAAAACCTCAGACCTTCATGAACTCCACACCTTGTGGAGGCTCTGTGGCCTTGCACAGCAGAGCCCACTGAGGATTAACGCCACATTCTTCACACAAAGCCTAATGTTATGTGCAGTAAGACAAAGCTGACACATGACTGGCACAGCATGGCACTGGGCAGCAAGTGCAGCCAAGGGCAACAAAATTAATTAATCGCTTTCTATGGAGATGACCTTGCCACAGAGAACAGTGATAGTAAAACAGGAAAATACATTCCTTGTAAAGCATACACAGAAATACAGTGTCAACCTTAATGCTATTTCAGGCCTATTGTGAGCAAGCACAGGACAGGCCTGTTGTGGAAAAATGGACATACACAGCCACACTGATGGTGGCAGACCATGAAGATGATAAATGCTCTTTCAGGACAGTTCTCAAAATTCCCAGAGCCAAGAACCTTAAAAGTGAACAGATGCCTCACAGGGGCTTTTCCAGCCCCCAAAGCCCCCCTGGATGAGCCAGACCAGAGACATTCCCCAGCTGCAGCCCCTCATGCTGAGGAGCACAGAGGAATGAATGCCTTACTATGCTCCACGCAAACTGTAACAATGGGGAGGTCAAAGGGAACATCACACCAATCTTAATGTTAACAGGCTTTGTGTCACGTTAAAAGGGTCCATTTGCTTCAGTCCCAATAACTCATTTATATTTTAGGGCACTTGGCCACACAGGCTAGATCAGAACAACCAGCTACAAATCAGTGGAGCAGCTTTTTTTTTATATTATATATGTATATATGTATCCCCACACATATATATGGGATGTATATCTATATATCCACACAGCTTTCACTCTCTGCAGATACTGGGAGCTCTCTCCCACCACATTCCTTACTGTACTCCTATTGTTTGGTTTCTACCTGGTTCCCAGGTGAAATGAGTAGGTATTTCTCTTCCCTGTCTGTGGACAAGATCAAGCTGATTTATTAGGAGGTGGTCAGGTGGGGGACATGTCTCAAACACAAAACTGCTCAGAAAGCTGTGCCTTCCCTACCCCAGCATCCACAGGGACCTGGAACATAGAACATTTCCATGGGAAAGCTTTCCTCCAAACATCCAGGGCATGCAAGGTTCAAGTCCACTATCCCAGCAGCCTCAGCACAAAGCCTACAACCCGGCCCTCAGAGACCCTCTGACCTTCCTGAAACCCACTCAAAATTCAGAAAGGAGTCACAAGCTAAGATACATTCTTGAAGTCTCATTCTACTGACCAGGAACAGTTCCAGCTACAGTTTCCCTCCAACTCACTGCTGTGCTCACCTCCACTGTGAACCCAGGACAGGAAGGCATAAAGGCTCACTTGAGTGAGATCAATCCTGGAATACAGGATTTTTCCCATCCCAGAAGCCCACAGAAGGTAAAGGTAACCAGAATTCATTCACACCATTCTAGGAGTCAAATTAGCAGTTCACAAGAATAGAGGGTTGGTAGAATGATGCAGAAGACACACAGGGGTGAGAGGAGGGCTGCAAAACTCCTGAACATGACAGTGATTAGGAGGATCATTGCAAAAGCCTACATGTAGGAATAAAACTGTAAAGGCTGAAAAATGTCTGTCACTGACAGAAGACAACTCTCCTCTGCATTCCTTTCCTAAGATGCAATGCTGCAAGTGTCACAGTAGCCAACACTCCTCCAGCCCTCCTGAAATCCAGACAAACAACTAACATATTTCACATGCTCCACTGGCTAAAATCCCGATTCAGCTCCTCAGTCCTTCAGTGAGTATTCACTGACTATACACAGCTGAGGGGGGAACCACAAAATCCAGTTCCAACTTTAGAGCTGCATCCTAAACTACAGAGCATATTAGGAAGCAGAGTATGCAAAAAGCACACATATCTAAGCAGCAAGATAATAACAGAATCAAAGTTGTTCAGCTGGTGACTGGGAGGGAGCTCTGGAGGCCACCCAGTCCAACCTGTCACCACCAGCAACCTGCTCAGGACACTGTCCAGTTCGGATTGGAATGTCTCCAAAAATGAGACCCCATAACCTACAGGCAAAAAATAGAAAATGATAAAGTAAGTCCAATATGGCACATTGTGTTGGTGATTATTTCTGCATGTGCTGTGGCTCAGTGTCTACTTTTTATGGCCTGTTCTGTAGCAACACAAATAACATATGAGGCTGGAGCTCAACAACTCCACAGCTGGATTTGTTCCAAGTGACTCAAGTGTGCTCTTAAAATATTTCTACAATTACTGAATGATCTTAGAACAAGACTTCATTGTAACCAGTGGGGGTGGGGGGAAGTGTTTTAAAACAACCCTATTCCCCAAACACTGCTCTAATTTAGCCAGTTAAGTGCAAGTGGTCTCATTTCACAGGGATTAGTTTGGATGTTGTGGCTTCAGCCCACCTTTAAATTGGACTCAATTAGTGGAGAACACAGGCTGCAGTCATAAAATAAAAGAAGTATTAATTACCCCTAAAAGGAGAAACTTGCAAAAATAGCTGCCTTATATTTTGCATTCTTTGTCTGAGTCAAAGGTGGCTGAACTGCAGCACCCGGCAGAGCTGCAGGTGGAAGCCAGCAGGTGTTGTACTCAACCACTCAAACTGCACCCAAGGGCCAGAAGCACACCCCCCCCACCCCCCACTTCATGATGCTCCTCATCAGCACATTCTGAACCCTTCCCATCCTCCCCAGGCTGAAAGCACTGCAAGGCAAACCTCACTTACTTTCACACAAGAAGCAGAGTCTCTCATCAGTTTGTAAGAATTTAGTGATTAGCATTTAGAGACAGTACTCAGATCATTTAGTCACATGAGCAGAAAACAGCTCCAATGTCTGGACATCACTTGGCCTGAGGCAGACCAACATTCTTTCCTGCTAACTATGCTTTAGACAAAGTACCCTGGGCCAAAGCTTATAATTTACTTTTAAAAGCCAATTGCATATATACTTGTACACCTGGCATTGCTATAATGTTACTAAAGGGAATACAGAAATCACCATGTAATGTTTATTATATAAATAAACCCCAAACCTGACATACATGCACAACTGAAAGCAAGTTACACATGGTAGCTGCTAACATTTTAAGAATGACAGGTTGGTAACAGGTCAGTAATGTTAAATTTCAAATAAAACTTCTAAGTTTGGGGGGGAGGTTGGGGTTTTGGTTGTTTTTTTTTTGTTTGGTTCGTTGGTTGGTTTGGTTTGGGGTTTTTTGTTTTTGTTTTGTTTTTACAGAAGCCTTCACTTCTGAAAACCTTTTGGTAAAAAAACCCTCTTTTGTGAACAGAAAAATGAGAAACTTTATAAAGGTTCTGTCAAGTCTCCTGCCCTCCAGCTGCAGCAATTTCACAACCAGCAGCAGTCCCAAAACAACCCCAAAGCCCCAGGGGTTTGCAGAGCACACAACTGGAGGCAGGGAGGAGGCTGGAGTTGGCTGATGGCTGAGGAATTGAGCAACTCTCCAGTTGCACCTTCCCCTGGGGAGTGGGGAGCTCAGACACACCTGCCTGCCACGCTTCCAGTTCTCCATCCTGTCTGGCTTAGGTTATCCCCACTCAGAGATTCCCTTTCTAACCCATGAAGACTGTGGCTCTTGAGTGCACAACACATGGAGGTTACAGGCAGAGGAGGGTGAGAGAAAACAGCACCCTCTGAGGGGAAAAAACTACAGAAAAAACGATTTGTTGTCCTTTCCATGTGTTCCTTCCCTTTTATCCTCTGAACACAAAGCAATTTGAAGACCAAACAGAATGATCCAAAAGATACATATTGAAGTAGGAGATTGAATTTGGTATCTGTAATCAGAAGGGCTCTGAACAAAAGGGCCAAATCTCCCTGTAATGGCAAGCAAAGAATGACAAGGAGCCAAAAAATGCAGCTCTACAACTACCCAACATACTTTTGGGAAAGATGCCTTCAAAGTCCTTCCACAGATCCAACAAAACTCTTCAAGAAAGGCCATTTGGGAAGCGGACACATCACCCTTTTCAAAACTTTGGAAGGGCAGGGGGTAGGGAGGTTGGGGGAGCTGGGTGGGGAGTGAGACAGCCAAAGGTGTCAGGAATGCTGCACAGCTCCAGGATGGGCACGCAGGGGGAATGTTTTGACAATGCTTAGGGGACAAAAGTTCTAAGCCCATCACCAGCTCATATTTGCTCTCCTTATCCCTTCCCACTGCTCCACTGGCAGCTGCCAAGGTCTACACAGGAGAATGATCTACACATCCTTCATTATAAAGAAGTGAATGACCAGAAGCATCTTTCAAAATGCATTCTTAAAAAAAGCAGCAGATTGAAGATATGTTCTTCTTGTGTTTAGCTGTCATATGCAAAAAAGAGACTTGAGCTTTTTCAGTCTTCTCATGATGCAAGAGTTCACCAGACATGCATGTAATTACAGAAGAGGAATAAAAATCCAAGTAGTTGCCTCCTGTTGCAAGATATTCCACATATGTTCATGCTTTATTAACTTCCAGTGCAATACAGAATTCTGCACTGTGTTCACTGTGAGCTGTGGGGAAATCTGTGTTTACAACCAGGTTTGATGTGTTCAAAGAGATTTCTCAATGCAGTTCACCAAGGTCATGTTAAACCAGGCAAGTCCATCCATTCAGGATTTAATTGCCTGTACAGCTGCACAAATGTGAGAGACAGCCCTGACTCATGGACTGTATTTAAGGAAGTTTCATCAAGAATTGCTTAAGTACATTAAACTTTCCATGAAAATAGGTTTTTGGAATTCCAGGATGTATTTCCTTTCTCCACAAAAGTAACAAGAATTAGAAATTCATACCCGAAACAGGATTGAGGAAGGAATGCATGTTAATTTGAGATTAAACTGCAGTAGTAAAGCATAAAATCTAAAATCCCTTTCCTTCAACTTAATTTCTCACAAATTTAACCAGGGAAACATCCTTAACAGCCTCACTGACACAGCAAGGAAATTTGTGATGCTGTAAACTAAGGACACAAGACAGCAGTTTTAAAAGTTTGCTGTTCCAAAAATCAAATGAGCCACTCCAGTTCCATGAGAGTTTTGGCCATTTCCAAAAGGAGAGAGTTCAACATACTTCCACTGGCTTAAGGTTATTTAAAACAGCTGTGCTCACAAAACAGACATTCCCATTTCCTGCCCATAAAACATTCTCAACCCAGTTAAAATCAGGGATGGAGAAAAACAAGATAAAAATCTGGTGCTGCTACTGCAGAACAAAATCCACGCATTAACGAGGGTGTCTCGCTGAACTTGCAGGCTGCAGGGCCTGCTCTCCTGGCAAACACAGGGCACAGCTCCAGGGAAATGCTGGACAGAAATTTCCTGCTGATGGGGAAGAAAGTCATTGCAGTTCTGGTCATTGTTTTCCAGGTCCATCTGCATTCCCATAACATCTCCTGGTGTGTAAGTAGTTAAAGCACAACACAGACTGCTCAGAGTTGCACCAAAGGCTCTACAAACACACAAACCTTAACTCAAATAAACCTCAAAGCAGCTGCAGGATTATGGGCTTGGTTTGAGGATGCATTTGTTTATACGAGGGGCTTAGGAGCACAAAGAGCTGCACAAGGTGAGATGCTCAGGAACACCTCAGATGTCCAAATACAAAACTTTCTCGTGAGTATCAGAGGTCTTAAATTATTCAGCATTCAAAATGCAACTACTGGAGTCACAGAATTGCTCCTTTACAGGATAGAAAAAACGGAAAATTCAGGGGCAGTTCAGGTACTTTTTAGCCTCTCTGGGCACACATAAAAAACAAATCACCCCAACTTACAATTCCTCCTTCCTCTATCCTCATCAAAATAAGACTCCAGGGGTAATTTTTTTAAGGCACAACCCCTGGTATTTTGGCATTAAGACTGGCAACTCTGTCAAGTGCACAAAGACAAGACTTAGTCTATGGTAACCTGTGTTTGAGGCTACAGGGGCAGATGCCTCATGTTTGTCTCCTCTGAACAGATTTGCTGCACAAATAAGGGCACAGATCACACCACATCCCATGCAAGCCCAGCACGAGGCAGAAAATTATTTCTGAAGTCCCTCTCACTTCAATTAGTTTCTCTGGCAAGACTTTCAGAGCTCACCTATGAAACAAAGACATGCTGGACTGGTCTCTGTTCCCACCGAATTCCCAGAGGATCTTGTCACAAATGAGTAATCAGATGTTAGAGGGATCTTATTAATTAGGGAAAGTACCTGACAGTTCTGCCCTTGTGGGCTCTATATAACCTTTGCAGCTGCCATGAGGGGCCAGCCAAGTGCCTTCCTGCCCGCCTGAAATGTTGTGATCACACAATGCAAGAGGAAAAGACAGTTATATCCTAATAGATATAATAATTCAGACTGAATAATTCAGAGAGGTTTGCCAAATCCAATCACACAAAGATCATTAAAGTTTGTATTTAAGTAGAATTATTAATAAAGCTACACAATGAAAGAAATATACCCAGTATAATAACTGAACTTGCTGTACTGCACTTCTTCGCATCAGGAAAGGAACACATCCCCAAACACAAAAGTAATGTCTAGTAAAGCTGCCATAGTAACAGAACTTTGCAACTTAACAAAATGTTCTGGTTGTCATGCACTTGAAGTTCACTCATTTCCACCATTTAAATGCAGATTTCCTGTGCCTACAGTTTGCTACAGAGCCCACTGCCACAGCAGCCTGACTTGTTATGGACACATAGGCCAGATTTTACATGACAAGATCTCATTCATCTCCAAAACCAACCAGCCATTCAAATTTAAAAACCACCATCCATATTGTTATGGAAGACCACAAAGCTGGCCAACAAAAGCTACAGCAGTTGGATTGATTTAAGATCACAAAGCTTACCGTTCCACTATAAAAGAGAGAAAAAATCAGCATATTTTTCTAGAGGACAAGGACAGCATAAAGACTTCTTAAGAGTACTCAGAGAGTGCACAAAGGTTTGCATTTTCTTACTATTCTCCTTTAAAATCCTCTGCCTACCACCACTGCTGCAAGAGGTGGGAGAATATCCCAGCACTGCTGAGTCACAGAGTAAAAACTTTTATCCAGTGTGTAAACTGGACTTTTTAAACTGAGATAGAATCACAGAATCATAGAATCGATTGGGTTGGAAAAGACCTCCGAGATCATCAAGTCCAACCCTTGGTCCAACTCCAGTCCCTTTACCAGATCATGGCACTCAGTGCCACAGCCAAGCTCAGCTGAAAAACCTCCAGGGATGGGGAATCCACCCCCTCTCTGGGCAGCCCATTCCAATGCCTGAGCACTCTCTGCAAAGAATTTCTTTCTGCTCTCCAACTTCAATTTCCCCTGGCAGAGCTTGAGCCCATCGTGCCCCCTTGTCCTATTGCTGAGTGCCTGGGAGAAGAGACCAACCCCCACCTGGCCAGAACTTCCCTTCAGGGAGTTATAGACAGTGATGGCCGTGGCACTGAGTGCCATGATCTGGTAAAGGGACTGGAGTTGGACCAACGGTTGGACTTGATGATCTTGGAGGTCTCTTCTAACCCAATCAATTCTACGATTCTTTTGATGGTATGCACCAAAGCTGAGGGCACGTTCTACCTGACACAGCTTTTTTCTATTCATTGCCTCTTGGGGACAGTCACATTCATCCAAAAATAGCCAATTTCTACTTCAAAGGCCAAATGTCCCCTCCAAATGACAATAGAGAAAACCACTAAATAATGACATACTGCCTGAAAATGCATTCTTTCCCTTTCCTTCCTAACATCACACTGTCAATAAGTTTCATGCACAGCTTCTGGTAGGGTCCTAATGCCCAGCATGAGCTAAAGGGCTGGGTGCCCTACAGATATCTCAGGCTATTCAGGCACACTGGGCATCACAACCAAGTTTATTCCTCAAAACAAACACAGCCTTATAAGCAGGATGTGAGAAAATCCCTTCTGGTTTAGAGTTCCCCACTCATACAGAAGAACAATCTCTAAACAAACATCATCCTTGATCATCAGAATACACAAAGGATTCTGACCTTGCTACAAAAGTAAAATTGGTTGTAACAAACCCTTTGTGCACAGGAAGCAATGAAACTTGTTTGGTTTGGGCAGGTTAGATGCCAGTTATGGAATCTGGTCAATACACTTCTCTGAGCCAGACTAAAGTAAACAATAAATAACGTGGAGGAATAAGGACACCACACACAGACCATTGTGATCAAGCCAATGCCATTTATTACACACTGCACACAGTTTATATGGGGTTAAGGCTACATTCTGTTGGCTAAATTGAACCTCACACCATCTAACTGCATGTCCCAATTGGTTACAATCCGTATCTCACAAGGCCAGCGTTTTGGTGAACTCATCCTGACTGTTTTCAGGAACATCTCCTGTGTCCTGTGGGAAACCTGAGGAGTTCTCATGAGAAACTTCTGGGATGTTACTAAGAACTTTTAGGGAGTGACTTCTCTTTTACTGGTCTGCAGCAGCTCTGGCCTTGATTATTCTCAGCTGCTTTCAGTCTCACAGGTCTATATAGATCTGAATTGCTCACCTTTGATTTTTCTGTACCTACACCAAACTACAGGCCTGGTTCTGTCCAGCACTCACTGACTGACACGCAGAGTGACTTTCTAAAGAACTTACCCAATACTGTCTTGCTGCCCACAGCACAGCACTCCACACCACACAGGGAGCTTGCCGAGGTCCACACTGCACAGTGGCAGCAATTGAGGGGTGAAAAGACTAAAAGACACCAAGAACCACAGCATAAGGCAGAGTCCAGGCCTTCCAGCACAACTCAGCACCCCACCAGACATGCACTCCACTTCAAAGAGAGCTGTACAGATCCTGTATGGCAAAGCTGCTTCCCAAACGTGGCCACAGCACTGCAGACAATCCACATCCATCCCCACACTGAGCTTCAGCCACGTGGGGGCCAAACATTTCAAGTTAGACCTGTGTCCAGAGCCAAGAAGTGTTCTGTGTAAAGGACTCGCTACACACCAGGTGGGCCCCTGCTTGCCCAGAGTTCCAGTGGCAAATCCATCTACTTATGGGCAAGATGGACCACAGCTTCTAGCAGACTCTTCAGGTAAGTTCCATCTACCCACTCCAAAGCAGGGGGAGCCTGACACACACCGGGGTGTGAAAGCAGAATCCACTACCTCGTATAAATTTCAGTCAGAGTAGAGAAAACAGCTAAGAGAGGAGAAGGTGGGAAGAAGGAAAAGAGCTGGAAAGAGGGAAAACTACAAAAAAAAAAAAAAGCCAGCGGTTGCAGTGCTTGAAAACCTGTATGTGCAGCTATAATACTTAACAATTCAGCTCTTCTCTGAAATGGAGGCTCCTCCGTTCATTTGGATGGCAAAGTTGATTTATGTCACTTCCCTCTGCTAAGGTTTTGCAGATCATATTTCAAACCCACGTTGTATGCCTCCATTGCTGGGTTACCAGATCTGAACAAACAATTCCCTGCAGTCTGCCAAAAGCAGAGAAAGCAAGCAAACGAATGCCTGGAGGATGCATCACCCTCTGGAAATCATCTTATGGCCCCACACTGCTACAGATGAGTTACAAGCTTACACAGCACACACCAACAGAGGAAATGGTGAATCTCTAAACTCTGAGGGCAGCACACAGACCTGAGAACTGCTATTCCCACCTGCCTGCCCCCTCCTAAGGAAATCAGGCAGTCTTCCAAATCATCAGAATTTTCTTGCAGATTTGAAGAAATATGGTCCTAAATTCAAAGGATAAATTGGGTATTAACACCTCTGAAACTAGCAAGTGTGTTCCCAGAGATGTAGGAACAACCACCAAGAATCAGGATTTGTAATGAGCAAACCCCACGACAGCCCATGTGACAAACCACCAGTGACTGCAGTTTGAGACTTTCAGTTTCTAGTTAGGATGCCTGTCACATCAGGGGCTGCACAAACCTGAAGGGAAGTTCTAGCCAGGTGGGGGTTGGTCTCTTCTCCCAGGCACTCAGCAATAGGACAAGGGGGCATGGGCTCAAGCTCTGCCAGGGGAAATTGAAGTTGGAGAGCAGGAAAAACTTCTTTGCAGAGAGAGTGCTCAGGCATTGGAATGGGCTGCCCAGAGAGGGGGTGGATTCCCCATCCCTGGAGGTTTTTCAACTGAGCTTGGCCGTGGCACTGAGTGCCATGGTCTGGTAAAGGGACTGGAGTTGGACCAAGGGTTGGACTTGATGATCTCGGAGGTCTTTTCCAATGCAATTGATTCTATGATTCAGGGCTGTGGGAACTCACAGCCATCCCCCCCTGTGAAGCTCTCCAGGTTCAGTGATACTGTTGGAATGTTCCCCTGCAGCACCTGTGGAGAGCCTGACAATGTGCAGCACTTAGTCCAGCGTTCCTTGTGCCAGGACAGTCTTTCCCTGGCTGCTGGCCCTGTCACTGTGTCCCCTGCACACCCTGGCAGCCTCCCACGCCACTGCAATGCCTCAGCTATCAGGTGCTGAAGGATGTCAAACACAGTGCTCTAATGAACGGTTTATCTGGGTAAAGACAACCACAGAATTATAGAATCAATTGGGTTGGAAAAGACCTCCGAGATCATCAAGTCCAATCCTTGGTCCAACTCCAGTCCCTTTACCAGATCATGGCACTAAGTGCCACTCTGGTGGGGGCCAGAGAAGAGCAAGGAGGCTGGAGAAGGGACTGGAGCACAAGTGCTGTGGGGAGAGGCTGAGGGAGCTGGGGGTGTTTAGTCTGGAGAAGAGGAGGCTCAGAGGTGACCTCAGCACTGTCTGGAACTGCCTGAAGGGAAGTTCTGGCCAGGTGGGGGTTGGTCTCTTCTCCCAGGCACTCAGCAATAGGACAAGGGGGCACGATGGGCTCAAGCTCTGCCAGGGGAGGTTTAGGTTGGAGATCAGGAAGAAGTTCTTTACAGAGGGAGTGGTCAGGCATTGGAATGGGCTGCTCAGGGAGGGGGTGGATTCTCTGACCCTGGAGGTTTTAAGGTGAGATTGGACATGGCACTGAGTGCCATGATCTGGTTATCAAAGTGGGGTTGGATTAAGGGTTGGACTTGATGATCTCAGAGGTCTTTTCCAATCCAGCTGATTCTACGATTCTATGAAAAACAATAAAATCTGGCTCAGTTTCACAGTGTGGTTTACTGTACCCCCTCTCCACAGGGCAGCAAACACCCAGTACTGCCACACTTCCAGGGGAAAAATAATGTAGCAAACTGCACTACTGGCGCCAAACTTTGGTCTCGAGAAACCTTGGGTTTATTCTAACGTAGAAAATTAGAAACAAATTATCTAATGTTTGCTGGAGGGTCAGGGCCAGCCCTTGTTCTGGGTCAAGGCACAGACAGGCAGCACAAACCAGAAGTGAAACATGAGGTTTCCCCAGCTGAGACTACAGCAGCTTAAGGAAAATCCTTCTCCAGAAACATAGGGGTTTTGTTTGTTTTTTTAATCATTTCATTCCACCTGAATGTCTTTGCTATTCACCCAAATATTTATGGAATGTCCTATTACATAAGGTATAGTGAATTTTATCAGAAAAAGCCCAAGAAGAACATTCAGCAATTTCATTAAGTAATCTGAAATCATCACTTCAAGAATATTATTTCTTACTTTTAAGAAAGGCAGTTCAAGGAATACTCATAAAGAAAATTAAGCCTGTAACATGAAGCCTTACAGGTTACTATTTCCGGCACAGCAGGAAAAATTGGAATGTTTAATTTTTCTGGCTTTATTTTTTTGCAAAATAAGGACATGTGAGAAAAGCAGCTTTTCCAAAACACAGCACTAAGTGTTTATAACACTGCAAACATCAGATTAAAGGTGCCTCTATTCTTCATGTAAACCAACTAGGATCTATCAAAATATAAGAAGTTTAGTTTACACAGAAATATTTTGCTTACCCACCCATAGTTTTCAGTCTGATTTGACACTAGAGACAGGAATTGTATTCTCTTCTAACATTTAAGTTTGGCAGCTGTTGGAGTCCAAGTAACAACCACCACTAAATCTCCAAGACAGGTTCACAAAAGTATAACCATTTTCTGGTAGTATGTGCAGAACTGGTATCAGTTCTCTACACATCAATTTGCAGTTTTACTTTCCTTATTATAGAGTTACATATGTATAACCAGAATTAAATTCCACTTAAAATGATCTACTGAAAGAAACATTTCCTTTATTTTATGCATTACACTCTTTCATTTTAGCAGTGCTGCTAAGTAATCTCTAATGTCATTAATGTCCTTCCCTTTGGGCAGGAATCAATATTACACCTGAATATTTATGAGGAGGCTGCAGAGGCACACCTGAGGCTTGGAGGTAGAATCATAGAATGGATTGGGTTGGAAAAGACCTCCGAGATCATCAAGTCCAACCCTTGGTC
>JAJPCS010014579.1:0-15046 GCA_021164005.1 Willisornis vidua nigrigula | reverse complement strand
GGGGGGCAGCCCCGGGGTGGGGAAGGGTAGGGCAAGGGGGGCAGCCCTGAGGCGGGCAGGAGGCAGCCCCGGCCAGGCTCCCCGGCCTGCCGCAGCCCTGGGGCGGCACAGCCACGGAGCCCGAGGCCGGACGCGCAGAGAAGAAGAGCGCTCCCCCGTCTCCCTCGCACAGCAGCGGCGGCCGAGGCTGAAAGGCCTTTCATTTCCCCCCCATCCTCCCCTCTCCCTCCCGGCCCGGCCCATGCCCGGCGCTCCGAGCTGTCACTCCGGGGCCCCGCTCAAGCGCCGTGCCCACAGCAGGGCCCGGGGCCCCTCCTGCGGCCGCCTCACCTCCTTCAGCTGCTCCATCTCGGTGCGGATGGTCTCATACTCCAGCTCCAGCTCCTCGTACTGCTGCTTCAGCTGCTGCTTCTCCTCCAGCACGGCCAGCCCGTACTCCGCCGCCTGGATCTTCTCCCGGGTGGTCTCGCCCAGCTCCTGGAAGAGACGCTTGATCTCGCTCCGCAGCCACTCGGGCTCCGACTCCATCACCAGCCGCGAGTACTCCTCCTCCTCCATGGCCAGCGACATGTCGGCGGGGGGGCAGCCTGCTCCCGGTGGGCGAAGGGGCGAACGCGGAGCCCGTGAGCCGCTCCTAGCAGCGGCGCGGCCCGCGGGCGCCCAGGGCAGGGCCCGCCGGGTCCGCCATCAGGGGCCGAGCGCGCCGCGGACCCTCCCTGGATCCCTCCCGATCCCGCCCGGCCCCTCCCGCCGCCAGCGCCGAGCGCACGGAGAGCATTCAAAAGGCACGGCCGCGCTTGCGCCGCGCGGCACGCTGGGAGCTGTAGTCCTCGTCAGATGCCGCAAAACGCGCAGCGCCGCCGGCGGGACTACAGCCCCCGGCATGCACCGCGAGGGAGAGGGGTGGCGAGGCCGACGGCGCCCTCTGCCGGGAGAAGCGGGGAGCGCAGCGGCGGGAGCGGAGAAGGGACATAACGGGACACAGCGGGGATCCCTTGGGACACACCGGGACACAGCGGGGATCCCCTGGGACACACACCGGGCACACACACACACATACCCGGCACACGCACACACACCCGGCACACACACACACACCCGGCACACACACACACACTGGGCACACCCACACCAGGAATCTCCCGGGACTCACAAAGGGCACACACCCACACTGGGGCGCACACACACCGGGCACACACACACTGGGACACACACGCACCAGGCACAAATACACCAGGTACACAAACCCTGGTACCTCCGCACACCCCCCGGGGCGCGGGTCAGCAAAGGTGGGTCCGTGCAGCCTTGCGTGGCAGGGGCACATGCACGGAGAGGACACAGGCACAGGGGAAGGCTGGCACAAGTGCCACGTTGCACCCAGCGCTGCCAGCACCTCGTTGCCCTGGTGTTCCACATCTCCAGTGCTATTCCTGCATTCTCTGTTCACCCACAGGGACCAAACCATGCCCACGCATCATCCTGGTGGTGAGCATGGCCACAGGATAAGGTGGTCCCAGCCCCCTGGCTGCCCCATGGAGGGAGGGATAGGTCACAGCAACACCCAGTGCCATGCCCTGTTGGTACAGAAAAATCAAAGGTGAGCAATTCAGATCTATATAGACCTGTGAGACTGAAAGCAGCTGAGAATAATCAAGGCCAGAGCTGCTGCAGACCAGTAAAAGAAGTCACTCCCTAAGAGTTCTCAGCAACTCCCCAGAAGTTTCTCATGAGAACTCCTCAGGTTTCCCACAGGACACCAGAGATGTTCCTGAAAACAGTCAGGATGATTTCACCAATACACTGGAATTGTGAGATATGGATTGTAACCAATTGGGACATGCAGTTAGATGGTGTGAGGTTCAATTTAGCCAATAGAACGTAGCCTTAATCCCATATAAACTGTGTGCAGTGTGTAATAAATGGCATTGGCTTGATCACAATGGTCTGTGTGTGGTGTCCTTTTCCTCCACATTATTTGTTGTTTACTTTAATGCCCTGTTGTGTGACAGTGGCACTTGGGCAGCTGTGCTGTGCTGCCTGGAAAGGATTTGCCAACCTGCGAGGCTGGATTGATCAGCCGCTGCCCCGGGTTACGCCGCTGCCCCAGATTACACTGCTGGGCACGCTTGGTGCCAAAGGCATGAGGATTGGGACACCACAGGTGGAACTAATTTCTAAAGCTTAATGGAGACTGAACAGAGACAAACCTCTCCTATTTGGACTGTTGCAATTCCTAAGCAACCCATGAAGGTGGGTGGGTATTCCCCTGTGGGGCAGGCACATGGCCAGTTCACCCTCATGGCCAGGTGGACTCTGCAGCTTCACCCTCCCTTCGTGCAGCAAGTGCAGCCTGAACTTTGTTCCAGTGTCAAAAACAATTGCTAATGACTGATGAGCAAATGCCAAACATAATAAGAACAATTACGTGTTTGAGGTCTCAAACATAAAGCAATGTATTTGCTCACAGCCACACGTTTTTTCCAAGCTACTTTGAACTTCTGCTTGTGTTCATCATGCTCTGTCCCTGTGTACTTATCCTTTGTCCCTTTAATAAGCTGTGTAATGACTGAATGCTGCCTCTGAATCATGAAGCTGCCTCAGTCAATTTTATTTCAGCACCCTGAAACTGCCTGGAGCATCCTGTGCCTCACGTGCAGGGATGTGTTTGTCCCATGGGACACTCAAGCAATGACCTGGACCTAAGAAGCAGCAAAGCAGTATCCTCAGCCTACAGTGTGTATGTGAAATTTCTTTAGCTTTTTACTTACAGAATTCTTCTCAGGGAATTGTTTTTGTTAATAGCAAACATCTAGTTGGCCTAAGCTGGAAAATACTCACATACCTACTCTGTGATTAATATGTCAGCTTTGGTACGGTGTCAGGTTTATTTGCTCCTCTGAAGCCGTGCCAGCTGCATGTGCCAAAGCTCATTTAAAACCCACATCTGTTACTTTTGGGCACTACCTGGGGCTGCCTGTGATCTTACATTGTATTCAACATCAGCAAAACACACCTCATGACTGTCTAGAACTCCCTGAAGGGAAGTTCTGGCCAGGTGGCAGTTGGTCTCTTTTCCCAGGCACTCAGCAATAGGACAAGGGGGCACGGGCTCAAGCTCTGCCAGGGGAAATTGAAGTTGGAGATCAGAAAAAACTTCTTTGCAGAGAGAGTGCTCAGGTATTGGAATGGGCTGCCCAGAGAGGGGGTGGATTCCCCATCCCTGGAGGTTTTTCAGCTGAGCTTGGCCGTGGCACTGAGTGCCATGATCTGGTAAAGGGACTGGAGTTGGAGCAAGGGTTGGACTTGATGATCTCGGAGGTCTTTTCCTTCTCAATTGATTCTATGATTTGCCCTCGGCAGATCAGGACCATGTGGCCCCAGGCAAGCCCATTTCCAGTGAAACCATTGATATGTGCTTCTCCTCCTTTACCCCTCAGAGAACTCTCAGGTTGGCAGCAGCTAAGGATGGGGAGGAGAGCACCTCTACTTCACACCAGCCCAGCCACGGACTGTTGGAGAATAGAGTTGGCTGGCAGCCATAATGCCCACAGCAGCATGTCCTTGTTTCTGACTTCTACCCAAAAACTAAGACTGCAGCTGGTTGGTTTTCCCTTTGGATTTTTTTTTTTTTTAGTAAATTCTGATATTACACCCCAAAGGACTCATTAGAACAGACTAAAGAGACAGGGTCACTTAAAGACAGTAATATTATATCTCCCAGATCAGGTGTCCCTGGGAGTTACTGTGCCATAGCCAACATGCTAGGTAGGCAGAAAAATATATCATAAATGAGGTGTAAATTAAAAAAATCATATTCTTCCAGCTCAAACCACACTATAGCTCTGTGGTGGGAATCTTGCACCAGCTCAGAAACACCTTGAAACCCACCAGGGGGGTGGGTCCTGGAAAAGCACCTTTGCTGGACCTCACCAAGCAAAACCCTGACCCAGGCACACTCAGCTGAGATGGCAGAGCCATCTCCTGCTCCTGGTCTGCTCAGTCTCTTGTTGCCTTTAAAATAGTACTTCCCCCATGGATTTATCAAGACATGCCCATATTAAAACAGCAGTAAGCTGCAACCCACCATTTCCAAATGAAATTAATGAGAAAAGTGTCACGCTATTTTCATAAAGCTGAATTCTCAGGAAAAGGCATTTTCACTCTTGCACTGGTTTTGTGCTGCTGTCCCATCATAGAACATTTTAAGGGGTTAGATATTCTGATCCATTTTAAAGCCAAGTGAGGAAAACAACAGCCTTGTCTCCTAGATTCTCTTCCACACATTTTTCACTATTAGGATTTCTTCTCAAATGCCACTTATGTTTTTCTTTTGTCTGCCCAAGTAGGTAGCACTTTTAATCCCACCCATTCACAACTGATTCATTAATAAGATATTTTTAATAATAAATACTGGCTTATTTTCTTTCACCTCATACTTTCTAACCCTTCATTGTGCTCAGGGTTTTCTTTGCAACTCCAGCCTCGACCACAAATTAGCTACTCTTCAGTACTCCTCCCTCTCAATCTGCAAGTAGTGACTTGCTCTCAGGACATGAAGCTTCAGTTCACATCCTGAGTATTTCTGGGCTTACAAATGAATTGTGAGACCTGAGCAGTCTGGGGGATTAACAGAGATGAGCTGATCAACTTGTCATAGCACAAGGGACTTCACTGGGTAATTATTCCTTTTCTAGGTCATTCCTAAAACGAAAGCCTGTTGCTAGGTTTCACACTTTGCTGTTTTGCTGAACTGCCCAAGATGCAAAGGCAAATATCCAGCAGCAATTATGAATATCGCAGTAGCTGTTTCAGAAGCATTTCTGCCCAGTTTCAGAAAAACATCATTCAAGGTAATGATGCAGCACAATGAAAGCTTGTAATGAGTGGAGGAGCACAGCCTGGCACGTGCCCATCACCTCCTCCTGGGCACAGCCAGAGGCCACTGCCCTTTTACCAGGTCACATTCCCCAAACTCCAACAATGCCAAGGCTTTGCTGCCAGTTCTACTTAACCCAGGTCCCAGCCCCAAAGCAGGTAGGCACCCTAATCCAGCACTGCACAACATTCAGGTATCTGAATGTGGAAAGCCAACTAACCTGTGCTTAAAATTGGGCTCACTGCAGACATAAGAATCCTTAAAATGCCTTTCTTTTCATAGCTTACTTTGAAATAGTTCAAGTGTGCCACAATTAGGTGGTATGGCACATCATAATGTCATTCTCCTTTTGTCCACTGCATTTGTGTACAGCTCAGCTATAGCAAACACCAGAATAAGAAAGTCTTTAAATTGGCCCTGAAACACCCATAAGAAACCCTGGAGAGCTGTTCCCAATTCCTTGTCTTGTCTTCTATTTAAGAAAAAAAAATTACGTTAGGAATAAGAACACTTTGGAATTGGTTTGATGGTCGGTAAAGGTATGGTAATGACAATTCTTAAACCAAAAAGTGCTTCAAAATAAGAACCTGAAAGACTCAGGTGCCTTGAAAATATTTATTTGCAAGAGTTTGGTGAGTTCTTGGCAGGAAGCTGCTGGAGGTAACATCTCCATGAACAGCTAAACTGCAGGGAGGGCAGTGCACCCACAGCACCTCTGGTACCAGTCATCCAGGACTTTACTCCTCACCATCAATGTTCCCGTTCAAATCAGCTTTCAAATCTGACTGACAAGCAATATATTTGGATTTAAACCAAGCCTGCTTCATTTTGGATAAATCATTTGGGCACATGTTTAAACTGAAGCAAAACAAGAGTCTGCACATCAGGCCATACCAGTATAACCAAGTGGATCATTGCAATGCTATTTCTCTTTCTTTTTTTTTCAACATTATCATTTTCTTATTAAAGCATGAAGGAGTCACAGGTGCCAAAGATCACCTACAGGGGACTAACAGCTATGTAGGCATACAGAAATGCAGCATGTACTTTGGCAGAGACTGAGTTTGATTTTCTCTGTAGAAGATCTTACTTCCACCAGTGTGAGAAGAGAAGTCGGTGTTTTTTTCCCTCTTCTCATAAGCTCTGGAGCAAGACAGGCATAGCCAGAGCCTGCTCTTGCCTGCAGTGTGATGCACAGCAGGCATTTCACTGAAGGCTGTTAATTACTCCATGTTGATGTCACATGGGTGAAATCAGTGGCGCAGAGTTTTGGCCCCAAGAGGATGGATAAAGCCAGTGGGACACAGCAGTCTGATGCCTCTGAACAGCCCCCTGCAATGCTGCTGGCACCTCCTTCTCCATCCTTTTTGCAAAAGACCTAACCTGGGAGTAACAGTGAGGCAGCACTTCTGCAGTCAGATGATCTCCTCACTGCCAGAACATCTCCCTGGCAATGCCAGTTTTCCAAATATAAAACAAGCCTCTGGGGAGTGCATCAGATCTGCTTTCCATTCAAGACAAGGCTCATGTTAAAAGCAACTTTCAAAGTTTCCCTCTCCTTCCAAGCAAGCAGACTTCTGTGGCACCTCAGTCTGGGCCTGAATTTGGTCTGGTTTGAATGTTTTAATGACACCCAGTACGTGATGAATAAGTTTAAAACAGGGCATTAATTTCTATTAAATTCTGATTATTTCTATTAAAATGTTCTGTAGAAGGAAAATGTAACAGAGTGACCAATGTCAGCAGCTGGTCACCAACTTTAGCACTTGGAAATATCACTGTGGGGGTTTTAGATTGTAACAATAGGTTCCTGTTTTATGAATCTGTTTAGAAATAAATAGACTTCTACCTTCATCCTTATGATATCTGTCCCTCTGTTCTGGCCTTCAGATAACACTGCCAGAATGGATTAAAAACAGCTGCTGTAAGAACCAAACAAAACCTAAACTAGCTAAAATACCCCACCAACTAAAACCCAAAATTAAAAAAAATAAGCAGTATCAGGAGAGGTCAGCCCCTGTGACTTAAATCCCTTCAGGGATTATTCAG
The DNA here is from genome assembly GCA_021164005.1 of Willisornis vidua nigrigula. Classification (NCBI taxonomy): domain Eukaryota; kingdom Metazoa; phylum Chordata; class Aves; order Passeriformes; family Thamnophilidae; genus Willisornis; species Willisornis vidua. Next base: position 8,121 of record JAJPCS010014579.1, on the reverse strand, counting down.
GGATGGCTCAGAGCAAAGAAATAAACGTTAAGAAAAAATAAATAAACCAACTGCAATCATCAAATTGGGCTTTGAACATGTATGTAGGAATATTTCAAGCTAATTTCTGCAAATAGTTCAGTATTTGAATAACTTGAAAGATCTTTTTGACATGAGTAAAATTCCTTACCTAAGTGTTGCCTGATCATGCAGGAGCCAACATGGCTGGGGAAGTGCTTTATTTTGCTCCTTAATTACTGCAATTTCAGAAAGAGGGGGATACTGTCTCCCAGTTGGCATGACATGTGGCATGACATTTAACTTAAAACTAAACCAACCTAAAGGAAATGTGTAACTCAGAGTAACTTCTTTTATTGCATCTCACACCCAAATGAACTGGAACTGGAGAACTGGGGGATTGTCACTGGGACACCACTCTTCACACCATGTCCTGAACATCCTGCATCCACATAAGGTCCCTGTGTAGGGAAGGGGTTATTCTTCTTCAGGAGCATGAAAGAGGCCCTCTTACCACATGGGAAATTTCTTTCTGAGAGTGGCTGCTATGTATGTTTTGTCATTTGTGGAAAAGGTGAGTCATATCCTTGCCAGAAATACAAACTGCAGGCAAAAAAGCCCTGAATGGTATGCTTGGTATTTGTGTGAGTCTCCAGATAAGGTTCACAAAACTACATAACGATCATTTGAATGTTTGATATAGATAAGTACTATTTATGTAGCTTGGTATCTATGTGGATAGTCATGTAACAACTATGAAGTACACACAGAAGTATATTTTAGTTTCTGGGAATGGTTCTGGATTCTGAGTGCTTTGTGTATGGACAGAGAAGGGGTCTCTGGGGCACAGGCTGCCCTTACAGCCCCTCCTGTGAGAATCTATGACCTGTTCCTGTTATGAGAATCCAGTTTGGAAGGAGTCCAACATCCCTCTGGAAGGTCAGGTCTCCCATAGCTTGGCTCAGGTACTCCCAAGCCTCACTGGGTAACATCTCCCACTTTGCTGCTTCCCCACAAATAGGCAGAATCCCCAGCATGCAGCAGCCTCTCTGTGCCCAGCCATGATGACATCCCTGTTAAAGGCATCCCCAGGCAGCACATTTCATAGAATCACAGAATCATAGAATCAACTGGGTTGGAAAAGACCTCCGAGATCATCAAGTCCAACCCTTGGTCCAACTCCAGTCCCTTTACCAGATCATGGCACTCAGTGCCATGGCCAAGCTCAGTTGAAAAACCTCCAGGGATGGGGAATCCACCCCCTCTCTGGGCAGCCCATTCCAATGCCTGAGCACTCTCTCTGCAAAGAATTTTTTTCCGCTCTCCAACTTCAATTTCCCCTGGCAGAGCTTGAGCCCATCGTGCCCCCTTGTCCTATTGCTGAGTGCCTGGGAGAAGAGACCAACCCCCACCTGGTCAGAACTTCCCTTCAGGTAGTTCCAGACAGTGCTGAGGTCACCTCTGAGCCTCCTCTTCTCCAGGCTAAACACCCCCAGCTCCCTCAGCCTCTCCCCATAGGACTTGTGCTTAATTCCTTCTACTTGCACTGTGTAGGAACCTGCTGCCTCCGGCACCCCAAAGTGGCCCCTCAGATCAGCCAGTGTGTCCCCATGCCCAGAGCTGAGCTCTGGCCATCAGCAACGTGACAAGTCAGGCTGGGGTCTCACAGCTCCTTGTGATACCCCTGCCCTTGCCAGCCAGCCCTGCTGCCCATTCACCCAACAGCAAAGAACATTATCCTGAGCCTGGCACACATAATTCCTCTATCTTGTTCTGCACAGCTTCTTTCCAGCAGAGGAAAGCCAGGATATCCCCTAAGTGCATTCCTCAGGGCTGTGATGGTCACCCTGGTGCTGCAGCACAAGTGAACAGAAGGAAAATACTGCAGTGGCAGCGTAGGGAGGAGAAAGGAGAATGGATTCCCACATGAGTCTTGGAAGGTGAAGCAAAGCCAGGAGAATTCCTACTTTTAGAAGATTCATATACACTTGACAAACCACTTTATACAGGAACTGTAATTAAATAATTTGAGTTCTGCTGGCTCATAAGGTACTGATCAGAAGATTGCAGTGTCTGTGATGCTTGTGTTTATTCCCAGTAGAAAAGAGATGAGACTGAATCAGGAATACCTTCAGCCTGGAAACCAATGTCACTCTGAAGGAAATATTGAAGGATAAGGTAGAAGGAGACAAATTGATTGAAAAAATATAAACCCCATGTTATTTATATGCAGGTTTAGGATAAAATACAAAAAAGGGGAACATAAGCTGCACTCATTACATGGGTCAAACTCTTACCACGTGCCAAAATTTTCCATGCAAATAAAACACTTGTGGGGTGAAATGAAGAGTAATTTTTTACTGCTTCTGTAAATACACAAATCCATTGCCAACTCCCTGGAGTACCCATGTGGGCTGTGGACAGCTCTGCACATCCCTGGTACAGATTTGTCTATGGGATTCAGTGCAGACACAACTGAAACTTCCACATTTCTCCAGCTACTGATAAAAAAACCAGCAGAAGAAAGGGATGATTTTCTGCAGCTTTCCCACCTGGTTCTGCAGCAGGCTCCGGTTACAGTGCAACTTTCCAGTGAGAACAGCTGAGGTGAGAGTGAGAACCAAGAAAATCAATTAGAAAAAAGATCGGTGAGGTACCCTTGGAGACATCTCAATGAGACATTGTAACATGCCCTCCTCATTCCTCTGCTTCAAGAGTCTGCATTGAACTATTTACAGTCTACACAAACTAAGAGTGAGTGAAACCAGAGTGTTTTGAGAACCAGATGCAGGTTGTCCTTTCCTCCTTCACACCTGGCAGAGAGAGGATGTTTCCAGTGAGATTGGCCTGTACAGCTGTACTTGTGGGGTTGAATTTCTCCTCTATTCAGTGTTTTCCCTGCCATTCCCTTGTGCTGCTTGCCTGTCCAGTAACCCTTTAAAAGGCCCAACCCTACCTTTACATCCAAGACTCTCTGCTGACCACAACCTCCTTCTCTAGAGCTTTGTCATCACAGTCCTTAGTTCAACTCCTGCCATAATTCTTTCTCCTGCATGTTTACCTTCCTCATATTCCCACTTCAAACCCTTCACTGCATGTCATCCTCTTTGTGACTGATAAGCGAAAGTGCCAGAAAGATACCTGCTAAGAGGAGACTTTTTATTCTAATAGCACCGAAGGTATTTATTGTCAACGTTGGAGGTACAGCCAGTTCACACTGGGCAAAAACTTGACTAACTTGTTTGTGGAAAATAAGCTATTTTATAGTCTTAAGTCCATAGTTAACACTTTCTAATTTCCATATTAATGACTAGGCGGAATCTTGGGCGGAGCTTTCTTTTTGGCTTCGAATTTGGGTAGTTGTCTCCTGACTTCATCCCTTGGGGTGGTCTTGAAGCGTCTTCATCACTGCTGGATTTCTGCCTTTTCTTTGTTCAGTGACATGATCTGTCAAACTTGGCTTCAACTCTACAAAATCTTGGATTTTTACCATTTCATTAATTGAAATGTCTAGCTTAGTTTAATGTATGACTTCTAACCCATGGTACAGTGGTGTCTGTAATTACTAGACAATTTGTCCTAGAACAAACCGATTCAGCACTCCATGCTGTTCAGCGGCTGTGCTGTGCAAAAAAACATTTTGCAAAGCACTTATCAGAAATTGCACAAAACGAGGGTTTTCTGGTCTCTTTTCTCTTTCAGTGACCATACCAGGCTATGTAAATATTTCAGGGAACACTTAATTTCTGCAGGGTTTCTGTCTCCCTGTCGCTGGATCAGCAGAAGCAGCAGGGCCAGCAAGGCAGTTCAACCTCAGCACACTTCCCTGCAGGATCACCACAGCCACATCCCCCCATAAGACTTTGGAATACACTCCCAGCACTTTGCTTGGACAGCACAGAGGGAATTGCTGGTCATGTTCTCTGCAGTCAGACCTTTTGGACCTGAGCATGTGAACAAAGTTGTGTTTTCAAAGCTGCTGCACTCCTGGGAGCTGGACTGACTTCCAATATGACGTGGCAGCTGGTTCTCCCACTGCTTTCTGTCCCCTCTTCATTGTGCTGGTGATACAGCAGGAAAAAAGAGAAGAGAGAGAAGACTGCAGATTGGGTAGCCCAAGAACTCGGGCAATAATTAGATAAAGGCAAAATGCAGCAGCTGGTGGTGGGATCTCCCCTATTTCCCTTTGTAACTGAGGACCTTGTGTGTGCTCTGTCCAACCTCTCACTGGAGGGGGGACAAGGGGAAGGGGAGTAGCTTTTTTGGGGTTCAATTCCCAGCTGGATTTCTAAACCACCACATGCTTCTGAAGTGCTTTTCATAGAATTTCATAGAATCATCAGGGTTGGAAGACTCCTACAAGATCATCCAGTCCACCCAGTACTTCATGGCAAAGTCACTGAAGTGAATCCTCTCCAAGCATGGTGAGGACAAACCTCTTTCCCAGAGCACTGGGAACCTTCAAAGTGCTTTGCTAACATTTTTGAGTTATCCCTTAATGCTCCTCTCTCAGATAGTTGTGTCTGTCCTGCCAATACCTGAGGAAATACTGTAACAGCAAGGCTGCCTTAGATCTGTGATGGTGCCAGTTGTACGTGGGTATGGCCCTTGATCCAATCATTTTATCTCAAACATGACACTTACATTTTAATGTTTCAAGCACAGTTTACAGTGTTCTTCTGTATTAAAGACTCTGATGTGGCAGCTTGCCACAAGCAGAGATTTTGCTTTTTATTTTAGAATAAAGGCAACACAAGATTGTAAGAGATTTATCCAGTTTTGGACAAAAATAAGCTTCATTTCAGAGGGATATTTTAAAGGCAAAAATGTCGTATTGTAAATCTTCCTTCACCCTAAAGCATCATTGACCCAATACACACTTGCCTGGCTTCTGAAGAACATTGTTAACTGTAATTTCTTCAGAGTAATGGGATTTAATCATTCATATTTACACATCCTCCCTGGTCTTGGGGCATTTCCAACTGAAGGTGAACATGATCAGACCTGAGACAAGAGCACGGGAAAGAGGGTGTGGAGGTTATTAAGCAGGAGACAAAGGGAAGAGAAATTACTCAAAGACCCAAAGCTTTACTGGAAGGATTATCAAAAAGGAAAAGTCCTTTCAGTCCAGGAACACGGAGGAGGCAAGAGAGCACAGGACAGCAATGCCAGAAGGAGTAACTATGTGGATCCCAGAGGTGGCTGTAGCAACCAAGAAAGTGTTTATACAGCACCTGATCTTTTGAAAGACAAGGGGAGAAGAGGGCAGGAATAAAGAAATAATTTGGGAGAGGATGGCAGCAACAGGCAAAGGCATGGCAGGACTGTCTCTGGCTTTCAGGTGATGACTGTAGCAGGGAGAGACGAAAAAAAGTATTGTCTTCTGTTTGGTTTTTGCTGCCCATTGCCTTTTCCTGCCCTCACCGCTCACAGAGCACTACCTGGGTCTCTGTGAAGGTCTTGGAACAGAATTCCAAGACAAGCCATGCCACAATGGGAATGGTAGGTGAGCTCTCATGGAGCCAAGTGCACCAGGGCAGGGGAAGGTAAAAGGGATTCATGGAATCACAGAACTGTTTGGTTTGGAAGGGACCATAAAGCTCATCTTGTTCCATCCCCTGCCATGGGCAGGGACACCTTCCACTATCCCAGGTTGCTCCAAGCCCCATCCAACCTGGGCTTGGACACTCCCAGGGATGGGGCAGCCACAGCTTCTGTGGGCACCCATGCAAGGGCCTGCCCACCCTCACAGGGAAGAATTTTTTTCCAATATTCAATCTAACCCTGTCTATCCAATATTCAACCTGCCCTCTGTCAGTGGGAAACCATTCCCCTTGTTCTCTCACTCCAGGCTTTTGTCCAAAGTCCCTCTCCAGATCTCTTGGAGCCCCCTTGGGCAGTGGAAAGGGATCAAAGGTCTGCAGCCTTCTATCCTCCAGGCTATACAGGCCCAATTCTAAGCCATTCATTTTGGTGGGCTCTCAATCCATGTGGCACTCCTGTCCTTGCAAGGGGCAATCCTGTCCCTCCCCATGCAGGGGCTGGATAATTCTCCCACCCAGTGGCCACCTGGGCAGGACTGTGCTGTTTGCATCAGGGCTGGACTGCAGAATATCACTGACTTTTTACTATTTCTGTTGGGTCTGCCTGAGCTGGGGTTCATTTCCCCACAGAGCCCTCACAGTGCTGTGCTTGGCATTGGTAACCAGAAAGGGGTTGACATGATTCTATGATTCTATGAACACAGCAGTGTTTTGGCTGCTGCTGGGCAGGGCTGGCACAGCCTCAGCACTGCAACATTCCTTCACCAGCTGAGGGCAAGATCCTGGGAGGGGACACAGACAGGACAGCTGACCCAAACTGGCCAAAGGGAGATTCCACATCATATAACATCAGCTCACGTATAAAAGCTAAGGAGAGGAGCAGGAAAGGGGGTCAGTAGCTGTTTCCAGGGGCTGCCTGCTAAGAAACCATTATGCATTGTTGAAGCCCTGTTTTCAGATGTGGCTGGACATTGCTGCTGATGGGGAGCACAGAATAAACCTTATTTTCCACTTCGCTTGTGCACTCACAAATTGTCCCTTCTGCTTTAGTGAAGTGCCTTATCTCAACCTATAAGCCATTTTCTATCTTATTCTCTCTCCCCTCTCTGGCTAGGAAGGGCAGTGATAGAGCGGCTTGGTGGGCACCTGATGTCCAGCCAAAGTCAATCCACATTTTATCAAAAATTCCTTAAAATGTTGGCATCCAGTTCTTCTGCATCAGTTTGGTGGGAATCAGCTCATCTATGAGAAAACCTCTATGTTTTCTACCTGGATATCCAAATTCCAAGAGTTTGGTTTGCTTGCCGTGGGGGTGATGCCTTGGAATGTGGATCTGTTGTCCTCAGGTGGCGTTCAGGTACAGCTGATAGACTTGAATAAGTTTTAACTTCAGCCAGATCATTTCCAAACCCACCTGCTGTTCCACTGAAGCTGATATAAAGTTGATGAACAAGAAGACCACAGAAAATTTGTGACTAGGTGAAAATGAACTTAAAATCCCTTAGGCTACTCAGTATATGTAGCCTATGTCAGCAAAAACCTCCATTCATTTTCAAAGTATTAAAACTTACTCTGGAGTTAAGAAGGAAATGTGTGATCAGCTTGGAAATACCCAAAGGGGATTTTAGGAGAAGAAACTTCTCCCTTCTCCTTTACACAACAAGCATAGTAAAGTCCAGAGAAACAGTCTGTCAGCACCAACACACAATGTAGATTGCAATAACATGTTGAATGTTCTTTCCCTGTCTATCACAGCTGTGAGGACTAAAACTTAACATGCTATTGCTCATTTATCTTTGTTTGAAGCCTCTACACATATATTGACAGAAAAAAAAGGAAGAAAAAACCCCAAAACCCCAAGAAACAAACAACCAGAAAAATCAAAATAAACCCCCACCCCACCAAAAGACAAACAGCATGAGGGAAAACAAATCCTAGTCCCTAAAGGGAGCTGATATCCCCATCCTCAGCTTTTATCTGAGGGAATCTGACAGTTTATTTAAGGTGACCTCCATCATCTGCAACAAAATTTCCAAGCCAAGAGCTGAATCAGCCGATGAATTAGCACAAATGCTCAGAACGCTCTGGCTGGAGGGGGAGGGAAAAAAGGAGGAAAGAGACAGATCTCTTCAGATTTCAACTTTATGGTTCAAGTCCATCTGTGTAACAATTACAGTTGTTAGAACTGCTATCCCCTTCCATTTTGCCCACTGTGCTTCCCCTCACAGACAGTTATTGCTCTTCCCAGCAGTATGAGAAAGACAGAAAGCTCTGGCAAAGGAAAAGCAGCTCCCAGGTGACCAGCTGCCACCCCCAGTGACAAGAGCCCTTGGTCCCAGGTTCCCCTGGCAGAGCTGCCACCCTCCACGGTGCTGCCTTTGGCTCTAGAACAAACCTTTAAATATCAGGCACACCCCACTTACACAAGCACAGACGCACAGGAACTGCAGTTCTAGAACAGGCAGTGGTGAGTGGGCAGCAAAGGTGAAGTTAAAGTAAACTATAACCAGGAAAACATCCCGAGTCAGCTGAATGGACCAGGGATAGAGGTCTGAGCCAGAGGAAGGTGATGTGGTGTTTG
>JAJPCS010014507.1:0-11492 GCA_021164005.1 Willisornis vidua nigrigula | reverse complement strand
ATGGTTCCTGGTTCCTCCTCTGGGACAGGGGTGGGTTCCCTGTTCCTTCTCTGGGACAGGGGTGGGTTCCTGGTTCCTTCTCTGGAGCAGGGATGGGTTCCTGGTTCCTTCTCTGGGACAGGGGTGGGTTCCTGGTTCCTCCTCTGGGACAGGGATGGGTTCCTGATTCCTTCTCTGGGACAGGGGTGGGTTCTCTGTTCCTCCTCTGGGACAAGGGTGGGTTCCCTGTTCCTCCTCTGGGACAGGGGTGGGTTCCTGGTTCCCTCTCTGGGACAGGGGTGGGTTCCCTGTTCCTGCTCTGGGACAGGAGTGGGTTCCTGGTTCCTTCTCTGGGACAGGGGTGGGTTCCTGGTTTCTCACTGTGCAGGGTCCTTCGTTTTGCTGGAGGCTCTGCTGTCATGTAATTATATATTTATTCATTGAAACATGAAATAAATATTCTTATTAATGTAAATAAATGCTTAACTCCCCTCACCAGCTGACTTTGGCTGTGCTGGAACTAGAGATGTCAGGCTGGAGTCTCCTTGTCCACATAGAAACCTGCTGGGGGGAGGAGGAGGAGGAGGAGGAGGAGGAGGAAGAAAAGGAGGAGAAGGAGGAGGAGGAGAAGGTTCTCTCCCTCAGCCTCTCCCCTCCAGCACCAGAGCCTGAGGGCCCCTCTCCTCACCCTCCTTGTTCACTTCTGGGGCTGCCCCACCTGAGAGGGGACTCCTCCCAGTGCTCCCAGCTCCCTCCCAGTATCACCCCTAGACTCCCCTCAGTGCTCCCATTTCCCCTCCAGTCCCACCAGCATCACTCCCTGGCTCCCTCCAGCACTCCCAGTATCACTCCTGAGGTCTCACACCTGCCTCACCCTCCACGCCAGATCCTGCTTTATTTTCTAAATAAATACCCTGCAGCTTCCAGATTTGTTGGTCTGAGCCCCAGGATTTCTCCTGGCATATGTTATTTTCTTCCTGGAAGCCACAAGCCCTGGTAAACAAACACAGGCTCTGGGAACACAGGATAAGGCTTCTCCATGGCTGATTTATTTGTCTGGCAAGAGCCATAAATCCTGGAGCTTCAGGGCTGAAGCAGCCCTGGGATCTGGGCTTAGGGAAAAAGCTCTTGGATGGGCCTGTGGAGTTCCCTGAAGCACATCCTTCCATGGATTCATTATGGATGCCAGGAGTGGAGACCTGGTCCTATGGCATGGCTGTGACCTTGGAGAGCTGGGGGAGAAGGAGGAGCTTTGCCCCTCTCTGTGCTCTGACTGACCCAGGTTTGGTGTCCAGCTCTGCTTTGGGACAGTGCCCAAATCTGTGCCCCTTTTCCTGCCTCAGTTTCACCCACAAGATGTTTTGCCTCCATTTAAGTTCCTCTGGACAGGGACTGTGTCCCACCAAGGACATTCCTCTGTTACAGCATCTCTTCCTCTGCCCTTAGGGAGGGTCCCCTTGAGATCCCCATGGACTGGGGGGCTGTGGGGTGTTCCCAGGGAGGACAGGGTGGATCAGCTGAGATGGGAGTGGGGGCAACAGCCAGGGGGGCAGAGAGATCTGGCCCAGGGCTGCAGACAGGGCTGGTCAGGGGTGATGCATCTTGATTTTGGGGGGCTTTAGGGGGCTTTCCTTCCTTTGAAAAAGGAAAGGGAGTTCAGAAGTGAATGCAATGGATTCTCCCCCTTCCAGCAGCGGCTGCCGAAAATCTCACCCTGGGTCGGCAAGTGGTGGGGGTGGGTGAGGGGAGTTCGCAGACCCCTTTTCTCCACCAGCCTCCCCAGCTCGGGGGCGGCTCCTCCACGCAGGTGGGCTTCGCCCCTCGCCCCTTCCCTCCCCGCAGCCCCGGGCGCAGGAGGCAGCGAGGGGAGGGGAAGCCGGCGGGTGTTTAGGGGGATTGTCATGGTTACCTCCCTGGGAAAACAAATGGCTCCACGGGGTGATGGTGATGATGATGATGATGGTGATGATGATGATGATGATGATGATGGTGATGGTGATGGTCACTCAGACAGCTTCGGACAGTGTGGGGCAGCGCTGGGGGGAGAGAAACCCCTCCTGGGAAGCCAGAAAGCCACTCTGGCGAGCCAGAACCCCCGCCTTGGGGAGCCAGACACCCTCTCTGCTCCTCGCCGCCGGGGCACATGTTGCTGCAGCCCGTTCGGTAAGACCCTTCCTCCCCTTCCAGACCCCCCCGGGGCCCCCCTGGTCCCCCCAGCCCGGTGGGAAGGGTCCGGGGGGTGATGCCACCGGTTGCCGAGGTGGCTGGTGGTGCAGCGCTCCCCCACCCCAAGCCCCGGCGCTCGCTCCTCTCCCTCTTCTCCCTCCCTTTTCCTCTCTCCTCATCTCCCTCTCTCCCCGTCTTCCAGAGACAAAAGCGCTCCGCAGCCGTGCCTGCCGCCTCCGGGATTCCTCCTGCCCCTCCTGCCCCCACAGCCCGGCCCCAGAGGGGCTGCAAGAGTGGGTGAAGTTGCTCCAACCCCCCCCATTCCCTTCCTGCTCCTCCTCTCTCCCAGGAAAGGTAAGAAAAGCAGTGGCTACTCTGCCGTTGCTCCTGCACCTTTTCAGCTCGGCAGGGGTGGGTGTGAGGTGTGTGTGTGTGTGTCACTTCCCAAGGCTGTGCGCGATCCCAGCACAAACCCGCTCGCTGAAGAGATCCCTGTCATAATATTTCTGCAGGCACAAGCCCACACTTTGCAAGCTGCTGCTTCCCAGCCTTGCCTTTTCCCAGCTGGATGGGGAGTCCCGGAGCATCCCATCCCTCCCCAAAATCGTACAGACATTAGCAGTGACTGCCTCCATCTCCCTGCAGGCAGAGGACAGGGATGGATGGGGGGATCATGATGGGGGTGACAGGCTCTTGCTCTCCTGGGCAGCCAGGTGGGATATCCCAGCTGTGGACACACTGTCTGGGGAAGGAGGACTGACCTTGGCAGGGTGAGGGGGGCTGATCCCCCCAATAAGGGTCAAAGCACCGAGACCTGGCTTGGATCTGCCACATTGGCTGGGGCATGGCAGGACAGGGATGGATGGGGAAGGGCTGTGCTTCTCCTGAGGGCCCTGTGTGTCTCCTTGGATCCAGATGCATCCCAAGCAGGGAGCTTGGCAGTTTTAGCCCAGCTGAGGGGTGTCTGGGCTGACCCCCTCTTTGGCTCAGCCCAGAGATCTTTCCTCAGCTGCAAGCCCAGCAAGGTGAGGGTTAACTAAACTCTGTCAGAAATGAGTGACTGACAGCTCTAGAAAGGGGCTTGGGATGTGAATCCAGGTCCTTGAGACCCAGCTCTGGGGCCAGGCTGGTGGCCCAAGACACCTACCAGGGGTGTGACAGACAGTCCCCAAAGTCTGTCCCTGCCAGGTCTGTCAATCACTTCCTAACCTGGCACTGCATCCCCCAGGAAGGAGGACCCAGTTGCTTTCAGTGAGCACTGGCAGGAGCAGCTGCTCCCCACCCTTCCCCCAGTCTCTGTGTCTGAGGCCTTGGGGTGCCCTTGGGGACACTGCAGAGGGATGTGTGTCCCTGCCCAGCAATCCTTGTCATGCTGTGGCAGTGACATGTTGTCACCCTTCCAGGGCCTGCAGTGGATGTTTTCCTGGTTTCCCCATCAGGTGGGACACCCCACTTGCATTTTAAGGTGTGGGGAGACTGGAGATGGGAGAGAAGCTCCTGTAGCTTTCCCTGAGAGGTTCCCATGGTGAATCCCTGGATCTTCCATACAGGAGGATGCTGTGTGTGCTTTTGAAATGCTACTTGTCCTGTTGGTTCCTAGAGGTGTTTTGGGGGTTGGTCCCAGTTTCCTGGCCAGGTTTGAGCCTTGTCCTTTGAGGGAAAGAAGCTGGAGGGGTCCTGGATGTCTCAGTCGTGACTTGCAGCTGGTGTGGGTCAGTGAGTTGAAGTCAGGGGTCCCTCAGCAGCATTCCCACATCCTCTCCCTGAGCTCTGCTGCCCCTGAAAACCAGGGAAAATTCCCAAGTGTGACTCTAATTGAGAGCCCTGAAAGTTTGGGAAGAGCAGGGCTTCTCCTGTCTTGGGTTTGCCAACAGGGGCGAGTTTGCTTCCCCGTGGCGATTGCCCAGGGATGCTGATGGAGGGTTGTGGTGCAACAGGCACCTTGTCACCTTCCTTGCACCTTGTCACCTTCCTTGCACCTTGTCACCACCCGCACACCTCCACAGGGCACTCTGGCTGTCGTCATCGCGCCGAGCCGCTGGATGTCAGTGTTGATTGAGACAGACGATTTTACCGAGCTGCAGGAAACCAGACGTGCTCTGAGCAGTGGGGATGTGCCCCAGGTCTGGCTCGGACCTGGAGGGGGGATCTCCGAGGGAAGGGGGAGTCAGGGGTTACAACAGGGTAAGGAAGCGATTCAGCAACCCCAAAGTGCGTCTGTCACAAAAGTGTGGCACCGGGATGGGCTTCATGTGGCTGCTCGTGTCTTGGGGGGCTAAAGCAGCTGGGGCTGCCCCTGGACATGTGCCCTGAAGGCAGCAGGGCCAGATGGGGCTGTGTTGGGTTTTATTCCAGCTCCTGGTTTGGCTCTCCCTGTCCTGTTGTCGTCTGGTGTGGCACTGCTGGGACCCCCCGTCAGGTCCTGTCCAAAGCCAGGCTGTGTGCTCACCATTTCCTCTGTTTTTCTATTCAATGCATGAAAATACACCACAAAAGACCATTATTCTGCCTCTGCCTTTACTCCACGTTCTCAGACAGATTTTTTTTAAGGGCACATCGGTGCCCAGAGACACAGAGAGACACCCAGGGCAGCTCCGCACAGCGCCCCAGGCATCGCCCCCCTTTTTCGGGCACACAGACACATTTTCCAACCCAATCCTTTAAAATTCAGCCCCAGCCTCTGCCGGGACAGGCACCGGCAGCCGAGTGCAGGGGCTGGAGCCGGTGCTCCAGATCCCAGCCCTGCGCACTCCGCACGTCACCGGGACCGTCCGCAGACGTCGGAGCAGCATCAGCGCCTTCCCCGTCAGTCGGGCACGGGAATTGGCCGAGAGAATTGCCTGGAGTGGGGTGAGCACGTTACTGTGTCGCTCCCTCCTGTGTCAGTCCCTCCTTCTTGGCCAGGAAGAGCCGCGGATTGTCATGGAAAGAGCGTTCACAAAGAAAGGGAAAAAATAAAAAGAGAGAAACGAAGTAGCATCCCGGTGGTGTGTCAGGTCTGGAGCGTGGCTGGCCAAGGGACAATGTCTGTCCCCAGCCCTGAGCTGCTCCCCAGCTGATGGGATTACAGTGTGGGGTATTTGGGGGGGCTGAAGGTATTTGGGGGGGCTGAAGGTATTTGGGGGGCTGAAGGTATTTGTGGGGCTGAAGGTATTTGGGGGGCTGAATATATTTCCCAGTGGTTTCCCTTTTTCCTGAGTGCCAGACCCAGCATGAGGCCCTGGGTTGGGAGGCATCTGTGGGATGGCCCCTTGCCTGCCCCAGGGCACGTTTGGTGGCAGTGAGGGGACACTCTGAGGACTGGGTGGGTGCAAGGACACCCTGTGCTGCCGAGCTGCTGGTGGTGGTTTTTGGGAAGCAGCTCCTGCCAGGTGCTGTACTGAGGGTGCAGCCCCGGGACGTGGCTGGAGACCGAGCACAGGTCCTGGAGCAGCAAAGACAGGATTGGGAGCTTGTGGTGGGCTCCTGGGGAGAACAGGAGAGAGATGCCAGCCCTCCCACTGCTCTCCCCTATTCCAGCCTCCCTGCTCTCCCTTTCCATGCTGCAGTCACTTGATGGCGTTGGTGACACGATCTGTGCAGAGCAGCCCCATGGCCGTGCTGGCAGCATCCCCATCCACAGGGTTTTCACTGGGAAGAGCCCTCCGAGTCCTCCCTGTCCTTGTGGAACCGGATTTTTTGGCTGGCACAGCAGGCAGGGCTGATTCTGGGCTCCTCTGAACCACCTTGCACCTGTTGGAGAGGTTCAACTCTCCCTGCTGACTTTTTTCAGGACATGGCACAGGGCTCTGCGTCCCACCAAAGGTCCCTTAGTGCTTGTCCTGGCCCAGGTGGTGCAGAAATCCCTGCTGGCAGAGCAGTTCCCATGGGAGCCACATCCTCAGTCTCCTACAGGTGTGGGGCTTGGATTCAACCACAGCTCTGCCCTAAGTTTCTGCAGCCAAGGGAGCTTCCCAGCTGAAGTCACATTCCTGGAGCCCAAATTCACCCCTCTGGCAGCCCATAATGAATTCTTGTTGTGCCGAGCTGACAGAGAGCATCTTCCTCTTGTTATTTCTTCCTTTCTTTCTTCCCTAAGGCAAAGTAGTGCCCCCTCCTTCCTCCCCCACCTGGCATTTAATCACTCCCGATGTCGTGATGGCCTCTGCCACATCTTGCAGGGAGGGGACCTTCATTATCTCTGCCTGTAGCAGGTGGAGTCTGGACAGCTCCTGACTTCACAAGCCCTGTTGGCTTGGCTTGGAGCAACTGGGAATGGCCCCCCGAGCTCAGGCAGGACTCCTGGGTGGGAACAGCCGAGCTGGATAAGCTCCTGCATCTCCTCACAGTGCGGGGCTGCATCCCCATGGATGCATCCCCTGAGCTCCCTGGCTTGAGCAGCACTTGTGGTGGCAGGAGAGGAGGATTAAATCGGGAATGGCTGAGGTTTTTGCCTGGGATTCAGGGACACGCCTTGGGATTACAGCCCTCCATCATCATCCTCACTGCTGATTTCTTTGCTCTGTTTCCCTGGCTGCTCTCTCCCATCCCTGCCAGCCCTTCTTGCTCTCCCTGCCTCTCCCTTTTTCCTCTCTTAACACCGTTTTTCTGCCCGAGCACTCGTGGAGCTCATGGCCTTGATGTCTGCCGCTCACGTCGTCCATGGCATTTGCATATAAAGGTGGTTTTTAATAACGCAAGACTGGTAGGAAATGAGAAAGTGATGTATTTCGGTGCTGCCGGCTCCTCCTGGGCCTTGTAAATCACTGCACAAAGCACAGCAGAGCCAGCCAGGGAGAACTGCTGCCTAGCAACTTCTGCCGGTGCCCTGGGGGAGCGGGATGTGGCCCTGAAAGCCACCTGAAAGGTGGGCTTTGAAACCCTCGGGCTTGGGGGAGAGGAGCTGGAACAGAGGAAAACCTGCTCGGGGAAAAGAGTTGGAATGTAATTGGCAGAAGGAGCCACTTTGCATCTGAATGCCTGGGCTGAGCACAGCGTGGGATGAGTCAGCCTGTGCAGGAAGGATCTGTGGGTACGGGGCAGGAGCCGCGGCACGGCCCGAACTGCAGCCGGGGTGACATGGGCAAGGGCGTGGGAGGGTGCCTGGCTCTGCCTGCCTGCTCTGCCTTCCCGCAGGATAAAGGAAAACTCTCAGGATCTTAGTCTTATCCCCGAGAAAGTTGTCAGTTTGGAGGATAATGAGGAGCAAGAGGGAATAAAAAAAGGACGTTAACCCGTTCTGCCCAGACTCCAGCAGTGTGTGAGCTGGGGAGGCACCCATGTGTGACCATCTGGAGCCACTGGCCTCCAGCCAGGCAGGTTTGGTCTGAGTGTCCTCCCTTGTGCCTGTGGGGATGTGGGGAATGGGTTTGCCATGTGCCTTCCAACCAACATCTTGCCCTGTCCCCATCCCACCCAAAGGAGCCACCAAGCTCAGGTCTCATCCCTCACCTTTCTGTCCTCAGGGCTGCAGGAAACAAGATGAGGTGACAGTGGCACACAAGCATTTTGTGCCCTTGGTGCTCCTCATTCGTTCTCACCTTTCCACCTCTCTCCAGCTCTCCACCATCCCTGACAGACCCCTGGGAAGATGCCAGGGCTGGTTAACTGGGCGACCCTCTCCCCTCTGCCCCTCACCGCGTCGGAGGTGACATCCTGTGTCAGCGGCTACGCCTTTGGGATGACAGCCCTGCTCACCTACCACAACCCAGACCCCCAGGCTTTGGAAGGCAAGTTCCAAGGAGTAAAGCTTGGGAAGGGAACTTTAGAGCCAGGGATATTGCAGTGCTGGCTTTCTGTGTGTGCCTTAAACCTTTATATGCTGATGGGAAGAACAACCAAGTGTATCGTGTCCAAGGCTACAATTTTTTGGGTGTGAAAAGTGCCTGGGAAGTGCCAAGAGGGGGCTGGTTGGCGAGTGCAAGGGAAGTGGTTGGTGTTGCTAAACCCCCTCGTGGCCAGCAGGTCTCTTTGTGTTCCCCTTGGACGAGGGCACGGCTGTCGTGGGCTTCGAGGCGTCCGTGTCGCGACGCGTGGTGACGGTGCAGATCAAAGACAAAGCCAAGATAGATGACACCCACTTGGACAGCTGCAGCCTCCCCAGCGGCAGAGGTGAGGGGGTGGAGGGTGTTTCAGGGAAGGTGGGGGAGAAAAGGATGGCAAGAGGAACGGGGAGGTGGCAGGGGGTGGCTGGCTGGCATATGCCGTGGCATCGGGGGCGCTCCTTGTGAAAGGCTGAGTTGTTGTGGTGCTTGTGTCCCTGCCAAAAGTGTCAGGTTTTCTGGTTTGGAAAGAACTGCTGCTTCTGGGCAGCAAAGGATTGATGCAGAGGGCTGGGGCTCTACAGACAATGCTGCTTGGTGCAGTGAGTGGTGGGTGCTTTGCGTGTTTGATTCGGGGCTGGGAGGAATATTTTGCTCTGTTGTGACACTGGGTCTGCCTGGTGTGGTCCCCTCTCTGTGCAGGAAGGATCCTGATGGATGAGGACCTGGAAAGGATTGTTTTTGTGGCTAACCTGGGCATGATTCCTCCCCTGGAAAGCATCTCCATCTTCATCAGCACCTCCTCTGAGCTTCAGACTCTTCCCAGTGGGGCTGTGAGGGTCCTCCTGCCAGCTGTGTGTGTGCCCAGGGTCCCCCAGCCCAGCCTGGACAATTCCAGCAGCCTCTCCTGCCACCAGCTCCGAACGTACGGAACACCACGGGGTGGGCTCTGGCTGGGACTGATCCAGGGGGATGCAGGGCTGGCCAAGGAGGGCCCTGCTGTCACTGCAGGGGGCTGGAGAGCTGCTGCAGGCTCTGCCTCTGGCAAACCTGCAGCTCCTGGGGGGGATAGGACGTGTTCACAGGGTTTATTTGGGCTCATCTCATGGCAGGGACAAACAGCACTGTGGATCAGGGAGCCCGGACCAAGGGAGCAGGTTCTGCCTGGCTCAGCTGCTGGAGAGTGAGGCCACCAACCCCTCTGAGTACGAGTTCAGCTTCCACCTGGAGATCCGGGGGCCGTGCCTGCTGGCAGGTAGGGACACCAGGGCACTCCTGCTCCGCTGGGATGGTTTATCACCACCTCAAGGCAATACCCACACCCTTCCTCTTTTGCTGCCCCTCAGTGTGGGATCTGTTTTGCCAAGTTAGCTGTGCTGAGGTGGATTTACCAGCACAGGGCTGATGCCAGGGTGGCTTCCCGTCCTCTGCCACCTTGTCATCTCTTCTCCCTGGTCTTCCCAAGCCTCAGTCCCCAACAGAACCTTGGTTTTCCTGGGCAGGTGTTGAGAGCCCTACCCACGAGATCCGAGCAGACGCCGACCCCTCCGCTCGCTCTGCCAGGAGCATCGTGATCACACTGGCCAACAAACACACCTTTGACAGGCCCGTGGAGATCCTGATCCACCCCAGTGGTAGGTGGGCTCTGCTTCCTCCCTGCTGCTCTTTGCCCTTCCTGGGATCCTCATCTGTAGCTCTGGGCATAGCTGGATTAGCGCTGGCTTTGCAAATATTGTCAGGGTTGGGTTTCCTTAGGAGGTAATTTCAGGCCCTCTCAAGGTTTTTGGTGTTCCCCAAGCTCAAAGGTATCACTGTTTTTCCAACCTGCCCCTCTGCCAAATCCAAAGTTTAGCCAAGGCTGTTCCTCACTCAATTCTCTGCGTTTCCAGAGCCTCACATGCCTCACATCTTAATGGAAGGTGGTGACATGACACCTGCAGAGTATGAACGGCACCTGAAGGGGAAGAATGATTTCATTAAAGGCACTAAGAAGGACCCCAGTGCCAGGAAAAAGGTGAGAAACAAAAGCTGCAGGTGTTAACTGAGGCTTTCCCTGGACTGGAGCTGGGCTGGTAAATGATTCCTCGTTTCCAGCACCAGATATTACACTGTCCCCATAAGCTCTGCATGATCCTCCTTTGGAGAGGGGCCTGTGTGGAGGAAGAGGGGAAAATTCAGCAGTGCTGCTGATAAACTGAGTGTAGAAGGAGCCCTGAGATGGTTATTGTGTGTATAATTAGTGCTAGTCTAGCATAGCATAATTAGAGAGGTGCATTGTGATAGCATTAAGGGTATTATAATTATTGCAATGACATAGAATAAAATATTCTTTTAATTGCTCAGTAAATGTTTACTGTTTCTGGATAGCTGTCAGAGAGCAAGAAGTGATTTTCCTTGGAATAATGAGCTGAACTGAAGACAGGGTGGGAGAAACTTCTCTTTGTTCTGCTGAGCAGCAAAGAGAAAAATATCTGCACTGGGATTTGTGCCTCATCTTCCAGCAGTTCTGAGGGAATGAGTGACAGCCCAGACCTTCAGTGTGTCTGGGAGCAGCTCAGAGCCCTCTGAATCTCCAGGGTGGGCGTCTTCCCCTAAGGCACAGGTTGTGCTTGTGTGACCACAGCCGGGGGCTGAAGGTGTCAGTGCCAGTTTGACACACCCCAAGCTCTCTGTGCACCCCGAGATGCTCATTTCTCCCTAAACTCCTTCTCCATGTGCCTGATCCTGGGCAGAAATCCCAGCCCTGCTGCAGGGATGTCTCCCTGTGCTCCCATCATTTCTCCTTTCACCAGAGACATGTCAACCCTCCTCTCCTTCCCTTTGCCCTCCACTCCCTCTCCCAGGGCTGGGACTGTGTGTGCTCCTCTAATTGTGTTCTGTGTGGAACGAGATGAAACTCCCACTCTACGCCTTGGATGCTCCCTAATTATTCCTGTGTCTTTAGCACGTCAAATTATCTAAGGGGGGATCATTTCCCTGAAGGAAACCCATCTGTTCCTCAAGAGGGCTCGGGAACAACTGCAGGGAGCAGAGGAAATGCCTGGAATATCTGGGGTAGACAATGGGCTGGAATTGCTGCTGCTCCGAGCAGGGCACTGGGCACCTTTCAGCTTCAATTAAATTAGCCCAGAAATTTCGGCAGTGAATGGTAATTAATTTCCCCCCCTCGGTTTGTTATGCAAAAGGCTGGGATCTGTCAGCTGCAGGGAGCTGGGGATGGAGGCACACTGGAATCAGCCCTCCTCAGTGAGATCTGATTAGTTCACTGTAATTGGATAATGGGTGGAAGGGAACGGAAGGGAGGTGAGGAGGGGATGTTTCCTTTCTGGCTGTCCTGTAACAGCAGCTCTGAAGTTGTTTACTGAAGGTTTGCCTGTAAAATTCCCTCCAAAACCAGTGAGAAATCCCAATATATTGGCTTGTTCTGAACACACAGGGATTTTGTGACATGGAGCCCCAAGGGCAGCCCAGGGAGGGCTGTGGGTAGGTCAGGACCACAATCCGTTCCTTGGACAAAGGGAGCAAAGATCCCCCAGCCTGAAATGTGATAAACCAGCAGTGATGCTGCACAAAATAATGTGGGGGGAAATGGGGAAAAAATAGGGG
>JAJPCS010014491.1:0-15782 GCA_021164005.1 Willisornis vidua nigrigula | reverse complement strand
GCTGCAGCCTGGGCTGGTGCGATGGGCACGCAGGGGCTGGTGCTGCAGCTGGCAAAGCTGCCCTGCAGGGAGAGGGGCCAGGAGGGGTGGGCTGGGCTGGGGGTGAGGAGGCCCAGCTGGGCCTGGTTTGGTGCAGGGCCCGGCCTGAAGGGGCACTGCCTGCCTGCCCTGCCGGCAGTGCCACTGCACCTGCTGCTCCTGCCCCGCGGGCTGGGGAGATTGCAGGGCTGGGGATGTGCTGTTTGTGTGCCAAGGAACAGGATCCATTGGCCTGGGGAGATTGCAGGGCTGGGCATGTGCTGTTTGTGTGCCAAGGAACAGGATCCATTGGCCTGGGGAGATTGCAGGGCTGGGGATGTGCTGTTTGTGTGCCAAGGAACAGGATCCATTGGCTTGGGGAGATTGTAGGGCTGGGGATGTGCTGTTTGTGTGCCAAGGAACAGGATCCATTTCCTTTCCTCAGCAATAAATTTTCTTTGTTACCTCAGCTGTGTTTTAGTGTCTTTTATTTTGTGCTGGGAATCCTCCTAAACCTGGAACATTGGGAACAACCTGGTGACCCCCATTCCCACTGACCCACGTTGGGAATAACCTGGTGACCCCCATTCCCGGTGACCCCCTTTCCCAGTGACCCACACTGGGAACACACCTGGCTGGAGGTCTCCACACCCTCCTGGTTCCCTGTGGGCACTTGGGCAAGTGCAGAGGGAGGAACATCCATCACAAGAAAAAAAAGTTGGGAATTCATTGGGAGGAGCAGTTTTGTTGAGTTTACACCCCCAAAAATCTCACCTGCTCCATTCCATCTTTTTTTCTGGTACCATCAAGCTCTCTAATTCCACCCAAAATTCCTCAATGTCACCCAAAAGTCTCCTGATTCCTACAATTATCCACAGATTTTCATCCCAAATCTCCCCAATTTTTCCCCAAATCCTCAGGATTTCCCCAAAAGTCACGTTAATTCTACCCAAAATTCAGTAATTCCACCAAAACATTCCTTAATTTTCACCCCATACCATGATGTTTCTACCCACAGTTGCCTTAATTCCACCTCAAATCCCTATAAACCCATCACAGTTCTGCTTATTATACCCCAAATCCCCTGAATTCCACCCAAAATTCCCTTAATTCATCAAAACATCACTCCCATTTCTTCCCAAATCCCCAATTTCAAATTAAATCCCCATAATTCTGCTGAAGATCAACATTAATGTCGCCCAGAATTTCCTTAATTCCACCTAGAATCCCCCAATACCATTTATTCCACTCAAAATTCCTTTAATTCCACTTAAAATTTCCCAAATCTCTAAATGTCCACCTCAAATCCTCTTCATTCCATCCCAAATTTCCTTATTTCTACCCAAAGTATCCCTAATTCCACCCGAAATCTCTTAACTTCATCAGAAATACCTTAATCCCTCTTACAATCCCAAGTATTTCATCCCAAATCTCTAAAAGTTGAGCAAAATCCCCTGAAATTCACATTAGGATTATTTAATTCCATCCCAAATTCCTTTATTTCCACCCAAGCTCTCCCAATTTCACCTCAAATCCACTGAATTCCACTCTAAATTCCCTCAATTCCACACAAAATCCCTTCCCCACACCACCAGCCCCCCAAATGCCCCTTTGGAGACCCAAATCCCGGGAAAGGGGCCGTGGGAAGGGGGGGCTGGGGGGCTTTGGGGAGGTTGGGGTGGGTTTGGGGACCTGGAAGGCACTTGGGGGGCAATTGGGGGTCCCATTGGGGTCTGAGGGGCATTTATGGGGCACCGGGAAAGAACTTGGGTGTCCGAGGGGACCTTTGGGGGTCACTCAAGTGTCCGGCGACAGAATCTGGGGGTCCAAAGAGGATTTCAGGGGTCATTTGTACGTCCTGGATAAACTTGGGGGTCACTTGAGGGTCCGGGGAGGTGACTTGGGGGTCCTGAGTGTGTATTGGGGGAGCACTTGGGGGTCCGGGGGCACTTCTGGGGCAGTTTGGGGTCCGGGGGGCAGTTGGGGGGCAGTTTGGGTTCCGGGGGCACTTGGGGGGCCGCAAACCGGCTGGGACCGACCCGATTGGGCGCGAGGGGGGGGGCGGGAGTTGTAGTCCTGCCTGTGATTGGCCAGAGCGGGGCAGCGGTGCATGACGGGAGTTGTAGTAAGGGACAAGCTCAAAATGGCGGGGACTCCATGCCCTGCTTCCGGCTCTGCATTCCTGGACTCTGATTGGCTGCGGGCGCTGACAGTTGGGCGATACGACCAATCAGAGGCTGCGCAGGCGGAGGGCGGGACTCGAGGGCGCTGCCGGGACAGGTGAGCAATGGCGGCGAGTTTGGGGTGATTTCTGAAAATTGGGAACACTTGGGGGACATTCGGGGACTCAGGGCGGGTTTTGGGGGTCCCTCCCGACATGCCCACCCCTCACAGACCCCCGGGACCCCCCCGGGGCCGTGTTGGCCGTGAAGGTGAAGAAGCCGGGTAAGCCCCTCCCCCCACCGCGGGATGCGCCTCAGAACGACCCAAATCCCCCCCGAAAATACCCCTGAGACCCCCCTAACCCACCACCTGGGACCCCCCAAACTGCCGCGGACCTCCGGGATGCACCAAATCCCATCTTGAACTTTCTGGAGCCTTCTAAACACTCCGGGTCGCCCCAAACACTCCAGAGACCTCCCAAACCCCCAACCAGACCCCCCAGACCGTCTAAACCACCCAGGACCCCTAAAATGCCCCCGTACCCACCTAAATTCATCTCCCAGATCCCTCAAACCACAGCAGGACTTGCCAACCCACTTCTAGGGCACCCAGACCTGCCCAAATTCCCTCAACTTCCTCCCAGACTCCCACCCAGACCACCCAAACCTCTCCAGGACCCCCAACTTACTCCAAGACCCCCCCAGTTTTTCTCCCAGTCCCTCCAAACCACACCAGGTCCCTGAAACCGCTTCTAGACCTACCCCAACTATCCCAGGATCCCCCTAAAACTCCCTCCCAGACCTCCCAAAACAACTCCAGGGCCCTCCAAACCCCTCCAAAGAGTACCGAGGGTCCCAGGGGTGGCTTCTGCCCTGAGTCTCTGCTCGGGGTGCTCAGGGACCCCCCTGGGACACTAAAACAGGGAGCCTGGAGAGGGGGACCCCCAATACATGAAGGACCCCCAGCAAGTCGGTCAGGGGAGACCCCACAAAGCCCAAAGTGGAGAGATCAGAGAGTGGGAACTTCTGGGAGGCTTTTTTGGGGCTGAATCTTTGCTGTGCAGGGGGGACACAGTGCTGGGGAAGGGGGTTTTCAGGGGGCCACAGGTCCAAGGAAAGGGGGATTTAGCAGCTTGGAGAAGGGAAATGGGGAGTCCTGGGGGACTCTGTGCCCAGGAAAGGGGATCCAGGAGACCCCGGTGTCAGGGAAAGGGGAATCATGGGGTAGGGAGACCCAGAGTGTCCAGAAAAGGGGACTGAAAGGGTCCGCCAGTGTTCCAAAAAGTGTGTGTGGGGGGGAGGTTCTGGTGTCTGTGGTCTGGGAAATTCAGGAGTGGGGGTTCCAGGGGTCCCAGAGTGAAAAACACCCAGGAGGTGTGGGGGCTGGAAGAGGTGAGATGGCCAGGAAAGGGGGTGCAGGGGAGTATTGGTGCAGGATAAGGGGGTGCAGGGGCATCCCAGTGCCTGGGAGTGGGAGATCAGGAGGGTGCCAAGGTGAAAGAAAGGCAGGACTGGGGTGCGGAGAGGTAGTTGGTGGGTCCAGGGGGTCCCTGTGCCCAGAAAAGGGGAGTTCAGGGGATGGCAGGTTAAAGGAAAAGGGAGTGTGGGATGGGTGGGAAAGGGGGGTCAAGGTTGTCCTGGAGTCATAGAATTAAGTGGTGTGGGGACAGGAAAACTGGGATTGGCTGGGCAAGGGTTTCTGGAGCCCCAACAGCCTGGGGAGGGAGGAGCCTGAACAGACAGGACACCCCCAGCAGCCAGGGTAGGGGGGACTCCCAGAACCCCAAAATGGAAAGGCCAGAGAGGAGGAGTTCCTCTCAGTGTTTTCTTGGCTGAATCTTGGAATTTTGGAAGTTTTATGGTCCCAAGAAGCTCAGCGAGTTCTAGAGATGGTCTTTGGCAGGAGGAGTCCCCAGCCCAAGGCACTCACACCTTGTTTTTCCCCAGAAAACAGGATTTCTCCTTCCCAAAGCTTTTCGGGATGGCGGAGGAGGCTGCAAGGAAGAGGAAGATGCTGCGGGACCCCGAGGCAGGTGAGGAGGAAGTCAGTGCCCCTTTGCCCCTCTCTTTTGCTGCACCTTCCAGCCCAGCATGGCCCCGGCTGCAGGACAACCCCGCTGCCTGTGCCGTCCTGCCGGGGCCGGGTTTGGGGGTTTGTCCTTGGCCTTCCCTGTGGGCCAGAGGCAAATGCCCTGAGTGTCCTTGTTCCTTCCTGCCCCAGGCCCCGAGCTGAGCACGGAGGACAAATCCCCCCAGCAGAACCTGGTGCCAGAGGCTGTTTTGAATGGCTCCAGGGCACAGGAAATCAATGGGGAGGAAAAGCCAAGGAGATCTCTCAGGAGGAGGATATCGAAACCTATCCCTGCTTGTTCCAAGGAGGAAAGTACCAACGAGAGGCAGGAAGACGGCCAGAGCTTGAGCCAGAGCTCCGACCTGGTGGTGCAGCAGCAGCTCCAGACCAGGGAGAAGCGCTACAAGTGTTTGGAATGTGGGATGAGCTTCAGCAACAGCACTGTCCTGATTGAGCACCAGCACATCCACACTGGGGAACGGCCCTACAGGTGTAGGGAATGTGGGAAGGGCTTCAACCAGAACTCCAACCTCATCACCCACCAGCACATCCACAGCAGTGAAAAGCCTTACAAGTGTGGGGAGTGTGGGAAGGGCTTCACCCGTAAGTCTGAGCTCATCATCCACCAGATGACCCACACTGGGGAGAGGCCCTATGAGTGTTTCCAGTGTGGGAAGAGGTTTCAGACCAGCTCAGTTCTCCTTGTGCATCAGCGCACACACACGGGGGAGAGGCCCTTCCGCTGCACCGACTGTAGGAAGGGATTTAACCAGAAGTCCCACCTCATCAGGCACTGCCGAATCCACACTGGGGAGAGGCCCTTTGAGTGTTCTGAGTGTGGGAAGAGGTTTCGAACCAGCTCACACCTGCTCAGGCATCAGCGCACACACACGGGGGAGAGGCCCTTCCCCTGCACCGACTGTGGGAAGAGATTCAACCGCAACTCCCACCTCATCACCCACCGGCGGGTCCACACTGGGGAGAGGCCTTACAAGTGTGAGGAGTGTGGGAAGAGCTTCAGCGACAGCTCTAATTTGACCCAACACCAACGGACCCACCAGTAAGGGAAGCCCAACCAGTGCCCCGATTGCAGGAAGAGCTTCATCTGCTGCTCCAACTCCATCACCCACTGGCAGACCCATGTTGGCTACAGATGTGAGGATGCACATTCCTGATTATCTGCATTGGGAAGACACCTGGCTGGTGATCTCCACATCCTCCTGGTTCTCTCTGGCATTGGGGTGCGCACAGGGAGAGGAACCTCCATCAGGACACAGGCCAGTGCTGGAAATATGGGGAAGAGCAGAGTTGTTGCCTTTATACCCCAGAATATTTCACCTTCTCCAATCCATTGTTTCTTCTGGTGGCATCAAGCCCCATAATTCTACCCCAATTTCCTGAATTCTTCTCAAATTTTCTTAATCTCTCCTAGAATCCTCAAAATCTCATCCCAAATCCTCCCAATTTCACCCTAAATCCCTAAGATTCAACCAAAATTTCCTTAGTTTTTTCACAAAATTGCCTTAAGTCCAATGAAATATCACTTAATTCCACCTATAACATCCTTGATTTCTTCCCAAATCTGCTTAATTTAGCCTAAAATCTCACTAATTTAACCTAAAGTCCCTATTTCCACCCAAAATCCTCTTTTAATTCTGCCCCAAATTCGCTTAATCCCACCTCAACTCTCTTTAATAGCCCCTAAAATCCCCAATTCCACCCAAATCCCTTCCCCAACTCATGCAGCCTTTCAAGTGCCCTCCAAATCCCTCTCCACCCCTTAAGTGTCTCCTTAGATTTCCAAATTTTGGGGGAGGGACCCCAAGAGAAGAGGCGGGGCTGGGTCCCAATTGATGGGTCCTGGGAAGGTTTGTGGGGCACTTTGGCATGTCAGGGGGCACTTGGGGGTCTGGGGAGGTGATTTGGGGTCACTTGGGGGGTTGCAAACCCGGCTGTGATGAACTCAGTGGGGCTGTGGGGCACGATGGGAGTAGTGCAGGAATGGCCCAAAATGTCATGGGCCTCCTGGCCCCGCCCCCACCACTACATTCCTTGATGCTGATTGGCTGTGTGTGTTGATGGGCAGGTGTGTTGACCAACGGGAGGCAGAAGGTGTCAATTGGCAGCGCTGAGTTGAGCTCTGGGGGGGCGGCAGATTTTGGGGGGTTTCGGAGACTCAGGGCAGGTGAGCCCCTTCCCCCACCCTGGGAACCCCATCAGGACTTCACAAATCACACCCAGAATCGCAAGAACACAAAAAAAACCCAAACCTGAGGTCCCGAAACCCCCCACCTGGACCCACAAATCTCCCCCAGCCCCCCAGGATGCCCCAAATCCTCTCCTGAATGGCCCAGAGCTGCCTAAACTACCCCGGGACACTCCAAACCCCCTTCTAGACCACCCAAACCACTACATGACTCACAAACTACTTCCAGATTCCAATCAATCCCATTCCCAGAGACACCCCCATCCCCAAAACACCCCAGGACCACTTGGAATAAGAAGAATTCCTAAGAGATTTTTTGATTCTTTTAGCAGTAAAGGTATTTTTTAATAATATTGGAGGCAAAGCCAGTCCATACAGGGCAAAAACTTACCTGCCTTGTTTGTGTAAAATAAGCCATTTAGGCTGTTTGGGGTTCATGGATACACCTTCTAATTTCCATATTAATGACTGGGCGGAATTTTAGACAGAGCTTTCCTTTTGGCTGAGAATTAGGGTAGTGGTTTCCTGACTTCATCCCTTGGGTGGTCTTGAAGCATCTTCATCACTGTTGGACTTCTGCCTTTTCTTTATTCAGTGACAGGACCTGTCAAACTTGTGAAATCTTGGCTTCAACTCTACGAAATCTCAGCTCTGTGCTCTCATACTGATTTCAAAGGTGAAGGTTTACTTGATTTGTGGCCTGGGAGTCTCTTGTGTCAGACTTTGGCTCAGTGAGTAGCACAGAACTGCTTTGGTAAAACAGACAGACCATGCCCTGAGTCACTGGTGCAGTTTCCCTCTCTCAGCAGAACTGGGCACTTTGACTCTTTCAGGCCTTGTTCTGCCTTCCCCACCGTTACAAACTGCGCCACTGCTCGGGAAAGGGGAGCATCAAACTGGGCACAGCCCTCACTGCCGCGGCTGCCGGACAGTCCCAAAGCCCTCACGGATCAGGACCCCAATAAACATCCTTGGAATGCCAATCCTTTGGGCTCTGGAAAGGAGCCCAGTTTATATCTGTCATGGGTTTAGTTAGGCCCAGACTTAGGCTTTGGTTTTTAGAGCAGGCCTTGGACTATCAGCTGACTCGAGCTGGGTCAGCCCAGCTGACTCCTACTGGCCAATGATGTTCCAGACCATATTCTGACATCATCTCAGATAGAAAAAGAGAGGGAGGATGTTGGAATACACACATTTTCAGGCTAAGGAACCAAGGACAAATTTGCAGGTGCCCTTCTAAGATAAGAATGGAATTTGTCTGGAGACCTTGAGCTGGTGCAGAAGTGAGAAAAGAAACCTGCCAAAACTCTGTGGAAGGACACACCTTAAGATCTCTTTTTATAAAGTTAAAAATATGATAATTAAGACTACTTGGACACAGCAATTTTGTGAAATATGTATTACTTAACATTTCCCTGTAGCAGAGTGTTGTTTGGATGGTGTGTGTAGGTTTTAGAATTGTGTGCAATTGTGTAGAAAAATAGTTCTGTAAAGTTCTTCCTTAATTTGTAATATCTCTTGTGCAGAGACAGATAAATTGCCCTAATGTAAACAGTTCAGCCTTTGGCCTTTCTTCCCTCCTTTCCATGACTCCTCCAGTAGCTGTAACCCCTGACCAGGAGGACTATGAAATAAACTATCAAAGAAAACCCCTAAAAAATGATGCAGTCAGTGCTTTATTTAACAATAGAGGTAGAAGCCTCTCAAAGCTTTACTAAAGGCTGACTAAAAGCTGTGTCTGTGGAGAAACAGGTGTCATGATTGGAGGAGGAAAGTTTTTATTTCTTCCTGCTGGACAAGCCAGGAGTTGGGTGTCAGCTCAGAGCTCCTGGGAAGAGACCAAGGCCCTTTGACCGTTCTTCATCTTTACTGGGGAAGTAGAAATTTATTTTCTGTTTGTTCTTGCAAACTTTTAGTGTGTAGTTTTGTTTTATTTGGTTTCTATTTATTTTCTCTTCAGTTTAATATACCATTTCCTACTGAACTGCAGCCTGTGTTTTGGTTTTTTTGGTGGGACAAGAGGTGACTCTGCCTCCAAAGTGATTATTTGGCATTTGGCTAAGTCAAAACCATCACGGATGGGGACACAGACTGGTGTGGGAAATTCACTGGGAAGAAGAGATTTGCTGACATTTGAGGCTAAAAATCTCACCTACTCCATTCATTTTGTTGTTCTGGTGGCCCAAACAAATCCTGAATGGTGTTTGAGATCTTTTCTGAACTAAATAATCCCATGATTTCAATTCTCTGTGGCTCTGCCTCTCCAAGGGCCCCCCAACCCAACCCCATGCACACTCACATGATGCCTTTTTTTGGTTTTTGATTCTATTTGATCCATCTTCATCCCTTAAAAACATCTGAAATTGGGGTTAAAATAAAGAAATTTAACTAAATCTAAATCCCCACCATTTCTCTGGGATTTTGGGAATGACGTCTGGGTTCAAAGGGATATTCAGAAGGATTTAAGGGTTCTGTGGGGCTTTGGGGGAGTTTTCCACAAAAGTGGGGGTTTCCAGGCCAAGTGACTTTTTTCAATCATTTTGCAGTCCAAAATCTGAAAGAGATTGATCTGTCAGCTCATAACGCCTCGATCCCAGCCCAAACTGGCTCCATCCCAACTTAAGACAACTCAATCCCACCCCAAAATTGTTTAATCCAAATTGAACCCACCTGTGGAGAGTCAGAAACGGGAGAGGGGAAACTACAAACCCAGGAGGGGTGGGTTGAAATTGGAGGGCTTGGATGGAGATTGGGTGTGTTGGATGGGATCTGGAGGAAGATGGGTTGGGGACTGGGAGACGAGACATGGAGGGTCTGGAAAGACTGACGAGCTTCTGGGGTTCCCTCCTATCCTGAGGAGGACACTGTGAGGGAGTGTGGGAGACGTGAGACATCAGCACTTGGAGTGGCACCTCAAATGGAAGGGACACAGGGAGGTTGTTTTGGGGAAAATCCTGCTGCTTTCCACCAATTCTGTGAGGCTCTAAACATCTTTTGGCTTTTTCATTTAGGGTCTGAAGTGAATCCCTGATAGTTTTGAGGTGGTGATATGACCCTAACTGGGGGAGCATCCTGCTGTTTTGCCCAGTCTTTAAGAGATATAAATGGCTCTTGGGAGTCTCCCTCTCATTCTGGGAGTTGCAGTGACCCCCTGGCTCCACTGGGGGCTGACGGGGGGTTATAATCCCTAATTCTGAGGTGTTCAAGAGGCTTGTGGGGGACCCACACTGGATGGACATGCCACCTGCAGTAGGGTGTCCCCCCTTCCTCAAGGCCTGCTGGGGTGGGGTTGGGACCCCTCCCCACACATGACGCACCCACAGTTCTTTTTGGTTGGGGTGGAGCTCCTCGTGACCCTGGACCAGCCCAGATGGTGTCACAGAACCCCAGAATGTGCTGAGTGGGAAGGGACCCCCAAGGATCATGGAGTCCAACCCTCAGCCCTGCACAGGCCCATCCCCCAGAGTCACACCCTGTGCCCCAGAGCATCATCCAAACCCTCCTGGAGCTCTGGCAGCCTTGGGGCTGTGCCCACTGTCCTGGGGAGCTCCTGGAGCCATCTCCTAAAGCTGGCCCAGCCCCAGCTGATGGGATGTGTGAGGAGGGGGCTGTTGGGAGGCACTTTGGAAGAGCTGTGGAGCCGGGGGGTGCAGCCAGGGGTGCCCAGGGCTGTGGGGCAGAGCAGGGTCCTGCAGCCCAGGGCGCTGTGCTGGGGCAGGGACTCTGCTGCCTGCCAGGGGCAGCTCTCAGCCGGCCCAGGGAGCTGCTGACAGGGCCGGGGGGAAGGGCTGCTGGGAAGGAGCAGCCTCTGGGAGGGCTCCTTGTCCCGCTCAGAGGCTGCTGCAGGGCTCGGGACTGCTCACAGCCCCCACATCGACCCCAGACAGTTCCCAGGGCACATTTCAGAGAGGACATTAAAGCAGGACCTATGTGGAAGGGAAGCATCTTGTTCTTTCAGTTCTCTGGTCTGGTATGTCTGGCTGGGAAATGGCACATACAAATTATTATCTCATTTCAGGAGAAGGCACTGAAACTCCAAATCTGATTCTCAAATAGGTGAATATACCAGGGACTTCTCTCCAGGAGGGCTCGTGTCCTGCTCTGTCCATCACAGCAGCACCTCTGGGCTGGCACTGAGGAGATGTCCCAGATCTGCCCTTGGAAGCAGCACTGCCCTGCTCTCAGCACAGCACAGACACTTGTGGGTTTGTTTTCCAAGATTTCTTGGTGTGAAATCGATGTGAATGCAGCACCAGGGAAAGCTCAGAGCAGATGGGATACAGAGTGATGGACACTGCAGCTCTCCTGGCTCTACTCTAAGCCACAGAGAGCTGAGCCCCTTTGCCTCATGTCGTGTCTCAAGGCTTTTCATATTTTCAGTCAAAAGCATGAAAATTCATAACCTTAAGTAGAATATTCTCCATGAATTGAGGTTGAATATATAAAAACACAGAGAAAGTTATTCCAAGGACATGTTCAGACTCTCTGCTGCAGAGTCAAAAGGACAAAGGCTGATACTTTTATAAAAGGTGGGTTACATTTGACCTGCCTCATGATGGTCAGAGCTGTCACAAAGGAGCTCCATGTCCCCAGTGCAGCAGAGCAAAGCTGAGGCCTTGGCAGCACATGGGCAGAGCTCCTGCTGCTCACACCACCCTCAGCCAGCACTGACCAGAGGAAGGAAATGCATTTCTGTCTGGGGGAGATTTATCTGAAAACTGGTGTGACTTTGTCAGAGGAGTCTGTCTTCATTGCTCCCTGTCCTTTGCTCTTCCTCAATTTTCTTTCCCTTTGGACCTGTGTTATGGCCCCAGGACATCACAGCCCCTCTTTCTGCAGGGCAGCACTTCCAGCTCAGGGCCGTGCAGGGATCACAGGGTGGGACCCAGGACCGACTGCTCAAGCTGGAGTGGACACACTCACCTGGGGAAGGGGATGGCCTGGAGAAGAGCAAGGGAGCATTTCTGTGCCTGCCGGGAGAACTCCCTGGTGTCCTGGTTTGGGCCCAGCTGGAGGTGAAGCCCCACACAGACACTCACTCAGCCTCCCCTCTCTCCCCCCTCCAGCCCAGTGGAATGGGGAGGGCAATCAAAGTGAAACTTGTAGGTTGAGGTAAAAACAGATCAGTAATTAAAAAAAAAGTAAAAGACAATAGGAATGGCAAATAATAGTAATAATAATGAAAAAGGGATTAAACAAGTGATGCACAATGCAATTGCTCACACCCCCACTAACCGATGCCAGACTCCCCAAATCCACCTCAGCCCATTCCAGGTACCTCTCCCCACTTTATATACTGATACAGAACATGATGTCCTATGCTGTGGAATATCCCTTTGGCCACTTCAGGTCACCTCTCCCAGCTTTTTTCTTTTGGCAACCTCCTCATGGCAGAGCAGGAGAGACAAAGCAAACAAGAAAACAGAGTCCTTGACTTGGTATAAACATAACTTAGGAAACAACGAAACATCAGTGAGTTATCAACATTATTTGCCTTCTGAATCCTAAATATGACACTGCAACAGCTACTGAGGGGAAATTAACTCCATCCCAGCTGAAACCGGGACATTATCCAGCCCTTACTGCATCCCTTTTATGTCATAACAAGTCTCACACTTCCAATTCCCCATCACCTTCCCCAGTTCTCTCTTTTGATAGACACACACACACAGACATCACTCCCTTAGGGAATGGAACAGCTCTGTCAAGGGTTCAAAAACTGGCCACAAAACTGTCTGTTGAGTTGACTCAGGCCATGACTTTGGCCTCCATCCCTGGGAACAGTCTCTCCAGAAGGGAAGGTGGTGTGGGGTGTTGGATTATTGCAGGTTGCACATTTGAGCCAGTTCTGATTCCAGCACTGCTGCTCTAGGCCAGTTTTAGAACAGTTCACTCTCCCTTAGTGTGAGGGCAACGATCAGAGGGAAGTCAAGGCTGAGATGCCCAGAACAGCTGTGGGTGAGATCGATGCCATGAGGTGCTCAGGGGAGTGATGCCCACCCAGCCAGCACAGAAGGGATAATGCCCAGTGTTGGATAGTTATCAATGTCATACAATTAATCCATCCATCTGTTCCATCCCTGCCTTGATGGCCCGAGGTATCCTGGGCCCAGGGAGCCAGAAATAATTCCCCCTTGTGCTGCCAATGCCAAGGCACCTGAGCCCCTTCAGTGCCAGCAGCCTGAGCCACCTGCTGGTTGTTCTGCTATTTTTCAGGGGCCTGACTCTTGGGTACAGGAGCACTCCCATGACACACCTTCACAGCAGGTGCTCCACCAGGGCACTGATCCCTTTGCCACAAGGCAGCAGCCCAGATGGGTTTGCCCCTGTGCTGCCAGTTCTTCTGCTGCCACTGCTGCACCCACCCCACAGGGCATTTGGCACCATCACGAGTGGGAACAGAGAAGGGATCTGCTGGAGTCGTGACCTCCAGTTTCAGGATGAGAAGTTGAAGGGAGCAGCCCCAGAGGTGCCAGGGCAGCTGCCCGAGGTGATGGAGGGATAGAGGGAGCTGTGCAGGCCTGGAGGGGCCCAGGGACTGTGCCCTGTGCTGGCTCAGGAGCAGCTGGATGTGCCTCCTGCTGTGCCGGAGGGTGCGTGTGTGTGCCTTGCTGGGCACAGTGAGGAGCAGCTGCAGCTGCCCCTTGTGCCAGGGCTGTGACTGCCTTTGCTGCTGGACACAGAGAGGCCAATGGGGCTCCTCTTGTGGTGCCAGGGGTGCCAGGGGTGGGCAGTGACCTCTGTGCTGCTGCTGGGCAGGGCTGGCTGGTTCTGTGTGTGTGACAGTGTGCCCTGGGCCCTGCAGTGTCACAGTGTCACCTGGGCCTGCAGTGCCACAGTGTCCCCTGGGTTCCAGGAGGCCCTGCAGTGTCACAATGTCCCCTGGGTTCTAGCAGGCCCTGCAGTGTCACAGTGGCCCCTGGGAACCCTCAGGCCTGGCATTTATGTCCCTTGCAATATTGGGGCACTTTGGGGCACCAAAACAGATGGAAGAGATTGAGCCATTGGAGTGTCCAAGGGAGGCAACCAAGATGAGCAAGGGCCTGCAGGGGAAGTGTGTGAGGAGCAGCTGAGGGCACTTGGTGTGTTCAGCTGCACAAGAGGACACTGAGGGGACACCTCATTGCAGGTACAACTTCCTGGGCAGGGGCAGAGGAGGGGCAGGCACTGATCTCTGCTCTGTGGGGAGCAGGGACAGCACCCAGGGAATGGCCTGCAGTTGTGTCAGGGCAGGGTCAGGTTGGACCTAACAAAGAGGTTCTTCCCCCAGAGGGTGGTGGGCACTGACCAGGCTCCCCAGGGCAGTGGGCACAGCCCCAAGGCTGCCAGAGCTCCAGGAGTGTTTGGATGATGCTCTGAGGCAAAGGTGTGACTCTTGGGGATGGGCCAGTGCAGGGCTGAGGATTGGACTCCATGATCCTTGTAGGTCCCTTCCCACTCATCACATTCTGGGATTCTGTGACACCAGCTGGGCTGATCCCAGTGCACAAAGAGTCCCATACCCCCTCCCCCTCCCCCCCTCCCCGAAAATACTGTGGATACTCCCTGTGTGGGGAGGGGTCCCAGCCCTACCCCAGCAGGTCTGGAGGAAGAGGAGACACCCTCCTACAGGTAAGATGTCCATGAAATGTGGGTCCAACACAAGCCACTTCTAACACCGCAGAATTGGGGATTATAACCCCCCTCAGCCCCCAGTGGAGCCAGGGGGTCACTGCAACCCCCAGAATGAGGGAAGGAGTCCCAAGAGCCATTTAGAACCCCTAAAATGAGATTTAAAACAGCAGGATTTTTCTTTCAATAGGGTCATCTCATCCCCCTGATTGCAAGAGGCTCAACTCAGCCCAAGAAAAAGAGGATCGAAACCCTCAAAAGATATTTAAAGGCCCCTGAACTGCTGCAAAGCAGCAGGATCCCCTGAGAAAGAGCACCCTGTGTCCCTCTCTGTGGGTTCCCACTCCACGTGCTGATGTCACATGTCCCCCACACTCCCCCCCTCAGGATAGGAGGGCACCACAGAAGCTCCCTCAGTTTTTCCACACACCCCATCTCATGTTTCCCAAATCCCAACCCATTCCCCTCCAAGTCCCATCCCAACCCTCCCAATTTCCATCCAAGCCCTCCCAATTTTATCCCATCCTCCCTGGGTTTGTAGCACCCCTTCTCCTGCTGCTGACTCCCCCTCAGTGGGTTCAAATTGGATTCAACCATTTTGGGATGGGATTGAGTCATTTCAAGTTGGCAGGGAGCCATTTTGGGGTGGGATTGAGGTGTTATGAGCTGACAGATCAATCCCTCTCAGATATTGGACTGCAAAATGATGGAGAAATGTCAGTCGGTCTGGACATCTCCAATTTTGGGGAAAACTCTCCCAAATCCCCACAGAACCCTGAAATCTTCCTGAATATCCCTTTGAACCCCAAATTCCTGCCCCAGTTCCCAGGAGAATGGTGGAACTTTAGATGTCTTTGTTCAATTTCTTTATTTTAACTCTAATTTCAGGTGATTTTAAAGAGATGAAGATGGATCAAATAAAATAATAATAAAAACAAGTGTCACGTGAATGTGCATGGGGTTGGTTTGGGTGGCCCATAGAGAGGCAGAGCCACAGAGAATTAGAATTATGGAATTCTTTAGTTTGGAAAATGTCTCCAACACCATTCAGGATTGCTTTTGGGCACCAGAAGAACTAATTGAGAGCAGGGGAGATTTTTAGGGTCAAAAGTCAGCAAATCCCCCTTCCCAAATCATTTCCCACATCAGTCTGTGTCCCCATGTGGGATGGTTTTGACTTAGCAAAATGCCAAGTCATCATTTCAGAGGAAAGTCCCCCCTTCTCCCCCATTCCCCCCCCCAAAAAACCGCGAAACCAACAAACCATCATTAAGTAGAATATGGTATATCAAACAGAAGAGAAAGAATCATTAAACCCAAATAAAATACAAACTACACACTAAGAATAAAAGGTAGCAAGAGCAAACAGAAAAATATTCTACTTCCCTAGAAAAGATAATAAACTGCTGGAGGGCCTTGGTCTCTCCCCAGGAGCTCTGAGCTTCAACACAAGTCTTTTCTCATCCAGCAGGAAGAAGAAGGAAGACCCCTCTTCCCTGTCTTTGTCTATCTGAGATGATGTCAGAATATGGGATGCAACATCATTGGCCTGTAGAAGTCAACTGGCCTGACCTGGTTCAAGTCAGCTGATTGTCCAGGGCCTGCACTAGAAAACAAAGCCTAAATCTGGGCCTAACTAAACCCATGAGACCATGGATTTTCCTCCCCCTGTGTAAATTCAAGTGCCCACAGAGAACCAGGATGATGAGGAGAA
>JAJPCS010014485.1:291-28850 GCA_021164005.1 Willisornis vidua nigrigula | reverse complement strand
GGATGGATGGATGGATGGATGGATGGATGGATGGATGGATGGATGGATGGATGGATGGAGTGAGAAATATGGAAGAGCTGGGAGGGAATGACTTGATGGAAGGAAGACAGTATGACGACAAAGGTGGAGACATGCAGGAGATAAGGATCGAGAAGAAACATGAGGGTCAGACACGAATCTTGGGCCCTGCCCCCGTCCCACAAAGGCTCTGTCCCCATCATCCTCCGCCGCCAGCCCCGCCCACCGAGCAGCACCGCAGCCAGGGCCGCCAGCCCCGCGCCCCGCCACCGCCACTCCGCTCTCCAACCGGCTCTGTGCCCCACAGAGAACAGCACGAGAATGTGCACAGGAGCAGCAGCACCCACAACACATGGGCCTCTCACTGAGGCATTCACACAGGCCAGCATGCCAAAAGCCGGGCTGCTGTGGGCACAATTACTCGTGGTTTGGCAAAAGGCTTCAGGACAAGTGGCCACAACAGGTTTCTATTGACTCCCCAGCTCACAGCAACCCTTGGCAGCTTCAGCTGTAGCCTGTCATGGTCACGGTGTCCAACTTCACACAGATACAATTCTGAGTGGCCTTCTGTGACGCTAGCAACCTCTAGTTACTAATTAAAGACACCTGACTGCATCAAACTAATATTGAGGTTTTATTTTCTCTGTCGTCAGTAGGTTACAACACAATTGAGGTATGGTGGAGAAAAGACATGTAATGTTTCAATTAAGGAACTTACAATGCTTCTTGCACAAGAATCCTACAGAGTGCAGGGAAGGTTACACACAGAACTGATCCTGTAGGATTTCTTTATGCCTCGTTGGTGCTGTGTGTTGTATTATTTCTGCAACGATATGGTGATTCTCCTGGTCCTGGATTTGTTAGTCCATTAACCTAGAAGAAAGTGTGCTCCCTGCTTTTCCCCGACCATGTGGTCACTGAGAGCCCCAGCGAAAGGACACACAGAGACCACTGGACAGGGAGAGGAACAAAGAGGAAGTTTATTCATGGTCCAGGGTTTATATGGACTTTGGAGGGATTCAAACTCACCAATAAGGGACAAGAGGGGAATCTGGCTTTGGGCCAATAGAGTAAGGGGATTTACATTCAGTGGGAGAGGGTTTCAAGTAACATGATGTCAAGTAATCTTTCCCCAGCCCCCTGAGCTTACAGAGGTATTCTGGGAAGAAGAAAATGACTTAGCAAAAAGACCTTCTGTGCATTTAAACAACATTAAAAACATCAGCTGTTAAAGCATTATCAGTGGGTGGTTGATTCTCTTCAGAACCCCATTTCTGGCAGGAATTTCTCCATGCCATATATTGTGAATCCATCTCAACACAAAACTAATACATTGCTACACACACTTTTCAAACTTATACACAGCATCCTTATGAGGTTTATGGGCTTTATTGCAACAGCTCCTGTCCAATGTGAGCCCCATTATGAGGTTTCTTGCTTGATGAGGACAGTGCTCTTATATGGTTTATGGGCTTTGTGAGGACAGCTCCTTTAGGATTTGAGCTCCAGTCTGAGGATTATGGGCAATGGAAGCACAGGGCTCGTTTGGGATTTGTGGGCTTTATGAGCATAGCACCACTATGAGGTTTATGGCCTTTATGATGACAGCAGCATTATGACATTAAAAGGCTCTATGAGGACAGTGCTGTGATGATGTTTAGGGGCCTAATGAGGCCAGACCCATTTTTAGAATGAAGGGGCATTGACACCTCTACTCTGAGATGTCTGGGCTTTGAGAGCAATGAGACATTATGCAGTTTATGGACTTCATGAGCACAGTGCTTTTTGAGGGTTATGGTGTTTTGGATGCTACCACATTTGTGTGGTTTGTGGCCTTTTTGAAGACAGTTCTTTAATAGCGTGGTGGCTTTTACGTGGACAGCACTATTATGTGGTTTCTGGAGTTTAGGATGAAAGCATCATTATGAAGTTCTTGGCGTTTCTGTGCACTTTGTTCCTCTGACTTCTGTGGCCTCTTGAGGACAGCACCATTCTGAGGTCTATAGCCTTTAGGAGGACTGAGTGTTTATGAGGTTTCTGGGCTTTATGGTTTGAGCTCCATGATGAGGTTTCTGGGCTTTGTGAGAACAGCCCCTTTCTGAGATTTGTGGGCTTTGCTGCGCTCAATGGGCTTTATGAGGACATGGGCATAATAAGGCTTAGGAGCTTTCTGAGACCAGCAGCATTCTGTGGTTTAAGGACTTCATATGAACACAGGCACTGTGATATTCATGGGCTTTGTGAGGCCAGTTCTTTATGATGTCACCCCATGATGAGTTTTACGAGTCTTATTAGGACAGCACTCTAAGTTTCTGGGTTTGATGAGGTCAGTGTCAAGATGAGCTTTACAGGCTTTAAGAGGATGAGGTTTTTACGAGGTTTCTGGCCTTTATGAAACAGTGCCTTTGTGAGGAGAGCTGCTTTATGAGGTTTAGTGAGTTTTTGAGAACAGCATCCTTATGAGGTTTATGGGCTGTTTTGCAACAGCTACTTTCCAATGTGAGTCCCAGTATGAATACTGGGGTAGCAGCTTGGGCTCTGCAGCTCAAATGTGCACAGCCAGAAGGAGGGGGATCACAGGAAGGAAGAGTTCCTCCCCCATGTCTCGTCCCTGCAGTCCCATGGCTTGTCTCATGTCTGTGACAGTTCTGGATTAAATGAGACGTGGTGGGACTCCTTTTTCACATGACATAGTACAATAAGCAAATTGGGAAGCAAAAAGGCTGTAACTCTGAATGTCTTTCTTCTCCCAGCTTTCATTGCTGAGCATGGTGTTGTAGTCATGCTATAGGACAGCCTTTTGGTGACTAAAGTGGACTTAGAAGAAGGCTGGAGTTGCTTTTTTCTCAAGGCTGTGGAGTGATAGGACAAGGGGGAATGTCCTGAAACTGAATCAGAGCTGATTTAGATGAGGAATAAGGAAGAAATTCTTCACTGGGAGGCTGGTGAGGCCCTGGTACAAGTTACACTGAGAAGCTGTTGACATCCCATCCTTGAAGGTTTTCAAGGCCAGGTTGGATGAGGCTCTGAGCACTAAAGGTGTCCTTGCCCTTGTCAGGGATGTTGGAATGACATGATTCTTAAGCCTAAGCTATTTTATGATATGCTTCTTGATATGCCTTTGGTTACTTGGGGCCAGTTGTCCTGGCTGTGTCCCCTTATAACTTTTTGCCCACCCCCACCTTTCTCCCCGGCAGGAAAGTGGGGAAAACTGCCTCAGCACTGTGCCAGCAATGCTCAGCAATAGCCAAAACATGGGCTAGTGATACACACTGGTTTGGCACAAACCCAAACCATGGAACCAAACAGGCTGCAATGAAGATAATCTCAGCAAGCCAAAGTAGTCTGGACTTCTTGGAAAGCATAAGGAACACAGGGAACAACACTAGTGGAAAAAGGAGAGTGGAAAGAAGATGAAGCCAGGGATGTCACTATGATTGTTTGGAGTGTCTGTGATGCCGCTGCCTTTGGAAATTTATGTGAATTATTTCCACAGTAAAGGAAACAAGTGCTATGCCTAATGCTGGAGGGCATGAAGGGTGTGGAATCAAAGTGTCATTCAGGCTGGAAGGGACTTTGCTGGTTGTTTGTAGAAAAACATTCAAAGCAAACAGGTTGGTTGTGGACAACACAAGGAAGTCAGTAGAGGGACAGGCAAAGCAAGGCCAGGCAAGAGAGTGGCAGGAAAGGCAATGGAAGTCAAAGGATTGGCAGGCAAGGCCAGGCACAAAAGGGTAGGCAGAGCAAGGCAAGGGATGCATCCTCAAGGCAAGATCAGGCATGGCAAGGAAATGCAAGAGTTAGGGTATGTGCTGGAGAGGAGGAGATCTATACATTTCCCCTGACACAAGAATTATCCTGGAAGAGGTGAAAATTCCTGGAAGCAAAAAGGAACTCCAGCATGCTTTAGAATGAATGCTGGTTTTGGAGGAGGCAGAGTCCTGATTTTTCCATCATAGCCCAGCTTCTATAGAACTTAAGCAAGAAGAGTTTCTTGGGACAGGACTCTGGTCCTTGAGGAGACCCTAAAGCTGTTGTTTTTTGGGGCAGGAGTATATGGTGCTCTCAGGCCCATTTATCCACAGGACCCTTTACAGATTGAGTGGGCTTTTGCCATTCATGGACTGTCAATTCATGTGTGGCAGCACAGGCCAGAGGATCCCACTTGTCCAATCCAATTTCACCATGCAGCTTTGAGGATGCTCAAAGGGATATTCTGTATGGGAAAAGACTGTGCTGAACTTGGCATTACAGGAAGCAGGCAAAATTGAGAGACAGCAGGTGAGGTCCCTTTTAAGATAGGTCTCTCGGGTACACACCCCACCTTCCACCCCATCAGAGTGGAACAAAGGGACACTGTCAGGAAGAGGGATGCAGTTAGAGCACTCTTTCCACATTTACAGTGTAGGAAGGACCACCAAACAGTCTGTCATTACAAGAACTAAGGCTGAGCCCCAAGGAACCCCTTGTCTTTCCCCCATTAAACCTGCTCCCTCTTATACCACCGATTTACAGAGGGTTTGGTTCAATGATGTCTCCTCTAAGAGGCAGAAGAAGACTCCAGCCGGCTTGTTAACCCTCCCACATGGGGCACTGCCCTTCCCTCCGCTGTAATCTGATAACCGGCAGCAACATGCAAGGCTAGAGCCACGTATATGCAAGCTGCGCCTCTGTCTGCCGTGTCTTGCAGCGGCTGCATGCTGGGTCTGCAGGTCCTGCTGTGGATCTCGTGGGGCTGTCACACACAGGGACCCAACTGCTGTCCCTTCCGGCTGTGGCGTGGGCTGCAGAGCAGCCCCTGCAACTGCTCCCCTGCGGCCATGACCAGCTCCCGGCAGCCGTGCCCCCAGCACTGGGGACACACGGTCAGTGACTGCTGTCGGCCACGGCACTGGCCATGTCCCTGCCGCTGGCAGGAGCAGCCCTGGAATTAGGGATATTAAGTGAATTTCTTATTAAAAAAATAGAAGCAAAATAAACTTTAAAAACACATGGAAATGGGGGTCATGGTCACTTCATTACAGTGTTTCTGCTAGTGCTCAAGGAGAGGTGTCAGCATCCTTCCCCTGCTCCAAGGTGAGTCCCCCTGCCAGTCCCGTCGTTCCAGCTAACTTGCTCCAGCACAGGCTTCCCATGGAGTCACAGCCTGTCTTGGGCATCCCCCTGCTCTGGCAAGGGCTCCTCACCAGGCTGCAGCTGCATCTCTGCACACCCATGGCCCTCCATGAGTTGCAGGGGCACAGCTGCTTCAACTTCGACTTGCTCTCACAATCTCAAGGGAATCTGTTCTCTGTACCTGAAACATGTCCTTCCCTTCCTTCTGCACTGCTCTTTGGGTCTTGCAGAGCTGTTTCTCTCACATATTCTCACTCTGGTCCTTCCTGCATACTGTTACAGCTACGCAAGAATTTTTTCTCTCCTAAATATGTTACCATTGAGAAGTTACTGCCATCTCTGATGGGCTAGGCCTTGGCCAGAAGCAAGTCCAGCCTGAAGCCACATGGCAATTGGCTGGGTATAGGCATGGTGAGGGACACTGGTTTTGGGGACACCTCAGGGCAAATATTTGTTTCAAATGAGGACATTATGTTGCCAAAAGCCAAAGAAACCGATAAACCACTGGGTTTCCACCTTTCTCTCTGGAGTGACAAAATCTGAAATCTCGGCATCAGGAGGGAATGCCCTCAGCAGATGGGCAAGTTCCCAGCCCTATTCTGGGTGACAAAGGGCAGACTTTCCACCAACCTACAGCCTTACCTATGCTCTCTGCACCACACAGGACAAGTAGCCCAAATTTCCCTCCATCCTCTGTTTCCCAGCCTACAGCTCTGCTCAAACACCCTTTGTGAACTCCTCCAACACCCATGGCATGAAACAGCCTGATGGCTTGGTGCCACCATGTTCCAAGAGATGCTTAACAAACACTTGTTTATATCAGAACTCAGCTCAGAGTCCAGCACTCACTCGCAGTAATGGAATCTGTGCTATACCAATTCTGTGTGCCTCAGTGAAGCTGCACACAGAAAGGTTCTGGAGATTCCCAAGATGCGATGAACCTCTGCCAGCCAGGCAGTCCGAGTTACCTGCCGAGTGAAGGGACTGGTGCAGCACAGCTCTGTCAAGCTCCTTTCACACCTTCATTCCCTCAATAACATAAAGTAAATGTTCCTGACTGAACGAGCTAGGGATAATGCATGTTGCTGGAAAGGCTACAGCCCTTCTCATCTGGAGAAGAATTCATTCCCACACATGTTAACTGATGTGCACTAAATACATGTTTAAAAAAATCCTTTATTTACATTTCAAAATGTAAGAAAAAATATACGGATGCCCATTACTAAATAATTTCAGGAGAACATCAAGAGCATGGCTCTTGCCCACGGCCAGCAGGGGAGTTGGCTGGAGTTGGAATTGCATGGAGCCAACACAAGTCTAACCACTGGTGAAGGAACACTGAAATGAAATAAAAACAGGTCAAAAATCCTGTGACAGCAAGACTGTACAGTGACACTTGGACCACATGGCAATCTTAAGTGAGTGCCAGTTGCTGCACACACCAGCTTTCATAAGCCAGGATATTCAGGAGTCCTCCTGGGTCTGCCTGCCAGGCAACTGCATCTACCTCTGCACTTAAAACCTACAGTGCCTGTTTCTCCCAGCTGATTTTCAAGGATCTTGACAAGTAGCTGATGCAGCTATCTGACATCAAGCCGTTCTTGTCCCGAGGCAACTCAGACATCAGGGTGCAGCAAGGCTGCTCCTAAGATCCGGCTGGGAAACTAGCAAAATGGCACCAGCCTTGTACCTAGGAATGAAAAGCTTCCAGTCTCAAGATGGACACTGGCCAAAGATGCTGTACTCCAAACTGAAATTATCAATAAGTCTGGGCCTGAGGACAACCCTAAAGGGGACCCAACCCACCAGCACAGCTGTGCCTATCTGTAAGAAAGCCTGTTAGCAAGGCTATCCTTATTTTCAAAAGCCTGCAAATGCCACCAGAAGTACCATTGGAATGGAAGAATTATTACATTCTCTGTTGTCATTTAATCAAGTAGCAGGAGCTCCTAAGATTCTGAAGTGCTGCAGATCTCTAAGACTTTATTACGGAAGCAGGGACATGTCTTTGTGGGCAATTCCAGCTGTCTTTGGAAATCATTTAATGGAAGATCAAAAAATGTGGGTATTTGATTTTGTCAGAGCCTGCCAGCCTCCTGAAATTTGGGAAAAATGAGCAACCATAAGGCTAATCCATCAGATTTTTGACAAGCTGCAGCCCAACACAGTGAAATCTAGAGATTTGTTTAAATACTTGTGTTTTTTACAGTAAAGTAAGCAGACAAATGGAAACAAAATACTGTATGTTAGCCTGAGCCTCTTTGTTTAACCAAAATGAATCCTGAATAACGGTAAATAGTGGATCCTTCAGATGAGGACAGTGGTATTTTTTTCAGGTTAAGGTAAGATTATACAAGACGATAATTCCTTGGTCCTTCACTGGCAGTGGTCCTACTGCTGTCTGAGCAAGGAGGCTCAAGTCCTCCCTTTCTCCTCTTTTTTTCTTGATCCCTGCCTGTTCCATCTATGGATGCTCTGCTTTTTGCAATAGTTGGGAGAGTTCTGTGATGGCCTCCCACACCACAGACTGCCTGGGTAATACCAGCTGGGTGCCTGCTGCAGGTGCCTTTCATCCACTTTCTAAAGCTGAGGCTTCAAGGCAGCCTAACTCCACCCAAGAAAGAACTCCCACAACCCCATCTTCCCCTGAACTGCAGCTGCAAAATCTTATCTCTGCTGTGCTGCCTCTGGTGTTTGTGCAGCTCAGAGGGAAGCCAGTTTCAGGGACTTGAGTCGGCATAAAAAGAATGCTGTTAGAGAAGCATTTTCTGGTGTTTCACTGAGCTGAGACAGCTCTCTGCAGGTTTGAAGAAATGTGAAATAAGTCAAGAGAAAAGTAAGGAGCAGAGCATCCCAGAGTTCATGGTACTGTCCCTGTGACGACTGAGACTTACCACATTGCTCTTTCATTGCTTCACATTTCCCCACACTGAGAGATCACAACTGGCAGCTTGGGTTTGTTATTGGGACCCGTAGGCACATTCTGGAGACAAACAAATACAGAACATAAAACCTCACAAAAGCACAGCAAACTGAGCCAAGTGACATTTACTGGAAGACTGGCTAAGAGACATTTGTGTAACATGGGAAACAGGGAATTCTGAAGAACAAAGAAGCACCATTACATATTATGGCAACAGGTCCAGCCACAAGCTGGTGAATTCTCCCTGTATGCAGAGGTTTTGGACACAGATGAGAGGCTGGTCCTCTGAAAGGGAGGGAAGGAACAGAACAAAACCTGGAGAGCTCCTCATGAGATACAGCAGGCATCGTGTCACTTGAGGCTGCTCTAGCTTAAATCTTCTACAGTTACTAAAAACAGCTGC
Source organism: Willisornis vidua nigrigula (assembly GCA_021164005.1). NCBI lineage: Eukaryota > Metazoa > Chordata > Aves > Passeriformes > Thamnophilidae > Willisornis > Willisornis vidua. The sequence continues at coordinate 20,391 of JAJPCS010014485.1, read as the reverse complement.
CACAAGCAAAACAACCTTGTATTCATACAGAAAGGGAAGAGCCTGTGACAAAGTAACCATCATTCTAAACCTGTTGATATGGTGGACTCAGCTGCTCTTCCTTGAGTCTCAAACTTCCTTTACTTTGCTCTCACTGTAGTGATGCCCAAATAAAGCCTTAAAAAAGCAATTCTGCTCAAAGACTATCAGAGCCACGAGAGACTAGCATTTCCAAAGCCAACCCATAAAGCCTGTGCTTCACCAGATTTTTTGCTACATTATAACGGTGACAACTGGTAATGCCAATTATCTGTGGTATTCCCTGGTATCCTGTAAACAGACAGCTGAAGAGAACAGGAAAACTCTTGTTAACTCTGTACATGACTTTCCAATGTGGACATTCACAGAGAAATAGGCAAATTCAAACTTACTTCAATTTTTCTCATGACCAACAGCCCATCAACAATTTTACCTAGAATGAGAACATTTATGCACTTCAGTATCGACATTTAACTTTGCTCTTCCCTCCCATCACAGGTACAAGCATTTTTGTCCTTCCTGAAAAGCCTCCTGCAGTGTGCAGCTATTTGGCACTTCAGAGTTGGTTACCGACCTCTAAATTGATAAAAGGAAACAATCCATCTTCAAACGTTTATCACATTTAGCACAGATTAAATGCCTTTTCCCATCGCAGGGGTGGCGTGTGTAGAAATCTAGGGTCTGAGACCTACTGCCACCAGCTATGCTGCCATCCAGCATGAACTACCTCTCTAGGAACACAAGCCTGGCAATGAACAGTATCAGTGTTACTTAAGAATTAGGGGGAGCACTAAGTAGGACATCAGCTTCAGGCTGGCTTGGAATTCCTACAGCTCAAGAAGCAGTAATTGCAAGTTAGCAGATGTGGTTTCACAGAATTACTGTCCAAAAACTCTCCTGAAAGCGCAGTTCACTCTGACAGTGAATCTTGACTCATCTGTACTGTCTGCACTGGCACAAGGATTTGTGCAGCACCACAGTACACCAACCACAGAACTATCTGGATTAAAGTTAACCTGGGAAAAAATTATTTTCAACAATAATCCATCACAGTATCAGGCTGCACAGACCCCTCTGCTAGCACAAGCAAGAAGGGAAGAACAGGCAGTCCGTACTCAGAGGATGGCTGGGCACTGAACAGGCTCCTCAGGGCAGTGGTGACAGCCCCAAGGCTGCCAGAGCTCAAGGAGTGTTTGGAGAATGCTTTTAGGCACATACTGGGATTGTTGGACTGTCCTGTGCAGGGCCAGGAATGGGACACAATGATCCTTGTGGGTCTATTTCAGCTCAGGAGATTCTGTGATTCTCACCGTTTATTTTAACAGCTGCCCCACAGGCATGTCCGTGAGCTGGCACTCCAGGACTCCGCTGCAGGTACTTACCAAACACAACATGTTTTCCATCCAACCAGTCACACTTGGAGCACGTAATGAAGAACTGGCAGCCATTGGTACTTGGGCCACTGTTTGCCTGGGGTTTGACAATGGCAAAATACGACAAGTGTACAATTGGCCAAAACGAAAGGCAGACACATCTCACTTAAGAAAGAGCTGCTGCTCTAGACCAGCTTATTTGTAGCTTATTGCTACACAAACCAAAGGAAGCAAGATACACATCTGGTCACACCAGTGTGCACAAGAGCCATGTCACCAACTTTTTACTATACTTCTACAAAGGCACATTCAGCACAAGACTGTTCTGAAGTCCAGGCTCTTGTGCACACTCCTGAAAAAAGGCTGAACTTTTAGGTGATGGGTACTTGCTGGCTGCAGTATTGTCCTGAGGAAGACAGCCAGGAACCAGAGGGTCGGGGGAGGGAAAAAGCAAGCAGTGATTTCTGCTCTTTGGGAGGTTTCTGCAGAATAAAAATTAAAAAATGGTGTCTGTTCTGATGATCAGGATGAGAAAGATAATGACCATTTTCACACAGAGCTCACAGAAACAGTGGGATGCATATATGAAATTGAGTTCACTTCTGAGTGCAACACCCAGAGCACTTGCACTCTGTTAAGCAAACATCTCTGTAACACTGTAGTGCATTTGCAATATTGACAACCAGCAACTACTACAGCACATTTCTGTGCTGACAAGTGAACTGGTCAAGTTTTGCAGCTGCAGGACTGCATAGGACAAGGTCACTTTGGGTTTTTAGATACTGCTAGCCAGCCTCAGAAGAATCCAGCTGGGATCCATCGTTTGACCTAGCAGAACGACTTCAGAGCCATGCCACTTTAACACAAAGCTGGCAATACTGGAGCGGATTCCTTCTCCCATACTACAGTACACTGGCTGCTTAGCTGTGCCGTGACACCATTTTTTGAGCCATGTTTTGAACTGGATGAGTAATTAATCCAAATGATGACAGCCCTAAGCAGTTTTAAGGGTACAGCAGCTGATAGAGCCAAAGAAGCAGTTGTGGATAGGAACACTGAAGCACTGGCTCCATTTGCTATCTCTTCTAAAATCAGGGTACTGCTCCTACCAGACAACATGTAATGGTTGCAGTTTCTTTACTATGTTGAACAGGAAGGTCTGTTATGAAAGACACCATGGTAACACTGCTGTGGCTTTGGAACTCCCAAGTATCTCTGTTTCATCCTTGTTGAGGTCAGTGTTTGATAACACTGTTAGTGAAGACAAAAATGCCACCCCTCACCACTGTGAGAGAACTGTAAGAATCAAGCTCTTTGGAAAGCTGATCAGCCAGGCCTGTCCCAGAGCAACAACAGGCAACAAAGAAAGGATGATGTAGGATGAGGATTATTGAGTTACTCAAGATATTAATCCATGAATTATCTTCTGACTAGTAGTTACAAAGCAGGTCTTCCAGACCTCATACTAAATAGCGGAGATTTCTGTTGCCCAGCAAATAATGTATACACTTAGAAAAAGGCACAGAGAAACTACCAAAAGCTTTTTGGTCTGTAATGTGATTATTTCACACTCACCATAGAGAGAAGGCCAGGAGCAGAGTGTTTCAGCTTGAAGTTTTCATCTGCAAAAGGACCCCTGTATATACTGGCCACTCCAGTGCCGTCTCCCTGCATGAGAGAAGTGCCCAGTCAGCCACTGTATACGTTCTGTAGCAATTGCTGCAGAATAATTCAATTTAAAAATTAAATTTAAAAACCCCAAGCAAGAGAAAGGGGGTAAACTCAGCCCAAAATGGACGCTGTACTGCCATTTATATACACCAGCAGTGAACACAATCAGTGTTTCATTTCTGAACAGGAACAGCAACTGGTTTCTAACTACAGAGTTCATTGTTCGCCATCCATATGTTGGCAGAAACACACTGGGGTGGCAAGGGTTAATTCCAAGCCTCCCAGAGTGAGGTGGAGGCTATAAATTGCTTGGTACAGACCCACTTGGACTTGACAGTGAAAAAAAGAGGGGATGTAGAAGAATGGGCTGGTGCGACAAGGAAAGTAGAAATGGCTGCATGGAAAAAGTCCGCTCAAGGTATTTCACCCTATTTTCTGTGACTTTACTGGAAACAGGGAAGCAATCTCCCTGTTCTTCAAGGACAGTTTCTAAAACAAAGATTTTCCTAGTTTCTGCCATACTTTCAACCAAGTCCAAACATCTTGTACTTAACTACAAGCCCAAGCACTCAGGTCTCAAGACACTTATAAATGAAAGCAGCATGGGCTCTGACAGCTGCAGGTTGCAAGCTCTGACAGCCCAGAAGTTCAGAACTCTGCAGAAGCCTGGCACATGGCTCATGTCAGACCCACTGACTTGAGGGACTGCTGCTCTGCCCTTGGGTTCACCCTTTCAGGGACGTTCCTGTATGACGCCAAAAGGACTGAGCAGGGCCCCTTCAACAGAACGGCCTTAAAAATGCTGCAGTGAGGAGTCCTCCAGGGAAAGCTGTGGAAGCAATGCAAACATGTATCTCTGGCATGGTCACTTAAATTCACTATTCTGACAGTTAATTCCTTTTCTGTGTTGATTTTCTCTTTCTGTGTCACTTCAGCCTCACTTCTTCTGCCTTGCCACAACCTCTCTCCCTTCCCTGCCTTTCTGCCTAACATACACAATGTTTATTACGACAAACTTAATAGTTTACAATAAAATGCCAGTAATATACCATGTGCAGTGCCACATCTTTTGCTCTGCTTGCCCAGCTCTTCTTGCTTCTTTTCCTCATGTTCTCAGTAGCTATTAAACTGTTGTCTCTGAGACAGGAACTTGCATCATGTCTCAGGGGTCAGTGTGAAGTGTGCTTGCTCCCCAAATGGCTTTGTAATAAACGTACTGTATAAATTCAAAATACTGGAGAAATCTGTAAAGCTTGTTGAGCTGCAGTGGAACTAATAAAGCCCACTGGGACACCTGAGCAGTGTCACAATTAGCAACTACCTCAGTCTGGTGTGGCTGAGCCACCCACTGTGTGGTTGGTTCTCTCAGTGAATTTTATACAACCAAATTTTATATTAAAAAAACTTTATCGCTCCCCTCATATTTTGAAACACTTCCAGAAATGCAGTAATTTTACTTGGTCTAAGGACAGTGAAGAGATCTATGGCCCTTCAGTCTTCCCCATTTACTCTGCTTATATCCACGTCAGAGCAAAACCATCATTGTAGGCACAGTCTGTTCTATTTTGAGACAATTCAGTAACAAAAAGTTAGTTTTGATTTAAATCACCTCTTGCACTAGACACTTGGTTCTGTACTTTACATCTCCCTCCAAAGCTAATAAAAATCCCAGAGTTTCTTGTTTGGGGGAGGACAACAGAAGGGGGAAGGAAAATGGTAAAGAAATTCTTTGCAAGTTTTAAAAGCCTCCAGCAGCATTGCCAAGCTACTGTAGAAAGAAAATATTTTGGCAAGAAGGAAGTGTCTTCACCCAAAGCCCTAGATTTGTTTTCAAGTACGTTATTGTCTGTTGCAGTAAGATGGCAGCAACGCTGTGAGGACACTTCCAGTTATTAGCGCATACCTCAAAACAGAAAGAGATCTCATAAATCAGCACAGACTCTTGGAAACAGCTGCATGTTATACAATATAGCGAAAGGACAAAAGGGATACAGGAGTACATACATTTACGAAGTCACCTCCTTGGATCATGAAATCCTTTATTACCCTAAAGAAGTAAAACAACACTTAGTTCTTGGCAGACAAAGGCCTCAGAAAGCTCAGTGTAAGGTAAAAAGGTGTTCTGCCTTGCTGCACAACAGAAGTTAAGAGAGTCTGTGAATGCTTCAGCCTGAAAGCTACAACAAATTAGGGGTTGACATCAGGCCACTTGGGACCCATTGCTGTTTGATCAGGGATAGTGATTAGGTGACAGATGCCAGCCAATGATCTCTGATGTGGCACACCAGGAAAAGGGGATTCCTCCCAGTGACCCCAGTACACACACCTGACAGCACCTCCAGATCCCCCAAAGCCACAGGAGGATGACATTAGCCATGACCCACAAATGCCTTGAGGCAGGTCCCAAAACCCCATCTGGCTCAGGCTCCTATTTAATGCCTAAACAACAGTGGATGAATTACCTGTGGAAAGTGCTTCCTTTATAACCTATAGGGACACCATCTTTCCTGTAAGAAAGTAAAGAGGAGAATCCTTACAATTTACTGGATATTGCAACACAAAACCCTGCGAGGAATTCAGTCCCAAAGGCTGCCCTATGCATTAGCAGCTGCTTTGAAATACAATCAAGCACTGCAGCCTCTCAGCTGCTGCTGTTGGAGGCAAAAGGAAGCCTCAGCTGGGCTCTGCACATGAAATCACTCAGTTCCCTGCAAGACCCACACCATCACCTTCATAGGATCCCACTGCAATGTGCAGCATGAGCAGATGGGTTTTCAGATAAGGCTTTCTAGAGTGACATGGGCATGAACAAAGTCACATCCAAAAGGGAAAACTTGCCATCTCTGTGACTCACAGAGCCCCTCACTATTTCCTCAGAGTAGATTTCTGTAACTCTTTCATTTTGAACTGGTACAACATAAAAAAAACCATCCAGGTGAGCCCATCTTCCACCTCACCCAGTCCTGTTTCTCCGGTGGGCCACTTAAAAGAATACTGTAACCCACTTACCTGAATTCACCTGTACAAAACTGTCTGGAAAACAAAAGAGAAAAAAGTATGAGGCACATGAGAACTCTGAGGGCACTGATGGCTGTACCGACTGGCGCATAGGACTTTCCTTACTGTATCATGGATGCCCCCAATGAAACAGGAATTGGCTGTTTCTCCCCACTGCCATTTCAAAACATTTTCTGTGCACTCTGTGGTGAGGAGGTCAGAGATTTTAACATCAAGGTTGTAAGAGACAGTGAATGCGGAGGGCAGGCACTGTGTTTGACATAGAGTAGGGTATGTACATTTCTCTGATGGAAGTGAGATTCCAAGTGGTGCATCCCTTCGTTGGTGGCAAGAGAACTGGGTGACTGGGAGATCGTCACCATGGCACAAGGCACTGCCTGTTCTAAATGCACAGAGCAGATAGGACTGGGGTCCTTGGCCTTGCAGCCAGATGGGCTCCCCGAGGGACCAGGATGCCACACATTAAAGAGAGAGACGCAAAGCAGGTGCAGCAGTTTGGTAATAACTTTGCCACCAAACCCCATTCTTGCACCGAAAACCCTTTGCAGCCCCGGTCCAGGCTGCGTTGCAGAACGGCAGCTGCTTCTTACCTGAAGTTCTCTGCCGTTTTGGGTACAACATCAGCAAACAGTTCGATCTTCATACGGCCGACCTCCTGGGGAGACAGTGGCCAGGTGAGCCTTCCGGGCCGGCTCCTACACAGCTGCTTCCCGATCCCGGGAACTCCCACAAATCCAATCCCCCATCCCTGGAGGTCCCTCCTGACGCAGCCCTGCTCCTCTCCCCTGCGAGTTCCTCCCGACGGGCCCTGTGATCGCACAACTCGATATCCCTTCCCTGGCACTGACCCTGCCACGAGGAGCCCCGACATCTCCGTTGCTCCTCTATCCCGACAACGTTCCGACGCGCCCGTTTATCCCGCACTCCCTCCCCGGGCACGGCCGCTCTCCACGGCCCCCAACCTGCCCGCCGATGGTGACATCGAAGAAAACCACCGGGTTGTTGGGGTTCGCCGCCAGCGCCGACATCACGGCCGCCCCTGAAGGAAACAGAAATGGTGGCGGAAGCGGAAGAGACCGGCCGGGGCCGGGTCGGGGCCGGAGGCGGGGCCGGAGGCGGGGGTTGATGCCGTGGCGGGGGCAGATGCTGTGGTGGGGGCTGATGCCGGGGCCTGCGCCGGCGCTCGGGGTCTGCGGCGCAGATCTCTGTGCCCAGGGCCGCGGCCGCCGGGGCTGGTCCGGCTGCTCCTGTGCTTGTCCACTTGGGCACACGCCGGCCGAACATTAGCCCAGGTGTGCCCAGATGGGCGAGGAGGCCAATGGCGCCCGGCTTGTATCAGCCGCAGTGTGGCTGGTGGGACCAGGACAGTGCCCATTGCCCTGAGCTGGTACTCCGGAGGCACCTCGAAACCTGGGGTGACTTCTGGGCCTTTCGCTGCAAGAAAGACATTGAGGGACTGGAGCATGTCCAGGGAAGGGAACGGATCTGGGGAAAGATGTGGAGCACCAGGAGAGGCTGAGGGAGCTGGGGAGGCTCAGCCTGGAGAAAAAGAGACACAGGGGGGACCTTCTCACTCTCCAATTCCATGACAGGAGTGGGGAACCGGGGAGCGTCACCTCACTTCCAGGGAACAAGGGACAGGACAAGAGGGAAGTGCTTCAAGTTGTTCCAGGTGAGGTTCAGGTTAATTATTAGGAAGAATCTCTTGGAGGAAAGGGCTGTCCAGCCCTGGCAGAGCTGCCCAGGGCAGAGGTGAAGTCCCCATCCCTGAGGGATTTAAAAGCCGTGTGGATGTGGCACTTGGAGACATGGATTAGTGGTGGCCGTAGGAGTGCTGAGGGAATGGTGGAACATGATTTTCAGGATCTTGTCTGTCCTCACCAATTCCAGGATTCCGTGATTGCAACAGTTAAGTCTGTGCTTGTTTTCAACATCTGAACGGCTGGCCACGGCCTCAAGAGGTTTACAGGACATCCTCCAATGTCCTGACAGTGCGCTTAAGAAGAGGTGATGCTTCTCTGGCAGAAAGATGAGCAAGGTAGCTATCCAAGTGCACCGCGATTTTGCTGCTTGGAAGGAGACCTTTCCTGGAGGAGAATCCTGTTCTGGAAGCTGTGTCTGCACAGAATGACTGAGTGCAGCTGTCCAATGACAATCAGTGCTGTGGCTGAGGCCTCACTCTTCCCCTGTCACAAGTGGAAGCCTTAGTGTGAAGATCAGCAGCAACTGGGTTTATATAGAGCTGGGCTGGCCCAGAACACTTCTCTACCACTTAAATGATGAAATGGCAGCACCTGCTTTTGATGAACCAAGAAAAGTTATTTCTACACCTGCAGCCTCTGTTTAGGGATAAGGTTTTCTCAGGGCATTTCCTAAAATCTCTTTGGATAATTTTTGAGTCTTCTTGGTCTCTCTTTAGGTTGTGCAGTATCCAGAATATTTGAACTTTTGCACATAGACATCTTAGGTGGCTGGAGAGCACTGCTTTATTCCTTGTAGCCATCCTGGCACATGGAGGTCCTACTGGCAGACAGGACACTGTTACTGCTTCCTGAAGGTGTCAACTCAGTGATATGCATCAATGAATTGTGTCCTTCAGTGTGGCCTGGCTGTGGTTTTGCTTTAAAATCCCTGCAGTTCATCTGAAGATGCCTTCCTTTGTAGGCCAGGGATGGGCAGTGGTACAAGATGAATGAAGCCCTTGTAGGTCTGTATGACATCAAGACAGTTTTCTGCCAACATACATATTTACCCTTCTGTGCCAGGTAGTAACAAGTGTGAAAGAATGTTTAGAACACACTCCCTCTCCTGGAACTGATCCTGTTGCTGTTCACCTCCAGTGGATTTTACTGTCTTAGGATGGAATGACTGCCCAGGTGAGTTCTGTCGATCCTGCAGTTCACCAGGTCCTTTTTTTCTCTGTCCTTGTCTGGCACTAAACTCCGCTTGTGTAAATTTCCAACTGCCTGCACTCTCAGAAGGGCCAGCTGTGAAAAGGGGCAAAATGAAAGTCTGAGAGGGTGTAAAGATGAGTCACTGCTCTGAAAGCAACAGACATGGCTGGAAAACCGTGATCTATTTTTCGCTGCCTTGTGCTGCTTCAGTGTTCTGCATGTTGTGTCGAATGCTGCCAGAAAATGACAGACCTGAAAGCCGCAAGGAGACTGCAAGAACAGTCCCAGACTGAGATCACTGCTGTTTCTCTGGGCATGATGATTTGTCCGCTGAAGCAAGTGCAGAGTGCCAAGAGGCAAAAAGCACTGCTATGGCAAAGCTGGATCAAGTGCTGAAGGGTCCAGTTTCTGGAGGCACCATGGGACTGAGAAATCAAGGAGGTGAGGAAAGCACACAGACACTGAAGAGGGGAAGAAGCTGAACAGAGTCAACCAGACACTCCACCTTTCAGGAAATGCAGAGCACCCTTGCCATCAGCTGGGACGAGGCTGTGAGAACCTGCTCAGTTCTTTTCAAGGGGAGGGAAAGAGCCTGGTGATGGCATAAGCTCAGAAGAGGAAGGTGTGAGAGGGTGAAGAAATCCCAGGGAACTCCAGAAGGGGACTAAAAAGTAGCAACATTTGCAGCATTGCAACAGTTGCCTTACTCTGCCAGGGGGTTTGAGGGCACAGTTTATGGGCTGTTCAGTCCTTGTGACTGAGCTTCCCAGCACACCCTAACAGTGACCATCAAAGCCTGCAGACAAGCATATTAAAAGAATGTTAACCATCAAACTTGACATTTGCCTTCAAGCCAAACCCAGTCCCAAGTGGTGCTCCTGATTTCTATAAGGTGTTTGACCATGCAAGAAACAAGAGACATTTAATTTTTTTGTGAAATTGTTTAACTCAAAACTTCCTTTATGACAACTCCCTTGTCGTGCAGAAAGGTGAGAGCTTTGTGCACCTGCTGATCATATTGAATGAGCATGTAGAGATTTCAGAGAAAAAAAATTTCCCAGGAATAGTGCATGTCCAGAGCTGCTGGATCAGAGGCTCAGGTTGCCTGTGAGTGGTTCATATTCTCACGAGTGCAACATTCAGTGTAAGAGAGGCAAGGGAACCAAGGGACTGCAAACATGGCCACTGACAGTTCCCATGAACAGGGTTTTTCACACAGCTTCTCAGCCTGTTACAAGCCATCCGAGACCTACAATCAGTTTTTGAGGCAAACCCAAGACAAATATGTAGGCTTTTCTCCTCACAGAAAGTATAAAGCACTCAGCTCCCAAGCCTGCCACGAAACTGGCTCCAAAATTAAGAAGGTGGTTCTGCATCAGTATCCTCCTTCATCTCCAATGCCAGTGCTTGGGACTACTGTTCTCTCTAGATACCAAATCTCTGGGAAACAAACCGGACTATGAAATGTAGAAAGAACAAGCTCTGATACAGACTCACGCGGAGAACGGCGCTGGCAAACAGCTCCCCCGCATGGTTACCACCCCTCCCGTGTGTTCCCCCTGAGGCTTTTTTCCCGATGAGTCATCGCACCGCTTAGCGTGGGGACTGTCTCCCAGGTCGGGACGACCCCGGCCGGGCGTCCCCCCAGTGTCGCCAGCGCAGCCGCCGCTGCGGCAGCAGCTGGAGCCTGCCGGGGCTGGCTGGGCCGGGCCGGGGCCGGGGCCGCCCTGTCTTCGGGGTCGCTCTGCCTCGAGATGCCGATGTAGCTGCCGGCGGCGCGCCTGCCCCTGCTGTCGGTTTCCGCCTCTGTGCTCACCCCATGGGTTATCTCACCCCTCTATGTGCCTTTTGTGATCGGGCTTGCCTATCCCGTATCGGCCTTTTTAGCCACCAGCGTGCTTAGCAAGCGTGGGTAGTGCCCTTCCCAAATCTTCGTTCCTGAAGCCTAGCCATGATGATGATGATGATCCCCAAGCCCTGGGTTTCTATTGGGTTTGATCCTTCCGTTTCCCCTATTGGCTAGTCGAGTACCCAAGTCACTCTCTTCTTCTGGAGCCCTTATCCAATCCTGTCCAAATTCCAACACCTTCCCCTCAGAATCCTATAAAAGCACCGTGATTGCCCAATAAACGGGGTTTTGCCTCTCATCTCTCTGAGTAAACACATTTCTCTAGTGGTCCCTGGCTCGGGGACCCCTGTAGGAACCATCTCCTACCCCCCAACGTCATGTACAAATCCAGCAAGAGAGTGTCCTGATTTAAAAATAAAATGGTGGAAAGAAATGAACCCAACTCAAGAGAGGTTACAAGTCAGAGTTACAATTTAATAAAAAGATTACAATAAGTACAATGATACAGATTAAAATTGGTTTCAACCCACAAAACCAGATGTATGACCCAGCACCCTGAGGTGCAAACAGAATAGTGTTCATTGGCCTTTCTGCTGAGTGCCACATGGGTTCCCTGGGTGGTGAGGATGATGGTCCCAATTCTGTTGAGGTTCTGGTCCTCCTCTGGATCCCATGAGTGGTAGCAGAATCCCAAAGCTGAAGTTTATATATGTTCAGGTTCAGGTGGGAATGCACAGTACCTCTCCCAGAGCAAGGAGTTTCACAATGGGTGATTTAACTCTGTGAGTCATGGGATATTTTGGGTATCTTTGATGGTCTAGTTTGTTGCAGCTGCCAATTGTGCCAGCTCCTAATGGCCCATTAGATGACATGACCCGCCAGGTGGGGTGTGAAGGTATTAATATTTTCCTGGAGGGGAATTATCACGGCTGAGTCATTGGTGTGAAGACAAAGAAACAGTGTCCTGTAAGGTAAGGAGCCACCAAGGTTACGACTCAGAGTCAAAGATTTCTCTTCACAGAAGTAATCATCAATGCTCCAATTTATTTTTTATTACACACAAACTTATATCTCATACTTCTAAAAGCACACGAATAATACAAGCGCATTATTGGCTAATAGCTAATGTCCACCCGCCTCACAACACGATTTGATTGGTCTTTGCCGGCTGCTGTTTGCTGCAAGTCTGTTCTCTTTTGAAACTATTTCAAGGACACAGGCCTTGCTATTCTCTGCATAGGGTTGGGCATACAGGCTTCTAACAGCAGGCTGTGGTCTGTGCTGTTCAAATTTCTTCCTACAAATCCCATTTTTTCTTTTTGCACAACCCAGTCTTGGTTCACTGCTTTTAAGAATAATTGTTTTACATAACTTAGAGCATAGCTAAGCACAAGCAAGCAGATTAAAATGATAACTAAACACGTAACACTTTGCTTAAGTAAATTTTGTAGCCACTTGGTAATGCCTAACGATTCAAGTTAATTACTGAAGGGAGAAGTTGAAACTGTCAGTTGTTGCAAACTTTCTTGCAGTTGCTTGAGGCTCTTATGTATAGGTTGGGAATGATCAGGTATATTCATACAACACATCTTTTCAAAGTCTTTGCATTCATGGCTTTGAGCTAACAGCAGGAAGTTTATGGTTGTTTTATTTTGCAAAACTGCATGCTTGATGCTATCCACATCAGTGGTTAATTTTGAAAGGGTTTTTGACGTTATGTTTAGTTCTTTTGCTGTTTAACAAGCCAGTTGTTGAATTAACTTTAAAGATTTCGCGGTGACTTTTATTAAACATGTCTTAAATGAGTCTTTGGGTGTTGCTATAGAGAGACAAAAAGAATTTTCTTTAGTTTTGTTAGCAATCAAAACAATAGAACTAAAATAACTACAGTGACTAAAATAGATGTTAGGCCTTCTTTCTAGTAAATTGAATAACTAACCATTAAATCTTAGCTTTTTCGACCAAAAATCAAAAGCAGATGATGTTACCATTAGCTTTTTCATATAGTCTTTCAGCTATCTTAAATCTGCATGAAAAGACACTGAATGATCTGACAAATTCATGCAGTACATCCATTCAATTCCTCAAAACTAAGGCCTTGAGCTAAAAGCTGTGCTAAAAGCAAAGAAAATCAAAAGCCACTCTATTTCTGCGATAATGTATACTTAACTACATCAGTGGTAAGACAAGGTATCTACATTCTACAGGTAGTTCTTTGGTCTTTAAAGATGCATTCATCAGTTATTTCAAACATTAGAGGATAGACACACACACACTGTCATTTTGACAATTCTTTTCTGTTGTAATTGTGCCAAAAAGATGGCAGCAGTAGTCCTCTGCAGGGCCCTTGCACCTGATGTTAGCTACAACACAATTGTCACAATTACAAAAATCCACAATCTAATTTTCACCATAGAGAAAAACTTTTCAGTTATAATCCATCTCTAGTCCATTTTGAAGCTATTTGTTTAGCTACCTTCATTTATCATTCACTTTATTATTCACTTTATCATTGACTCTATTCACTTTCACTTTTCTCCCCCTCTTTTTTTTAATTTTTACAACACATGCTTTTAAAATTCTCAACATTCATTACTTTGAACTAGTAACAGAAAGTTAATTGCTGTTTTATATTGCAATGTAGCAAGCTTAATACTATTTACCAAAAGTATTAGCTAATAGCATACTTAAAAGCTATAACTGCAGAATTGTATTGAAGAAACAATTGTTGTAGCATTATTTTATTTTATTTAGCTATTACTTTAACTTTTTACTAAATTAACATTACTTTGCTTACTTAATTAACATTTTAACTTTTTATTAAAGCATTATTATTTTGCTAACTTGATGTCTCAGGTTTGGCCTAGTTTTTTACCAACCCTGGACTGCCCTCCTCCCTCCTCCCTCCTCCCAAAGCCTTCCCAGCAAAGGGAAAAAACCTGCAAAGTAAAGAACTCAAAAGAAACTGAACTGACTTAAAAAATTCTATTTTCTAACAGCTACAATCACGTGTGCAATTTGTACACACTATGTGGGGCCCCACCCCAGGGAAAAAGGGAAAATGGACTGGTTAACAAGAAATAAGGAGGGACAAAACCAAACCGAAACAAACAAAACAGACAAATACAATTAAAAACCATGAGAAAGAAGAGCAGGCAATGAGACACTCTCAGCATGTCCCGAGCTAGGGAAACCAACAGAAACAAGGGACCGTCCAGGCTCCTCCTGCTCCCCTGAGCTTGCCTGAAGAAGGAAGGCTACAACTCCTTCCTATCTCCCCTCCTCCTACTCTTACGTGGAAAACACATGTGGAATACTTATATAATGTTGACTTCCTTAGTTACTCCTGGTTACTGAGGAAGCCATGGATCAAACCCATCAACTTGATTACTACTTTAACTTTTAATTTATTTTGCTTAATATCTTAATTTTTTAATAAATTAAAAAGACTGTTTTATTTTACCTGAAACTCTTATTTGCTTAACAAATTAAAAATATTATTCTATTAGCTTAACAACTTAACTTTCTTAACAAAAGAAAAATTATTATTTTATCTGCTTAATATTATTATCTTCTTAACGAATGAGAAAACATTCTGGCCAGCATTGTTATTGGTGCACCAAAAAGCTTAAAAAAATCTTCACAGAAATATAACAACACTAAACAACATTATTTCTATGAAGTGGTTACGTTGCAGTAAGTTCCATAGTCATAAAAACAGATGTTAACACTTTTAAGTTTTGCAATTTTAGTGTTACTTGTGGTAACTATGCATTTTTGTATTTAAAAGAACATATTTTAACCAATTTAATGCTATATAACTAAAATCATTATGTGCTTCAATTTACTTTGGCACTCCTAAAAAGAACTTTTTGAAAATGCTTCATATCAACAAATGGAAACACATCAATTATTATCAGATGTTATGAATTTTGAATCTGAAGGATTAAATTGAAAGCTTTCATTAGTTGCTCAAATGTTTTGCCAACTGATCTTGATTTAGTTAGAAGAAACTTGTTGTTCTTATTCATTGTTGACTTTAACCTGTGGAGACAAAAATAGAAACTTTTCTCCAAATTATTAAATGCTTACAACACTTTATAACTATTTAACAAAAGTCAAAGTAACAAGGGAATTAGTTCAACAGATTTCTTTTAGGCTTTTGTGTTGCTGTCTGAATTGCTGGAGAAAGATGCTGCATTCTGTTTTTGCGTGATGTACTGTAGAGGTATGATTGAAGGACATCAGGTATTTGTGTTCCATTGTCTCAAAGGCAAGCTGGGCTGTTTGCTGAAGTCTGTCTAGGCTGCCTGCTTTTTGCTATGCTGACATAGTTTGAGTCTGTTATGTGCATGCCAGAACCACAACTCCCAGAATTCCTTGCTAGACTACTACATCACCCATAAGCTCTTGCGAGAGTTGCACATGGCAGAAAGGTCGATGATGTAATGCAAGGGCGCTCACCTCCTCCTCTTGGAGGGGGGAGGGATTGGCCTTTTTTACTTGGGAGCAGAAGCACCATTTTTAAATTGCGCAGCAAAAATCCTTTCTCATTGGAAAGCTGGTATACAGCTGAAAACAAGGTTGTGCAGCCTTCACAGATGAGAACGAAGCAAAGCAGAGTTAAGAGAGCAGTTTTTGGCAACTTACGGCTTTTATGCAGGCTGAAAAGAACACGTGGAGCTGGAGATGGTAGAGAACAAAGCCCATGTGGTGCGATCGGGGCTATACTGTTGTTTGGCAAGTACAGATTTTTTCCCAATTCCTGTTTCGTGCTGTTTTTCTTTCTTGTGCTGATTCTGGGAGTGTGTGTGTAATAGATGAGTGATCAATATAAAATTTCCCTGTTAAATTGAGTTAATGATTTGATATAAAGTTTTTGTATTAGTTTTAATAAAGCAAAGTTTGTTATGTCATTGTGACTGTCCTCGCCGCTTTGAGGAACTTGCAAGGCTTAAACCGCAGAATGGACTGTTTTTAGCATATTGTGTAATGCTTGGTATAGGCACATAATACATGTGAACCGCGCATGAGAAGAAGATCCTGAAGACCACCCTAAGACCACTCTATGTCCAATCAAAAGAAAGCAACTCCCCAGCAACAGAGCCAAACCTACGCAGAGGTGAACATCAGGAGCTATCACGAGCCCGATGAGATGAAGATCAAGAGCCATCACAAGCCAAGGCTGGGAGGGACTAATTAAAAAATAACAACCAAGACATTATCAATAATAGAAAAACCAAGCTAAAAAGAGGAACCATAATAATCTATAAAAACCAAGCCTATAACTTGTATTCTTTGCGAGCTAGCTGGGAGCACTGGGCTCTCCAGCTGGTCGCCCAGGGCATTTCCTAGGATGTCCTGTTTGCTTATTTGTCTAATAGTTGCTGCGGTGAATTATTTGTCTATTGTTGCTGCAATAAATTACTAAAAATTAAGTTTTGAGTATCAGCCTCAATAATTTAGTCAATTTTACCTATAACATGTGCAATGCAGCAGCGGGGGGCGGCCAGGGCTGAGGGGTTAAAGAGGCGGCAGCAGCTTTCCAGAGATTGGAGCTAGACCCACGCAGCAGCGGCCAGGGCGGGCAGCTCGGCTGGGAGTGGGAGGTATTGGCAGCCAGCGGGCCGTGGTGGGGGAGGTCGGGCAGCAGTCCTCGCAGAGATCGGAGTGGAGCCGCAACGCTGACCCCGGGCCAGCGAGAGCCGGCAGCGGGAGTGGGAGGAAAGCCAGCGCCTGTGTGCGACTTCCAAAGGTGTCCCCCCAGGGTGGCCTTCAGTGGGGGGAGGGGAGGGCAGCGACGGGAGGCATTTGCAGCCAACGCGAAAAGGAAAAAAACCAAAACTAGCAGTCCCTTCAGTTTTTATGTTCCGCAACGTGTCTCTTGCAAGTTTCTTCCTAATACTGAGTTTATATCAGAGGCTTTTCCTCATGGCTTTCTGCGTAAACAAAACGCTGTAACACAGGGAAAAGAGGTCTCTATTTTGTGTCTACGATCTTCTCATAAAGATTCTCGCTAACCGCTTCTACTCGATTAGCGAGGATACAAGGCATATGCCGTTTTGCAGCAGTCAATTCGGTCTCCATTTTTTCAATCAGCCCAAAATGACGGGGAAGGACGCGACCCTTCCTACCTTCCTCCCTACTACGGTCCCCGCTATCCGTAAGTCAGGCTCCTCTATCCCGCCTCTTCGGCCTCTTCGTCGGCGCAGAAACGGTGCTACCAATCCGGGCCCCTCCAATCCGCGTCTCCCTTGTCAACCACAGGGACAACTTTACGCTGCTTTTGCCCGCGTTTCTCCACCACTTACAGAAAAAGGTCGATAGAGCCCTGGAGTCTTGGCGCTGGAGTCAGAGATTTCTCTTCACAGAAGTAATCATCAATGCTCCAATTTATTGTTTATTACACACAAACTTATACTTCTAAAAGCACACGAATAATACAAGCGCATTATTGGCTAATAGCTAATGTCCATGCGCCTCACAACACGATTTGATTGGTCTTTGCCGGCTGCTGTTTGCTGCAAGTCTGTTCTCTTTTGAAACTATTTCAAGGACACAGGCCTTGCTCTTCTCTGCATAGACTGGCTTGGGCATACAGGCTTCTAACAGCAGGTTGTGGTCCGTGCTGTTCAAATTTCTTCCTATACTCCTGTCTCATGGGGCTCTTTAACACCCAGCTTGTAGCCTGAGGTGTCAGATGTGCTCTGGGAAGTTGCTGCGAATGACCCATTATTAACAGTTCATCAGAAATTACATAGAGGGTGTAGAATATACAGTTTTGGTTATACCTACAGAGTGATAAACTAGTCCAAGACCCCTTTAACTAGTATAGAGAGGTGTTAGGAATGGGGGAATGTGAGCAGGAACAGGGTCCAGGTGAGCAACAAAGTGCAGGAATCTTTCTCGACAGCAGTCATGTTCTGGTGACCTGTGTAAAAGTCACTTCTTCATCAGCCTAGGAAAGAGGAAAGAACACTTTAGTACAGAATTATCAAGGGAAATTATTCTGTTTATTTAGCTATGTGTGGCACATGCATAAACCAGTTCTCTGTGCCTTGTCCTCTTATCAGGCACATATGCCATCAAAAATGCCCTTCACAAATCATGGAGAACCTGCAGCAGAAGCCAGGTTCCTGCTCCTTCTCCATGACCTGCTTAGCCACCAGTGTTGTCTTCAGGATCTGCTCACTGTAAGCGGCTTTTGTTTCCACATGCCATTCTTTTTCACCTCCTTCTCTGTCATGTTTCCTGACCTCCCAGCCTTTCTTCTCTGCTGGACACTCTTCTCAGTTTCTCCCTGACCTCCCAATGCCTTTCACTGTAATTGTGCTTCTGTGGCAGATGTTACCTGAAAGCCATGTGGCCTGCACCTGTTCCTCTTCTTCTGTTTCATACATTTTTTTGTTCTCATGGGCTTTTGTGTCCTGGCTCCATCCTGCTGTTAAACCCTGTTCATGCAAGAGAAGTGGCAATCAGTCAGTGTCTTCTGCATGGCACCTTACCTGCACTGCTCTGACCTGAACAGCTGGTGGGAACCATCACAGCCCCTCCTGATACAGGCTTGGCTCTGTATGTGGAATGTGTTTTCTGAAGGAGAAGAGCAAAACTCAACTGTAACTCCAGGGCAATGTCCTGCTCGGAGAGCTGATTGGAAGGCAGTTCTCCCAGGCTGGCAGCAAGACAAGTTGGCAACAAGTCCCAAGTCTGGTCCTGGATGCTCTTGGGTAAAAGTGGTGCTTTCTCAGTTCCACAGCTTCTCTGGGTAACTTGTGCCAGGGCCTCACCACCCTCATAGGGAAAAATTTCTTCCCTTGTCCTGTCACTCCAGGCCATTGTCCTAAGTCCCTCTCCAGCTCTATTGGAGATCCTTTAGGTGCTGCAAGGGGCTCCAAGGTCTCCCTGGAACCTTCTCCTCTCCAGGCTTAACAGCCCCTGCCCTCAGTCTACCTCCATAGCAGAGGTGCTTCAGCCCTCAGAGCATCTCCATGGCCTCCTCTGGACAGCAGGTCTATGTCCTTCTGGTGCTGAAGACCCCAGAGCAGTAGGCAGCATTGCAGGTGGTGTCTCACCTGAGTGAAGTAGAGGGGCAGAACCCCCCCTCCTTCACCTGCTGCCCATGCTGCTGGGGATCAGCCCAGGACATGTGTGGTTTCTGGGCTGCCAGTGCACATGGCCAGCTCTCACTGACCAGCACCCCAAGTCCTTGTTGGCAGGGCTGTTCTCAATCTGTTCATACTCCAGCCTGGATTGATGCTGGGTGTTGGAGTCTGAAAATCAGCTTCCAGCAAAAAGAGCTAAAAAGCTTAAACAGCAAGCCTTAGTCAACAAAGGCTGAGAGAAATTCCATCACCAAGAACAGAGAAGGCTGGTGATGCTCAACTTGAAGATAAAGCTGTCTCCTGCCTTGAGATAAGAAAAAACCCTGGAATGAATGTTATCAGACAATGTTGTAAACCTTTGCTCTCTCCCCCTCATGTAAATCTGTGAGATAACAGAACAGTGACTGTTCCTATAAAGTATTGTGCAATTCCCTAATTAAAATAAGCCCTCCCTGGATTACCATAACTCTTCCTCCCTATTAGCATGTGCTGTTCAGAAACCTTAAATTGCATGTTGGGTGTTCAATGAAGTATTCCAGTTTTCATCCCCATGACTGGGATCGTTATTATTGACCTTCACAGCTGGGGGCTGCCCCAACCCGTGTACAGCATCTGCACTTGGGCTTGCTGAACCTCATGAGGTTCCTATGGGCCCACTGCTTGAGGTTGTCCAGGTCCCTCTGGGTGGCATCCTGTCCTTCAGGTGTGTCACCCACACCGCTCAGCTCAGGGCATCTGCCAACTTGTTGAGGGTGTGCTCAGTCCAACTGTCTGTGTCATTGATGAAGACATTGAATAGCATTGGTGCCAGTATGGACCCCTGAGGGCACACCTGGGGCACACCTGGGACACACCTGTGTTACACCTGGGCACACCTGTGTTACACCTGGGCACACCTGTCACACCTGGGTGTGTCCCTCACCTGGCAGGTGTATCTCTGTCCCCCAGGTGTGTGCCCACCCCCCAGGTGCCCCCCTCACCTGTCAGGTGTGTAGCCCTGATGGCAGGTGCAGGGGAAGCCCTGGGGCAGGTCCTGGCACCCCTGGCAGGTGTGTGCCCAGCCCCCAGGTGCCCCCCAGATGCTGCCACCCCCTTGTGCCCACCCCCCAGGTGCCCCCCAGATGCCCACCCCCTCACCTGTCAGGTGTGTAGCCCTGGCGGCAGGTGCAGGTGAA
>JAJPCS010014415.1:0-10396 GCA_021164005.1 Willisornis vidua nigrigula | reverse complement strand
TCCTTTTCCACAGTGAGACCTGCACTTAATGAATATCTCAGCTGATGTTGGCTTTGTCCTGTCCTATGGTTTTGATCTTGTCATAACAGAGGGAAATGGGAGAAAGTCTCAATGGAGAGCCCCCAATTAACAAGAGACAAGAAAGCAGGATATTGAAAAATAGACCAAAATTGAAAACACTTCCCACATCCCTCCCTTCTTCCCAGGCTCAGCTTCACTCAATCTTCTCCTTCCCCCTATCAAACAGCACAGGTAGAAGGTGAATGAGGTTTGTAATCAGTTCACAAGCACCTCATCTCTGCAGCTTCTTTCTCATCATGCCCTTCTCCTGACACAGGATTGTGTCCTACCCACAGGAGACAGTCCTTCACAAACTTCTCCAATATGGCCCCTTCTTGCTTTTCTTTATGAACTGCTCCGGCACTGGTCCTTTCACAGAATTATGAAATCATTTAGGTTAGAAAAGACTTCTCATATCATAGAGTCCAACACTGCCATGTCCACCGCTAAACCCTAAGTGTCACATCTACAAATCTTTAAGCATTTCTAGGATATCGTGACTCAAACACTTCCTCAGGGAGCCTGTGGCAGTGCTTGATATCCTTTTCCATGAAATTTTTCCTAATATCCCATCCTGTCGAACTTGGAATATTTTTTCTTCTCATGTCAGTTATTCCTTGGGAGACAAAACCAATACATGCCTTACTCCTTTCAGGTAGTTGTAGACAGCCATAAGGTCGCCCCTGAGCCTTCTCCAGACTAAATGCCCCCATCTCCCTCAGCCTCTCCTCATAGGACTTATGCTCTTGACCCTTCACCGTCTTCATTGTCCTTCTCTGGACACACTGGAGCACCTCAATGTCTTTCTTGTCATGAGGGGCCCAAAGCTGAAAACAGAATTCAAGGTTGTCTTAGTTTTGAGGGGAAGAACCAAAATGTTTACCCACCAGTGGGGGAGGGGGATTCCTCCACAATAATCACGTCACCCTTTATCAAATTTAAGAAAGGGAACATTAATCAGAAAATGGATATAAGAAGGATAACTGTTCTTAACTGATATGTATATATATGTGTGTGTGTGTGTGTGTGTTTGTGTGTGTGTGTGTGTAGGTATTGATATAACTGTAAACAGACCAGAACAAACTGCTTCCCCAACACAAGAAAAAAACCCGAAACACAACAACCCCAAAACCAGCAGGTTTCCTCCTGGAGAGAAGTTATACTTATGGGCAGTGTCTGTGTCACAGCCCGTCTGGCTGCAGGGTGAGCTCCCAGTCCCTCTCCAGCGAGACAGACTACCGGTGAGCACTGAGATGAACTCTGTCTCTCCCCCTGTGTCCCTTGTCCCTAACGAAGAAGGAAAGCTGGAAAACAGAGAACTGCAGCGTGTCCCAGAAAGCAGCCACGACCTCTCTCTCCCGGGTCACTGCTGCAGCCAGGGTGGGCCGGTCACAACACTGCAGGTGGCGGTGAGACTGGAAAGGAGACTGGGACCCCAATGCCGAAACCAGGAGCAGCAGCAGTGGCAGGGAAAAAACTGGCTTACTCCACAGTAGCAGTAAGGAGCAGCAGCAACGGCTTTTCTCCCACAGCAGCACACACACCGCCAGAGCCGTTTGTAGTCCCCAAGAACAAAAGAGACAGTCCAAACCCATTTCCCAACCCATCTCTCCCCAGTCTTCCCCACCCAAAACAATCAAGAAGGAATTGGTAGTAGTTAGCTACTACTTTTGTTAACTAATGGTATGGGGAGTTACTGGCGGGGAGAGAATTTACATCAAAACTACAACATTATCCACCCCTAAATTCTCTTCCATACCATTACGCCATATCAAACATAGACTTTTAAGTAAAAAAATGTTACAGACATGGTAGTATGAGTAGTTTACCCAGAGATAAGTTACCCTTGAGGTATACATCGGGTCTCTCCATCTTCCTGCATCACCCACCAGGTGGAACCAGATCCTTGAGCAAAGACAATCCCTCGAATGGGTTTGCCATTGCCTGAGGCAGGGTTAATCCAGACTGTTTTCCCTAGCATACCTCTCAGGTGTATTATGGGGACTGTATCTCCATCTACAGTGTCAAGGGATTCTCACTGGGCAGGACTGGCTCGACTGACAGAGCCTCTAGTGTTGCCTAGCCATGTAGCCTTTGCTAAGTGTTGATCCCAGTGTTTGAAAGTCCCTCAATGCTGTGCTCTCTCACCCAGGTGGTAACTAAGCTGTTCTTGAAATGAGTTCCATTATCTGACTCAATTCTCTCTGGGGTGCCATGTCACCACAGGACTTGTTTTTCCAGGCCTAGGACGGTGTTCCAGGCAGTGGTGTGAGGCACTGGGTGTGTCTCCAGCCACCCTGTGGTTGCTTCCACCATGGTGAGCACATAGCGCTCGCCTTGGCAGGTCTGTGGCAGAATGATGTAGTCAGCCTGTCAGGCCTCCCCATACTTATACTTATCTCAGCGTCCACCATACCACAGGGGCTTCAATCTCTTAGCCTGCTTAATGGCAGCACATGTCTCACAGTCATGGATAACCTGAGAGATAATGTCCATGGTTAAATCCACCCCTTGGTCTCATGCCCATTTATAAGTGGCATCTCTGCCCTGATGGCCCGAGGCATCATGGGCCCATCGAGCCAGGAGCTCTCCCTTGTGCTGCCAGTCCAGATCTGTCTGTGATACTTTCACTTGTGCAGCTCGGTCTGCCTGTTGGTTGTTGTGATGTTCCTCATTGGCTCGATTTTTGGGCACGTGTGCATCTACGTGGCGGACTCTCACGATCGGCTTCTCTACTCGGGTGGCGATGTCCTGCCATATATTGGCAGCCCAGATGGGTTTCCCTCTGTGTTTCCAATTGGCTGCACACCCCTCCACGTAAAAGCAAACTGTGACCTGCACTCTGGTGCCAAGAGAATGGAGAAGAACGCATTAGCAATGTCAATAGTGGCATACCACTTTGCTGCCTTGGACTCCAGCTCATACTGGAGCTCCAGCATGTCTGGCACAGCGGCACTCAGCAGTGGAGTAACTTCATTCAAGCCACAATAGTCCACAATCTATCTCCATTCTCTGTCAGACATATGTACAGGCCAGATGGGGCTGTTGAAGGGTGAGTGGGTTTTGCTGACCACCCCTTGGCTCTCCAGTTCACGGATCATCTTATGGATGGGAATCACAGTGTCACGATTCGTTCGGTATTGCCGACGGTGCACTGTTGTGGTGGCGATTGGCACCTGCTGTTCCTCAACTTTCAACAGTCCGACAGCAGAAGGACTTTCTGAGAGACCTGGCAATGAGCTCAATTGTTCAATCCCTTCTGTCTCTACAGTGGCTATTCCAAAAGCCCATCTATGTCCTTTTGGGTCCTTAAAATATCCATTCCTGAGATGGTCAAGGCCCAGGATACATGGGGCGGCTGGACCAGTCACAATGGGGTGTTTCTGCCAATCTCTCCTGGTCAAGCTCACTTCAGCTTCTAGCACAGTCAACACTTGAGATCCCCCTGTCACCCCAGAAATAGAAATAGTCTCTGAGCCCACATGTCCTGATGGCATTAATGTGCATTGAGTGACGGTATTAACCAATGTCTTAAACCTTTGTGGGTCTGATGTGTCAGGCCATTGAATCCACACAGTCCAATAGACACAGTTGTCCCGTGCCTCTACCTGGTTAGAGGCAGGGCCCCCTAACACTGGTCTTGTTCATAGTGGTCGGAACACTTTCTTGATGAGTACACTTGGGAGGTGCCCTCCATTGGGTCAGATTCTTGCCCATGGGAAACTGGGACTGCACTTACTCTCACTGACCTTCTTCCATTCTCCTTCAGTTCTTGTACTCGGGCTGCAAGGGCACGTGTGGGTTTCCCATCCCACCGTCCCATGTCTTCTCCATGTTTGGCCAGGAAGTACCACATCTCGGTTTGTGAGGTCTGTCCACTTCCTCTGGTTGGGGGGCATTTGGCTCTGACTTCAGAGATTCTGATTCTCACTGGTGCCACTTGGAGACTTTCCCTAATCTCTGCTCTAATCTCCACTCTAAATTTCCTCTGCTCATTCTTTACCTCTGCAGGTAGTGTCTTGAGACTCTCAACCAATATCTCTACAGCAGAAATATGGGCCTGCACTGGGCTGTGGGTCATGCCTTCATATATCCGCAGCTTATTTGCTACAGCGCCCACTGTTTCTTTGTTCTCTTCCCTATACATGGATGCCAGGAAATTGGTGTATTCAGCTGGCCCCGAGTGTGAAAGGTTCCACCACATATGTGGTGTGCATCTGACCTTGTCAGGGTCATTATTGGTTTGCCCACCCCTTCCAAAAAGCACTTTCATCATTGCCATTTCCCTCGGACGTAGAATTCCTTTTAGCATGGTCTTCCAAGTCTTCTTAAGGTGATGTTCCTGCAGGATTTCTCTATAAACAAACTTCTCTCTTACACTCATTAGAAGTTGTGCCCAGAGTGAAAGGGGCTTTGATTCCCTCACAAACACCTGTTCAATTCCCACATCCTGGGCCACAGCCCCCAAAAACCTGGCTTCAGCACTATCCAGTTGTAAGGTTTCACCCATAAGGTCCCAAACTCGGATCAACCAAGTCAGGATGGGCTCGCCCGGGTGTCGGGCAATGTCTTTCCACAAACCACGGAGGTTATTAAATGACAATGACTCAGTGATGACCTCTGACTCTGGGTCTGCTTGCTGTGAAGATGCCACTACCCCCTCATCATCCACTGGACAGACTGATTTGGTCTTATATTTCCTTTTCTGGATAGGGGCAACTTCCATAGGCTTGGACTGTTCTCCCAGTTTAGCCCTGTCCTTGCGTCACTGTGACATCAGGGGTTTTACCCCCTTCCCCTTTTTTAGCCCCATCCTGCATCACTGTGATGGCAGGGGTTTTACCCTCTTCCTTTTCCCTCTTCACTGTGATGTCAGGGGTTTGACTCTCTTCCTTTTCCCCCTTCACTATGAGGTCAGGGGGTTGACTTTCTTCCTTTCCCCCTGCACTGGCCTGGACTTCTGAATGCATTCTTGAAAAACCCTGGCCTTACCTTCAAACATGAGGTATGCCATCATGATACAAACTTGAATAGAAACCATAAAGAGCAAACTATCTCTGGCATCTAGAGAGAATTTAAACATCCCAAAAGTCGTTGTAGCAGACCTGAAGGGGGAGTGGATGAAAGGTTGGGAGAAAACACTCCCCTTTTTTCCTTCCCAAGGGTCAGTACTATTATTATCACTAAATCCCAGAGGTAACAATTTAGGTTAGGGCAGGAATACAGCCTTGAGAACACCCAATCCAAATGACACCCACAGGCATTGAATTCATAGCACCATAAATTCAATGTAAGAACTCAATAATAATTGTGACTATTTGAGTTTTATTCATCAATTTGTTGATACGACTTAAACCTGTCCCTCCTTTTGGCAGGAATTTGTACCAACAAAAAGCCAATATATTATACAGGATGGTCCAGATGGACCCTAAACTCAATACACACATGGTGACACAAGAACAGTTCTTCTTTGTTCACCAGCCCAATGTTGGGCGCCAAAGAATGTCTTGGTTTGAGGGGAAAAACCAGAAAGTTTATCAAAAAGCAGAGGAGAGGATTCCTCCACAATAATCATGTCACTCTTTATTAAATTTAAGAAAAGGAACTTTAATTAGAAGGATAACTGTTCTTAATTACTATATATACACATATATATGTAGATATAGATATAACTGTAAACAGACCAGAGGAAACTACTCCTCCAGTGCCAAAAGTACAAACAAAAGAGAACAACCCCCAAAACAATAGGTTCCTCCTGGAGCAGTTATATTTATGGACAGTGTCAGTGTGACACCTTGGCTAGCTGTGAGGTGAATTCTCAGTCTTTTCCCAGCAAGGCAGAGACAAACAGTGCTCTCTTTGTTCTTTGTCCCAATCTGTGGAGAGAAAGAAAGATTTTTGAATTGAGAAAAAGGTTTGCAGGCAGTTCTAAGGTGCTAAGTTAGTTCTGTGAGAAAAACCAGCAGCTAGCAAAACCAAAAGAGATAGTAAGGCTTTGGATCATTCTGCCCATGGGAATGGAATGTTGGGGAGATAACGTTCTCATAGCAATAGTGAACATTTGTCTAAAAGTCCCATCCAATTAAGAGCTGTGATGGGATTTATGGACACTGTGATTCAACATATAAGATGGAGCTATGAGTAGGAATTAAAAAATATATATTGAGTAACTTGGAGTTAGAGTGGGGCTTTTTAGTTTTGGACCTTTACCTGTCTTTTCTCTCCCCGTGGAGTTATTTAATAAACTGGCTTTGTGTGACACCTGCGAGCTGTGCCCTGATTAATCTTCTCTCGCCATCAAGATTTACTGCCAAACTCACACATCTACTCGACGGCACCAAACTGAGAAGGGAAAGCTGAGAGTGAAGGGATGATGATAGTTCCAAGGAAAGCAGATGTGACTCCTCCCCCCCTCTCTTGGGTCACTGCTGTGGTGGGGCACGCAGCCGTGACAGTGCGGGCAACAGGGAACCCGGAGCGGTGACCAGGGCCCCAAATGCTGAACCAGGAGCAACAGCAGTGGCAGGAAAGAAACTGGCTTACTCCACAGTAGCAGCAAGGAGCAGGAGAAATGACTTCTCTCCCACAGCAGCACACACAGCCAGAGCTGTGTGACGTCCCCAAGAACAAAAAAAAGAGACAGTGCAAACCCTTTCCTTGCCACACCTTCCCCCAGTCTGCCCCCACCTATGAAGGTTGGTTTCTTTTAGTCTGGTTGTGTTGTGTGCTGAAGGAAATCTGCAATGATTTGGAATCTCCTGGTCCTGGATTATTAGTCCATTAACCTAGGAGAAATGTGTGCTCTATGCTTTACCCCAACCATGTGGTCTCTGAGAGTTCCCCAGAAAGGACACACAGGGATCACTGGTGAAGGCAGGAACAAAGAGGAAGTTTAATCAGGGATACGGGTTTATATGGACTTTGGAGGGATACAAATTCACCAATAAGGGACAAGAGGGGAGTCTGGCTTTGTGCCAATAGGAGTAAGGGGATTTACATTCAATGGGAAAGGGTTTCAGGAAATATGGTCACAATCCTTCTCCCAGCCCCCTGGCCTGGCAGGGGGTTATGGGAAGAAGCAACGACAATGCAGTTTTTACATTTAATACATTTAAACCACATTAAAAACATCAGTTGTTAAAGCATTCTCAGTGGCTGGTGTATTTTCTTCATCAGCCCATTTCTGACATGACATTCTCCAAGCCATGTATTGAGAATGCATTGCTACACCCACCCAAAATGATCAAGAAGGACTTGGTAGCAGTTAATGACTTCTTTTGTTAACTAATGGCACGGGCAGTTAGTGGCAGGGAAGGAATTAACATTATCATTCCAAACTACAACAAGTTTGCAGCCTTGGAGGCATTCAAAAGCTATCTGTGTGTGGTCTGGGCAACCAGCTCTATGTGAGTGTTTCTGAGCAGAGGATTGGGCCAGGTGACGCCCAGGGGCTGGGGTTTGTCATATGGTGCAAATCCCACCTGTGCTGACATTCACTATCATGTTTTCTTGGAGCTTTCAGAGGATTTTCTTAGAAACAGACCACTCTATTCATTGTTTCTGTGTTGAGCAACATAACCTCTATTGAAAAAGGGTGTTGCACTTCTAGATAAAGCACAAACATCTGAAAACATAGCTGAGTGCCAAGTGACATACACAGCCCAGAACAACGCAGCAGCTCCTCTGCCTCCTTCCTTATGGAGCTCTCTGACTGCAGAGCAGTTCCCCTTTCTCTCTTTCTACCAATATTGCACAGCAGTTTCCCCCATTTTTAAATTGCTGCCAGCATGGATGGTCTCTATGACAAACAATGAGCCCAGAGTTTTGAGCCAAGTGAGTCCTCTACTTGTCGTGCCTCTTGCCCATTCTTGCAACCACGTGCCTTGAAGGACAGTTCTGAAGTACCCACGTGCCAGTGAATGGTAAACGTGAGAGAGCAGATGAGAGGGCTGAACAGAGAATACCCTGTGTCAGTCCTGCGAAAGGCGCTGCAAACCACTCCTGCTCCGGCCACCCGGCCCCGCAGCCTCGGCGGTGCAGAGCCCCGACCACCGCCCCGCTCCCGCCGCTCTCGCCTCCGCTCCGCAACCAGCCCGGACCCGGGGAGAGCCCGAGCGGCGCCGGCACAGGGCAGAGCCCCGGGGCGGAGCTGGCGAGGCAGGAGAGGAGGGGAGAGGAGGCGGCACGTCCGCAGCAGAGAGCCAGGGCTGGGGCGGGGACAGCGAGGCGCGGGCGGAGGAGCAGCGGGATGCGGCGGTGGCGGGGCACGGGGCTGGCGCTCACTGACATCATCGCCTCTGGAGCTGTCAGAGGATTTTCTTAGAAACAGAGAACTCTGTTCACAGTTTCTACAGCTGAGCAAAGTAACGCCTCCACGAAAAGGAGATGTTTCACTTCTAGATAAAGCACAGGATTGTGGCAGCGTTGCTGAGTACATACGCAGCACAACACAGGTCTGGGCATACTCAAGTCATCTGCACTGTGTATCCCTTACTGCTCCTGAGCTCTCTGATCCACTCCAGGCAGGCACAGAGATACACCGTTTCAAGAGGGGCTTTCGTTTGGGAAAGAGGAGAATAATGTACCTGCCTGAAGTGCCCAGAAGGGACAGTCAAGGTCTGCAGGGCATTGTCTGTCATCATGGCTCTAAGCAGTGCATCTCAGAGGTGTGCTGAAGAAGGTGTCAAGGCAGACACGGGGATGTAACCAGGTGCAGCCAATACAGCCAAAGTGTAAGGAGATAAAAGTCCCAGGGAAGGAGAGACTGCCAGCGATGTGGCCCTGGGGTCAATAAGGATGGTTTCAAGTTTCTCCTCTCAGTACAAATTTAAAATCCACATCTTCCTGTTAGTGAAGCCTAAGAAGAAGAAACCATGTCAGCAGTTCATAGGAGGGTAAACTAGATCCCGCTCTTCCAGCTGGGAAGACTCCAAAAGACTGAGGATGCTCCACTTCCCTTAAAACCTCCTTTTACAATGAGGATATGTAGCACTTCCATGAGAATGCTCTTATAAGAACCATTAAATTTACCTCTGTCAGTTCTCACCTCATTGTAGACGGTTTGTAGAGCAAATAATATTTTAGAAATTAAAAAAAATACCCAACAAAAAAGAACAGTATGTTTTCTGTGCTGTGATGGGTGCCTGGGATCATTCTGGAGCTGATCTAGAGAATGGAGTGGGAGGAAGGGTCTCCATCTGCCAAGACATCACCCCTTCATCTGCCCTTTCAGGTCAGTGGGGCGGGGCTGTCCCAGCCCCACCCCTCACAGGCAGCACTCTGCTGGGTGACCCGTGTGCTCCCTGAATGTCTATGCTATGACCTACTGACCCCTCATCCTGTTCCCTGCTCATCCCTCAGCCCTTTCCTTATGGAATATGTTGTCCTTGCCCCCTCTGGGTTTGTGATATTCAGCAGCCCTACTAGAGTTCCATTCCTCTCACGCTGCATTTTCCCACAAGAGCAAGACACAGCCAAAGACCCTGGGCTGCTGTCCAGCACGGCTCATCTCCTCTTCCTGAGGAGCTGGCAGATAGGCATTTGTCCCAGGTAGATGAAGAATGACAGAGGAGAAGCAATAGAGACAGAGAAATCTGTTCACCAACAAAATAGCAATGAGCCCAGAGAGCATAGGACACATCAGAAAGATGTGAATCCTCAGTGGAGAAAATTCCATTGAACTCCCAAAGCCTAACAGTGGATGTGCAGCAGAGCAGGCGATTCCATCTGTGGAAGTGAGGACTCCAAGGCGAGCTGACCAGGCACAGCTCCTTCCCATGAGTGAGGCCCCAGAGTCAGGGAATGTTCAGAATGCAATTTGCTGAGGAAGACACAGGTGCTGCTGCTGAGGAAGGAGAAAAAGCAAAAGGAACATTTCAGGCTCTGAACATATAAGTAATTTCCCTGCCCCACTTCTTCCTTTGCTCCTCCAAGAGAGTAGTTTCCAACAGGTCTGTTATTGCAGGGCTAGGAGATGATTTCTGACTGTCTTTCAGCAGAGTCAGGTTGGTCTCTCATGCAGCTCAGTTATTTCATCCTCACTGTCTTCCTAGGCCAATGGGTGCCTAAATGCGGGTTTTTCATCACTGTAACCTTCTTCTTCCGCCCAGGAAATCCTCAACAGCATTATCAGGTCCATCTAAAGAAAAGATACTTAGTAGAGGAAAATTGGTCTGAATTATCTACTCATATTTGTGCTTTTGCTTGTGTTCATTCAAGAACCTCTTGAGTTTTAAAAAGGGAAGGGAAGAAAGTGAAGAGAAACCTCGGACTGCTTCTCTGTCTCTTTTTTCTCCTTCAACACACCTCCATCTCCCTGTTTGATCTGATCCATCTG
>JAJPCS010014398.1:0-13494 GCA_021164005.1 Willisornis vidua nigrigula | reverse complement strand
CATCAAACCCCTCAAGTGCCATTTCAAAACAGCACAGGACAAGGGGCAATGGCTTCCCACTGCCAGTTAAACAGGAAACTGGGAAGGAATTCTTCCCTGTGAGGGTGGGCAGGCCCTGGCACAGGTTGGGCAGAGAAGCTGTGGCTGCTCCATCCCTGGAATTGTCCAAGGCAAGGTTGGATGGGGCTTGGAGCAACCTGGGACAGTGGAAGGTGGATCCCATTTCAGGTCCCTCCCTCCCCACAGCAGCAGGGATCCCATGGACCCCACCCTGCCAGGGCAGTGAGTGAGGGGCAGCCCCAGGTCTGTGCTCACCAGAACTGACGGCCGCACTTGCAGCGCACGGGTTTGGCGTCCGGGTACTGCACTTTGACGACGTGGTGGCAGTCGGGGGCGGGACACCACTTTAACAGTCGGTTACACTGCGAGCCAAGCACAGACACAGCGTGGGACACGACTCCTCCTGCCCTCAGCCCTCTGCCACATCCATGAAACCCAAACCCTCTGCACACAAACCAGCAGTGAGAGCTGGATCCCAGTGACTGGGTTCTAAAGGGAACTGGGACAGTGGGAAAGGCTTCCAAAGCACCTTTCTCCAAGTTTGTTTTGCTTGCTACAAGTTTTATTTTTGCTTTTGCTCAAAGCAGTTTTGGAGCTTTACTTCAGATGACAAATGTTTAAGGCACGTTCTCCCTTACTACAATGTTTCCTGGTTTTCAATGTAAAGTATCTCAGGCAACATTCAGGAACTATAAATATTAAGTGCTCCTCAGAACCTGTGTATTCAACAACAGCTCTTGCATTCCCTTCATCTCTAGGTCTTTTGTTCTAAAGGTTGTTTAATCTTTTCCTGCAACTATCCCTGTAACCCAAAGGGCTACAAAACAACCTCTAGTCACACTTGATTAGAGATCATGCAAAACAACCTGCTCTGCAGTTGTAAAAAAGCCTCAAGTCCCTGGTTTGGCACATGTGCAAGACAAAAACAACCTAGAAGCCATTAAAATTTCAAATAAAAACTCACCTCTACAAAACTATTGGTTATTAAATGCTGGTACTTTAATTTAACCTTGGAATCTGTGATCAGACGCCTGTGGGAAGGGAAGAAACAGAAAAACTGTAGCAGAAAACTCATTTTTCCCATACATATCCAGTAAGTTAAGACCAAGAAATGTGTTTGATTCATCCTTCTACACTTGCAGGTATTTTTTTGTACTTACCTGTCCTCTATATATTTGTTAGATCATTATTATGAAAACTACATGTGTTATATTTAAATATATATACATAAAAAATAAGCTTCAAAACCAGAAAGCTCATCATGCATTTCAAAAGAACTGAATCTCTCAGTGTGAGGATTTTTATTAAAAAACACTTTCCCAAAGAGCCCAAGAAACAAAGCAAATAATTTAATCAGTTCATTTGCATAAAACACACACATTTTGTGGTAAATCCCCTTAAAAAGCTCCGGAACAACCTCTGTGTGGTTCCCAACTTTGGGAAGCCTCCTGTTATCTGGGTTTCACTGGAATGCCACAGCTCCAGCTGAAAAATTTAATGGTATTTTAATCTATTTAGCATAAAAAGTTGACTTGAATTGAACACCACTGAGGATATACATGGACTGTACTTCCCCATTGGAACTGGGAGAGCAGAGGAGAACCAGGTGATGGGAACCCTTGAAGGGGTGGTGACCACTGGGCACACCAACCCCACTGGCATTTGCAGACTGCCCAGTCACCACACACCCAAAATAATCTAATTAGGGACTGCTGAGCACCTCTATAAATGTATTTTAGACACAACTGAAGTGTCTCCCCATCCATGTACACATAAAGCTGGACTAATGTGGTGATCCTGGTTTAAATCCTGCTTTCTACAGGCCATAAATCCTGGAGTTCAGGGCTTATCCCTGGCAGGTGCAGCCCAGCCCAGAGTGCTCCTGCACGTTATCCTGCCAGGGCTCATTAGGGATGTTGCACAAATCCCAGCCTGGGGAGCTCCTCACCAAACCACACGCTGGTTCTTACATAAAACACAGCACGTGGCACTCAATTCCCAGGGCCAAAATAAAGCAGATCAGCTGACAAAGCATCTCTTCAGCCCCCTGTCCATGGCAAGTTTGGGAGTCAAACTTAGAGAAGATTGGAAAAAAACCCCAAATTTTAATTTAACACAAATTGTAAATTTCACATTTTTTCCCCCACACTTGGGCTTCTAGAGATAATATAAAGGTGACTTCAAAAATTTACTGTATCATTAGAATTTATCAGGAACTGGAACTGAAATTAACAGTCCTGCCATGACCAACCAGACCACACAATCCACTGGTTTTTTGCTTACCAAAATGCTTTGATTGCCCCAAGTCAACCTCACCTGCTCTAGATCCTACAGCACCACTCAGGTCAAGACCTTCAAGAACTTTGCCTGGAATATTATTGTGTTTTGCCAAATCCTAAATAAAACTAGACAAATTAAAAGATTAAACTCCTGCCCAGTGCCCAAAATTCCTATTTTGGTGTGCATCTTTCTGTGAGCAAAACTAGAAAAGAAGCAACTTCACCAAAAAAAGCCAGGTGGGAACAGCAAGCTCTTGAAAAATAACCTAAACCTCTGCTCTCTTCCTGGGAGTTTAGTTTGGAACTACACAACCTCGAAACATCATCCAAAGATGGGAATGATCCTTTATCAGACCATAAATTCAACTGAGGCACAATTCCCTATGACCTCCAAAGAGGAACCCCAAATCCATCTGTTCCCACTGAGTGAAGGCAGCCTGTCTTGCTCATTAAAGAAATTAACAGCTTGGCATGGAGTGAAAGCAATTCCAGCAGCACCAGCAAAGGTGAGTGAGGGACAGCCAGGGATCACCCCCAGCCAGGCTGGAGGTCCTGGAGCAGACCCTCCCTCCAGCCTTCCCACTCCAGTTCAACAAGGAAACAGGACTCCAAGCTGGCTAAATAAATACTCACAGATCCAGAAAAGTCACCTGAATTGCCAAGTTTGGACTCGTATGGAGATAATCCAACTTGGAGATTCCCACCCTGCTGAGGGTCTGTGCTGAGAAGGGACCACATGAACAACCTGCCCCATCTGTGTCCATGTTCTGATGGATACAGACTGATGTCTCTACACATGGCATGTTAATCCTACATTTCTGTAGCTTGGGAACCTAGAGCTGCAGACCTTGTAAAAGGAAAATACCCACAAAGAGAATAATTAAGGACACAGAAGTGGGTACAGAGTGTATTTGGAATTCCTTACATTTTTATTCATGCCATTTCCTAAGGTTGCCACAGTTGTCCATCTTGGCTTGTACAGGAAAGCATTAGACTTTGGCAAAAGCATCTTGTCTCCCCAGAAATCCACGTGAGATCAGGGAAAGGTGGATTTTTACCTCTAGAAAATGTTTATAGTTTTACTTAGACAAAAGGACCTTGTTTGCTTTAGCATCCAGATGCCATATCACCACCCCAGGCCTGCTGTCTCTGCCATCTCCAGGCCAGGGGGAATCCCAAGACACTGCTCCCCTCCTCTTCCATCCTTCCCTTGCTGCTGCCACCATGGCCTGCAGAGATTTCAGCCACTCTACTTTAACATCCCACTCCAACTGCTGCAACCAGGGAAACACCCCAAGAGTTTCCTGCTGAGAGCGTTGCACACCAAAGGCTGAAGTTCACACCAGTAAGCAAAGATCTCAAGTCAGGTTACCCAAGATTTGCCAACTTGAGCTCAGTCTCCACGCACTGAACTCCACAAACCAGCCCTCAGCAGGGCAGGAAGGCACTCCAGCTCCTTCCACTTCCACACAGCCCACACTCCATGACTAACCAAGGGCCACTACTGCAGAGGACTGGGAAAATCAGTGCTCTGAAAGCAACAGATAACAAACCCCAGCAAATTAATATCAATGAGTGAGTCAGACTTCAGGAAGGAGAGAGGTAACAGAGTAAGCCCCCACTGAGAAGCTTTTCAGCAAAAAGAATGAAAATGAACTTAATGAAGGTTCAGAACTATGAGGATATTACTCATTCAATAACCTCCCCCAATATAAGGGAGAAGGAAGCTGATGGAATTCACTGCTCCACCACAGATGAGCAGTCATCCTACAGCTGGACAACCTCATCTCTGCACTGGCACAGGCTCACACACCAGCTCAACCAAACCTGGTGTCTGAGGGACAGCTGCTCCCCATCAGAGGGCATAAAACACACTCTGCTCCAGTCCACAGGACTCCTGTCCTCTGAGTCACCCACCAACTACAGCTACAGGACTTGGGCTGGCCTGGGCAGGAAGGCCTGAATTCCTACATGAATCAAAGGAAACAAAATGCACAAAGCAGTTAAACAGGGTTTGGAAATTCTGCTCTCACACTGACCAAACTGGTTAGGGAGTCCTTCCTCCCAGTGCTGCTGTCATGGGGGGTTTTCTGAGACATTCTGGTATCAAAACAGACCCCTTTGCTCCTAAAAGCCTCCATGCAGCCTGTTAGAAGCATTTGCATGCATTTTAACAGCACACAAGTAACAAAATGCAAAGAGAGGAAAGCCAAGAGGCAGGAACTGAGCATACTCACATGACTGTGTTGTCGTCCACTAAGATATCACAGCCATGGGCAGGGCATGAAATGGTCTGAAAAACACAAAAAGGGCGTGGGAGGAACAGTGTTTATCCTATTTTTGCTTCCCAAAAAATTCCAAGGCAATACAGACTTCACTACAATCCACAGCAAAGAGTGCCTTGGCTCTCCCACCATGTCCCAGGTGTGCAAGATTCCTCCCCCCACCTGCACCAACCCCACGGAGTTCCCTCCAGATTCACCTGTGGCAGCAGCTGCAGCCCCCAAACCTACAGGGTTTGGGTTTAATTTGCTGCTCTTTTGGCTTTTTAAACTTTACTGGTAGAGACTCCCCCTTTTCTTCTCTCCTCCTCTCCAATACACAGAATTTCCAGAAATAAGCCACGAGGTGAGCTGACATTTTACCTGTCCCATGCCTTCCTCCATTATTTTGGTAGTTAAATATTCACTCCAGCACTGCATGCAGAACTTGTGTCCACACTCCAGGCCAGTGAAGTACTGCAAGGACAGAGAACACCAGGCATTGGAGCATTTCATCCCAGGGATTCACTCCACAACTTCATCCTCCTGGGACTGTGCAGTTCACCCCCCACACCTCTCACCCCCCACCTGAGACAGTGCCATTTATTTGGCATCATCCCCACTGCAGAACGTTGCCCAGGCAGCTTCTGTCACGCTCCCAAAGCCAGACTCTAATCCCCAGCCCCAGCAGCAAGGAAAGGTGTGGCCCATGTTTCCATCCTGCCTGCCCGTTTAGGTTTATCCTTGTTTTAGGAGTGTACACGGAGCTCTCTCCTGTTTTACCCTGTAAATCAGTCAAATAAACGCAACACCAAACAGGTCACAGTGATAACATTATACAGAGTCTTCAGTCCTCCTTTTTTCCCCACTTGGCACACATGGGTGCTGCCCAGAAGTCCCAGACCTCCTTGGGAAACTTCCCCCTGAAACCCAGATCCTCATCAGATGAAGACACTAAAGATCCTAATTGGCAGGTGTAAATTACTAAATAAAATTCAGTAATGATCAGCTGTCACAGAGCAACAAGGACAACTCCATCCTTGTCAGCATCATCTGCACAGAGTGTCAAGATGCCATCTGGGACTGAGTGGTTACACCAGGGGTGGAGAAGCAAACACTGGTGAGGAAAGACTGGAAATGAGGTACTGCACTCAGGTCAGCTTGGAGTTATTTTATACCCAGAGCCAGGGGCAAGGAAAACTGTATTTAAAACACCTGCACCACTATACAGGTAATATTTGCTGGCTTAGCTTTTCAAACAATCACCTCCTCAGCCAGTGAGATAAAACCAGAACTGCACCCTGAGATACCATCAACCTGCACGAAACTCCACAGAGGAAAGGACCCGCAATCCTCTGCGGAACAGCCCAAAGCAGCAGCAGGATGGTGGGAACAGAGGAAAGGGGAGCCCATTTTAATAAAATCATAGAATTGATTGGATTGGAAAAGACCTCTGAGATCATCAAGTCCGACCCTTGGTCCAACTCCAGTCCCTTTACCAGATCATGGCACTCAGTGCCACGGCCAAGCTCACCTTAAAAACCTCCAGGGATGGGGAATCCACCCCCTCTCTGGGCAGCCCATTCCAATGCCTGAGCAGAGAGAATCTCTGTGAAGAAGTTTTTTCTGATCTCCAACTTCAGTTTCCCCTGGCAGAGCTTGAGCCCATCGTGCCCCCTTGTCCTATTGCTGAGTGCCTGGGAGAAGAGACCAACCCCCACCTGGCCAGAACTTCCCTTCAGGATGGTGGGAACGGAGCAAAGGGGAGTGAGTTCCTTTTAATAAAATGTTCTCCCCAAACTTCCTCCTTGACCATTAGATTTATTTTGTACCTCAGCTGGGGTTTGCAGAGAGAAGGTGCCTGTCAGCACCTCCTTCCCACAGCTCCCACCCAGGCTGTGATTCACTCTGGTCAGGCTCCTGCCACCAGCACAGCTTGGAACCTGCGAGCAGCAACACTCTTCAGTCTGACCTGAGCAGCCACTGGGAAGGGAGCTGAGCATCTGCCTCCTTCCAGGCCCAAACAGAGACATCCACCCAAAAAAACTATCCAAAACACATCAGAGAGGAGGCCACGCCTGGGTGGTCCCAGGCACATCAACACCAAGGCTGAAAACAGAGACCCTCTCCAGCTTCTGAACCCTCCCCGAGCAGCCAGCGAGGGATCTGATGCTCCACTGGTGCTGCTGCGCCCCAGGGACGGCCCCTGGAGCTGCAGGAGGAGGGCAGGCAAGGCCCAACACCTGTAACCATCCCACAGGCAGCACTGACTCCTCCCAGAGTTCTCCACGTGTGATGGCAAGAAAGCACAGACAAGGGGACGCACCCAAATACTCCAGTAGCAGGCACAGCACACATGGAGAACCACCACAGGACACAACTTCACTTAAGGCTTGTCTTGGTTATTTCAGGTTTGCTAAATGCCCACAGAAAGGCAGCCACCAGGCTGCAAGGAATGCCAGGGTCATGGGTTCAATCCCCTGTATGGGCCACTGACTTGAGCTGGACTCAATGATCCCTGTGGGTCCCTTCCAACTCAGAACAGTCTGTGTGATTCTGTGAATTCACAGTATCTCTCTACTCCTCTTTACTTTGAGGGAGTTCCCAATTATTTTTGGCTCATCCAACAGGAGATGCCAAGGGAGCCAAACAAAGGGCTGACACAAACCCCTGGTGCCAGGGAACAGTGACTCCTGAGGCAGCTCTGGTGCTACCTCCAGGCTGGACAAGGGCGGGGTGTTCCCAAAGACATCCCACCCTGCAGCCTGGCTCCCCCAGGACCCTGGGGGTGGGATGCAAGGGAGGAGGGAGGCAAAGCCACCACCCTCTCAACTCCTGTCTTACCAATAAGGGTTTCACCCAAAATAACTGCTGGGACCCAGCACTGCTTGATGGGGACACAGAGAGTAAAAATCTCCCTGAAGTTTTCAAACTTGCAGGGTTTGAGAACATCAAATGCCTCGTTTTGCTTCCCAAACCTCAGTCCACAGTTCTTTGGACATGGATGGTGCTACAGAGACTTTGCAGACAAGAGCCACCTGCAATGACCCCACAAAAGGGGAATAGTCAATACTGACATTCCTGCATAACTGTACACTGCAAAACTTCTTAACAACTCCAAATTCTCACCTTCCCATAGGCTGAAAGGGGATCTCAGGAAAAAAAAATGGAGCCTTTATGTGGAAAAAAAATTACCTGACCATTGCAAGAGGATTTTCAAAGCTGAGATTTCAGGTTTGGTGCTGAACATAAACATAATCCTACAATTTCTAACTCACATTGACTAAAACAGCTTCAAAACAGATTTCAACCACCTTAGGCACAGACACTAAAGCCTTTTCCTACAGGCTCCAACTTTTATGTATGGCAAAGAAACAGAGTTCCCCTCTGATGTGTCTTGAAATAACACCAACAACAGAGACAGCCCAGCTCACCCGCCCCTTCCCCTGGGCCAGCTGAAAATCTGCTCTTCTACCAACTGGGCCACTACTATTTTGCATGTGCCATGTGAGCTACAAATCCAAAAGTGTTAGTGTGCTCTGTGCAGCTGTGTCAGGAGCCAGCCAGCTGCTTCCCGGGCAGCACAGCTACCCCCAGCCAGAGGAAGGGCCTGTCAGCTGCGAGTGGCACCTCAGCCAGCACAGCAACTCCATGAAATAGGGGAGAATAATATATTAAGAACATGAAATTTAAATGTGATGTTTCCACAAAGCCCTTTTCTAGAGATGGACACCGAGATGTTTCCTCCCATTTTCATCCCTCAGCCTTCCTTCTATTTTCCTCTAAAATGTTGCCTACCCTAAAATCAAATTTATTTCCTTATTACCTAACAGGAAAGCCTGCAGTGATTAAGTAGGAGGATTTCAGCAAAAGGTAGAGGGCCAAACTAATTTCTCAAGCTTGTCTTTCTTTTCAAAGCACCTCTTTATACAAAGCAACCAACAATTCACCTTTCCAGCTCCTCTCCAAAAGGCAAGTCAGTGCACACAAGGCTTAAGAGCAGACACACAAAGCCTTGTGGTCCCTGGCTCAAGAGCAGCAGTGATCTCAAGGCTCAGAATATGAGGCCTGACACTGGGCTTTGCTCAGCTCTGCCTGACCCAGGACAACCAGGGCACTTCACCCCAGGCTGCTCAGGAGCCTCAAAGCTCATTGTGGTTCCCATCCTTGTGAAAACACCCAGAGCAGAGTCCCTTCTGTCTGGGAAGGTCAGGCACATGTTTTAGGGTGGTTTGGAGGGGCAGGAACAGCAGCTTCCAACCAAGGAACAATTCCTCACTACGTCATCCTGCCTTTTGGCAAAGCCATGGATGAACTGTCCTGTTTGAGCCTCTCCAGTCACCTCCCTTTCCCCCAGGGTCTCCCAGCCCTGCCCCTGGGAAGTCACAGCAGAGCCTGGACTTGGGATTTAGGTACAGCAATGCTTCCATTTTGTCTGCAGCCACAAAAAGAAGCCCTGCCATGCCCCACCTCACCACACAGCCAGAGGCTGACCAAGAGCCCCAGCAGGCACTGCCACCCTCATCCTCTCCCACTGAGAGGGTATTGTACAAACAGGAGAAGATCTCAAGACAGCCACATTTTACTTCTACTCTGTTTTATTCTAGACTTTCTAGTTTATTTTGTGTCATTATTTACCACTTTTAAAAGCTGTTTCCTGCCCTGCCATTCTATTCACATAAATCCCTTTGCCCATCATGCTTTCCACAGATTCTTCTCCTTTCATGTACCATTTATTTGCACACCTCAACTGGTATCAGACCTTGGCAAAAATCACCTGCTTGCTTTTTTCTGAGCTTTCCTGCAGTGCTGCCCAGGCCCCAGCACCCTCAGAGGCTCCTTGCAGAAGACCCTGAAGTTTCAGACAGGCAATGTGGGGAGCTGCTGGTCAGACACTCACCGAGTTTGGGTAGTTCAGGTAGCAGATCTGACACGACATATCCTGGGCTGACGACCTCGTGTTCATCTGGCGCGTCCGAGACTTTTTGCTTGGATTGATGACATGACACTCTGCAAAGAGCTTCTCCAAGTTGCCATCAAAGTACCTGCACAACACAGGAAAGAATGAAAATTCAGCTCCCTTCACTGTAAGTCATTTTTCCATTCTATTTGGGAGTTACATGTACAAAGTTGCTTTTAATATCTGCAAACTGGCACAGCCAGGATGTCTCACCAACCCTTCACTCCCACACCACAGAGGGGGGCACTGGGCAGCTACAGCACCTCAGAGATCCCCACCTGAATTGCACAGCCCTGGAATTCAGGTACCTTCAATTCTTCAGCTGCATTTCAAGTAATTCACAATTCCCTCCAGGGATTGCTTTGCATTCAAACTCCAGGACAGGAAACAAGAGCAAGAACATCCTACTTTGCAGTCCAGGCACTGGGACACCTTCCCAAAGCACAGGTTTGAGGGCCCCAAGTTCAATTCTCTTTCCAGTTTCAGCCTTCCATTTTTCCTAATACTCTACTCACCAGTCATTTGAGTATCTTTTGTTCCCAGTCAACCTGGGGTATTTTAACAACCTCCTAAAAACCACAATTCCAGGTTTACAACACTTCTAAAGATTCAGTACCTTGTGGAAAGGAGATGCACAACTGGTTGGGGGGAGACAAAACAGCACTTTCTATTTCCTATTCCCTTAAAGAAAAAGATACTGAGTTGGTACAAAGGCTTTTAAAAAGCTCTTCAGCTTGGGGAGGAGGACCAGATGGAAAGAATGGTTATTAGGCAGCTCAGCCTCTTCCCAGGATCTTTCACATCTTTCTCCAGCTTGCAGCAGCTGCCAAGAACTCATTAAATCAGACAATTAACCAGCTCCATCACCTGCACATCCACCCCCCAGCCAAACCCAGTCAGGCATCACCCAGCTCCCTCACAGCACTGCCTACCAACAAGGCCTGACTGACAATTAAAAAGTATTAATTTCCCTGCTGTTTGATATGTTTCTCTATGCAGGTCACACATTTTAGATCTCAAATTTCAGGACACTGAATTTGGGAGGAAGTGGCACTGCAGCATCCACAAGGCTTCGCCACTGTTCTTCAGGGTTAGCTCAGAGATTTCACCAAGTTACTGTGTTTGCCCTGAGAACTAAATTTAGAAATTTATATATTTAAATAGAAATACACACAATTGTAATTTTGAACATTTGAGTGCGTGAATTCAGCGCAGCCCCATTATAGGCACTATTTGTTCATTAGGAGTTGTGGATAAGTATTAATTCCACAGGTTTCCAGCCCTCCAGCTGCTCTTCCAGGCAGCAGGACGTGCTCCATGTGGGGAGAGCAGACACAGCTGGGGGTGATGTTTGCAAGGAAAAGAGTTTTGAAGACAAATGCTGCCCCTTGAATCCCGGTACTCACAGCCGGCTCAGTGTTTATGGAAACACCAGAGCAATTTGTCACGGTGGGCTGGTCCTTAAGGGTGAATATCCACACCAGGAACTGGGACTTTCTTCACCTGGAATTCCTAACACCTTCTAAATACCCATGGATAGTATTCCTGCTTCCCCATGCTGTTTTCTTTCATGCATTCTCCTCCTGAGGAAGTAATTTCCACAACTATTTGCACGTCTGTCTGACTCAAAATCATGATGTCACTGGGCCATAACAGCTCTGGAAAAGGGAGAAGAAAACCTGGACCTTCCAGAAAACACACAGTTCCAGGGGATACTCTGGAATAAAGCTCTCCAACTGCTCCACCACTGCTTATGCAAACACACCAAGGGCTCAGTGGGAGGGCTGTGCCAGTTCCTTCAGTGGTTAGGAACAAATCCTAATTCCAGTTCCCATCCCCTTTCCCACTTGCTCCAGCATCACCACAGGCCATCCCTGTGAGCAGATCTCCCTCTGCCCTTCCTGCCTCTTTGCTCCAAGGACTCCCAGGCAGCAGCTCCAACCCTTCCCTACCACAGCAGGTGAGCTCCTCACTGACATTCCTCCACTTCCCTGGCCCAGCAAACCTTCTCAAGCCCCAACTTCCCTTTCCATTCATCCTCCTTGAACCCAAAGGAGCTGTGACCCAAACCCAGTGCAATCCCAGGGAAGGTCTGAGCACAGTTCCCACAATTTCACCTCTCCTAATGCACCCCAAACAATGTGTCCCTTCCTCCAGAGCTCCTCCATGACAGCAGCTCCACTTCAATCCCCACTAGAAACCCCAGATTCCTTTCCATCCCTGTTGATGGGACCTTCCATGACACTTTGAACCACTTCCATTCCTGGATCCTCCCAGTTGTCTGGGTTTTAGCCTGTTATACATCTGGATCCTCCTCTGAACCAAATGCCCCCAAGCAGATTTGTACTAAGCAATTAACACCAACATTCATCCCAAAATTAACTGATAAGGGATTTACCAACAGGTTCCATCTAGGATCACTAAGGATTTTGACTTTTCCTCAAGTTCCCTCTTTAAAGGGCTGGTTCTTGGTACCTTCACCCTGATTTTCCTCCTAGGGAGGAGCACAGCACCTTCAACAGCCCTTAAATCCTCCCTTCACAATGCAGATATTGAATAAATCCAGCACTTCTGATAAATGAGGATTTGTCCTATTAATTCTTCAAAATGCATTCTCCTCATCACTAACTTGGGGGTTTCTGCTATTTTAAAACTAATGGACAAACTAGTGAATTATTTTCAAGTCCTTCTACTGACCAGGACCACAATGGCCTCAAGTCTTTTTGGCAGAGGGATCAAGCTGTCAGCTCCTTTATCTCCTCAGCATTTCCTCCTGCTGTCTCTAACTGCCTAATCGCCCTTTTCTAGACATAATCAAATCCTGTCCATGGGAGTATCAAAGATAAAAGGCCTTTTCACTGCAAAAAAATGCTTCTAGTACACACTTTGGGATATTTATTTCCGTGAAAGAGCATCTGTGAGTGTCAGAGCATCGGTGCATTCACAGTAAAAGGTATCTCCCCATCTACACTCCTGCCACACACCATTTTTCACCTGCTGAATAGTGTAAAGAATTTATCTGCCCCGAGGAAAGTGCCAGGTACCCAGAGAAGAGCCAGTGTGGGCCATCCTGGCATCCCTCCTCTGCTCAGAAGGAGCAGGGACATGTGGCCACCAAGATAAGCTCCTACAAAGGGGCTGCTGCACCTCTGGCTGTGCTCCAGGATTAAATCAGGCCTTGGTTACATGCTGAGACACTTTGCTTTTGACAAAATGACAGGGAAGGCACATAAAGCAGGAAAGCTGCATTTTAGTCTCTTCATCATGCAGAGGTTCATCCCCAAAACTCCCCTCAGGAGGGAGGGACACCATCAGCCACAGCAAAACTGGCAGGTAATCAAGATAAAGTTATGAGCTAAAGCACCTCCTCCAGTTATTTCTGAGGTTCTCTGGTCATTCTGCACCTGCTGCTCTCCTGTCTCTGTGAATCAAGCTCAGGAGACAGAGGAAAAGATAATACCTCACATCTTTATTCTCCAAAAAACACGCAGCATATCAGAGGCTGAACCCGAGCACTTCCACTACCCATTTCACCCTACAAACAAATCCACCCAACCCCCAGTTTTGCTTTCCAACACAAATAATTAGTGTTTCTCCAGTGGGACAGGGCAGTTCTTAATTGTGGCTGTTACTTCATGGTAGCTGGACCTGTACCACATCTGCCCTCTGAACAGCACCGTGCAATTATACTGTGACAAACCTGCACAGACATAACCTGCTCATTAAAAATATGCATAATAAGGCTAAAAGAAAAAAATGGTGGTTTAAAACATGGAAATGTTCATGTCAGGAGCTCA
This sequence comes from Willisornis vidua nigrigula, assembly GCA_021164005.1. NCBI lineage: Eukaryota > Metazoa > Chordata > Aves > Passeriformes > Thamnophilidae > Willisornis > Willisornis vidua. The sequence continues at coordinate 137 of JAJPCS010014398.1, read as the reverse complement.
GACCTCACCACTTCCCCCAAAAGCAGGCACTTTGTTTATGTGCCCTCCTCCAGGCCAGCTCTGATAAGGCTGCTGTGGGTCCTGCTGACTCACCATGGCTAAGGGGAAACAGGCACTGACACGGCACTGCCAACACC